>JAWQEG010001550.1:0-373556 GCA_033782935.1 Petrolisthes cinctipes
TCTCTCCGTAAAGATAAATGATCCGAGGCGATGGTTTGACATGTGAAAAAAAAAAATTATTCTTCACATCGACGGAGAGAGAGAGAGAGAGAGAGAGAGAGAGAGAGAGAGAGAGAGAGAGAGAGAGAGAGAGAGAGAAATGGATATTGAGAAATGTTGAGGCTGCCGCTGAAATGTTTAATGAGAGAGAGAGAGAGAGAGAGAGAGAGAGAGAGAGAGAGAGAGAGAGAGAGAGAGAATGTAGCAACCTATAACATCCAACGCTATTTTGTGCTCTCTCTCTCTTACCTAACCTCATAATAATTTTTTTTTTAGTTTTGCATTCATATAATCGAAACTTGTATTGTTTCTGAGTAATATAATCCTTCCTGAATCTTGTGTGGAGTGTACCGTACTGTATATACATTTATAAGTGGTTTGATGTTGTATTGTAAACATCTTCTTCATAATTACTACTTGGTGTGTCTTGACTTTCGTGTCTACACCACAATAAAGCACTTCATTATACAAGGGGAACAAAGGCTCTCCTGGGTATATTTTTATTGGGTGGGGGGGGTCTCTCTCTCTCTCTCTCTCTCTCTCACACACACACATTAAACATTGCAGCTGCCGCCTCAACATTTCTCAATATCCATTTTCTCTCTCTTTCTAATATATACGTACTGTAAGCGACTGAAGGGAAGGGAGAGATAGAGGAGTGGAAAGGGGAGTAAGATGAAGCTGACAGGTGAGATACAGTATGATGAAGGTGGTGATAGGGAGGGGACAGCAGATGATGTGAGAGAGAGAGAGAGAGAGAGAGAGAGAGATCTGCAAACGTAGTGAATTTTACTTTTATAAATACCGGCTGCTGTTTTGTGTGGCAGTCACGATTTATTCTCTCTTTCCCTCTCTCTCTCTCACACACACACAATCGTGCAGTCTCTCTTTCATTAGTGATTTGACTTGAAAATGAGAGATTGACCGCCCTAGACCTGAAAGACCCTGTAGGTTGAGGGAAATAATAGAGAGGTGGGACAGCAAGCATGAAGATAACAGGAAAGGAGGGACAACTGAAGCATTGAGAGGGAGTGGCTCAAGTCCAAAGGGGTGGCAACAATTTTTCAATACCTTTCAAGAGTACAGTTGGTCTACAAATGGAGCCATCCAGGTATGCTAGTCTCATCCATTTCCCTCAGAATAAGTTTGGTTATGAATGAAACTACAGCTTAAGGGGTTAGTATACTTTTGGTACATTATAGCACCTTCATTCCTCAAATTATGCCAGTAAATATGATCAGAATAACAAAATTAAAGGTGGCCTGTTGCTTGGGAGTAGTTGGAAAGAATAAGCTGCGCCAGATTACCAACACTGTACCGGAACTGTCCCTTTAACCAAACAATGGAAATACATACCAATGTGATACTTAAACATCCAGCCACTTGTCATTCAAGTATAGGGATAAGGAAACTACACCTACTTACTTATCCATGGTCTATTAACAGGAAGTATATAAAGACAATGATACTATACAGTTGCCTCAGGTATTTCTTTACCTCCTGTGGTGGCTGTAGAGTACAGTACATGTGATAATGTTGGATTCGTTCCAAACACATCTGATACAAAACAGAACAAAGACTTACACACCTGTAATGATGACACCATCTAGTTCTGTATTCATATAATAATATTATATATTTGTGTAAAGTGCTGCATATATCTCACTGTCCACGACTTATAGTGAAATATTTAACATTACCAGACATTGATTAATTGAGTTATATGTAAATATAATTCATCAGGGAGATTAATCTCATTCATAAGTGTAACTCAAGTATTGCTACTCTGTCACATCTACACTATATATATATCAGACATAAATCAGGGGGTAAAGAAATACCTTGACACAACTGTACCTCTACTTTCTTTCTAGTTGAGTACAGTAATACAGTACAGTACACCCTTGATATAACAATAAAACATTCATACATCCAACACTTCATGTTACACTCTGTCCCTCATTGAAGATCAGTATTTGTTTTCCCAGGCTGCTGTTATTCATTAACATATAGACTAAGTGATCTTAGTGGGCCTGTGTTAAATGACAAATGTTTAATATGTTATTATAATACTGAGGGCCTTTTGTATCACCAAATGTTACAGGAAGCAACACACAATACTGTTAATCAATCAAAGAAAGATTTAAGAGACCTGTATGTGTTGCCGTCTGAATATTGCAGACTAATGACTCTTTCAAACTGTGCCAAGAAACACAAGGCCTCTTTGTAGCCTAGAGGTCATTTATTTATTGTCATAGTTTGGAGGAATCAGTAACATTGAATATGCTGACTAAATTACATGCTGCTTGAACAAGAGAGCATATTTTTAACCCTTATTTTGATCAAATTTTTTCTAGGATAATAAAATCTACTAGAGATATAAAGAAGGAGCTTATAGAGCACAGACCCTCATAAGCCTGGAAACATAAAAAGAGGATTACAGTACTCAGCAGGGCAATGGACTACTTGCCAAAGAAGTAACCACACAGGTAGTAAACACACTCACAAAAAAGAGAATTACTGTACTAGATTACTAAGGATGGCAATGGACCACTTGCCAAAGAAGTAACCACACAGGTAGTAAACACACACAAGCAGCATCAAACACCCAATTAGAATAGATGAGAGCATCAGCAACACTATACATGAGAGCACGTTTGATGGCCATGTATGCCCTCCACAACAGCCTCAATGGAGCCGACCCTGGGAAGTTAATGACTGTGTCTAGTAGTACTGAAAACATCAACAGGCTGAGTGGGTGAACTGATAGTACTAACAATGACTTCGCCAATCGACCCAACCTGTGTATCACAAAACATAATATTAGTAAAAATATGTTAATTGACTAAACATGGATTAAATTCAAGATATTTATACAAGATTTATACATGGAGGAGTGTATGTTAAGGCTGGCAACCTGGTTTTAACATGACAGTCCACATAAGGCAGTGAATGAGAAGCAGTGATAAAGTTACATAAACTGGAAAAGATATTGATAAAAGTGAGAGTGAAAGTGATGCCAAAATTAATCAACTAACCTGGAATGTGAAGGTGAGGCCATGAGAGCAACGGGAGTGAAGGTGAGGGTAATAATGAGTGCAAGAGAGAAGTTGTACACGGCTCCAGCAAACACCAACACTGCTAACTCCAACACAGCCACAGTCTTAACAACCTCCCAACTCACACCACCAATCTCAGTACATCTGTAGTTGAGAAACATATATTGTAATGGTGAAATGGGTCACTCACACTCATTCTCACTATTTATCTCATTCTCTCTCTCTCTCTCTCTCTCTCTCTCTCTCTCTCTCTCTCTCTCTCTCTCTCTCTCTCTCTCTCTCTCTCTCTCTCTTTCTCAGTACATCTGTAGTTGAGAAACAGATACCGGTATTGTAAAGGTGAAATGGATCACTCATTCTCACTATTAATCTCATTCTCACTCTCTCTCTCTATTTCTCAGTACATCTGGAGTTGGGAAACAGATATTGTAATGGTGAAATGGGTCATTCATACTCATCCTCACTCTTATAGTGTGAAATGGGTCACTCATAATATATTTCACTCTTACAGTTGTATGGGAAGAGAACGTTTGTGGTATTGACAATGGTATGGTACCAATACAATGGTTCTGTATTATATCTATAGAATCATTATACCATTACCATGCCATAGTCAACACCTCCCCAGTCCTAAGTCTTACAATAAGTCTTACAGTCCTGCCTACAGTCCTAAGACTTACAACAAAATATAATAATAAATATTTATAATATTACAGGAAACTATAACAGTATTAATGGTAATAATAATCCTGTAGATGTATATCTACTAAATTATAAATACTGTACTGTTCCATTTATAATTATGCAGAATGAGAGTTTGTAATATAGCATCAGGTTAATTAAACACCTCCAAGAGAGAGGCTTTAAATCACCTAACACAGTGTATATTAAACGATAGATGAATAATGCAAACAATTCTTAGTTTAATTACTTTTGTTCTACTGCTCTTCACAACAAGGAGAAAGCTTTCAAATGTTGTTGTTACCTTTAAATTAAAAAATCTCAAGCTATCTATATTTCTGTTCAGAATTGACCACACATGCTCTGTATATTTCTGCCCAGAAATCAACTACATCTGTTGTACAAGATGACCAAGTCAATATTATGTTGTACCGGTAAATACAATAACTTACTTTGCCATGAAGTGTGGGAGGAAAAGTAGTGTGATAGCAGCTCCCAGTAGACCAAAGAACACACTGTCTTCAGTTGATAATGCCATAACCAAACCCAGACGTGATAGTAAAGGTGGTGTTGCTGCCAGACCAGCACTTACTACGTGTGTTGTTACTACTACTGGTATACTACCCATTACACTGTAGTCCACCTGTAATACACCAATACACATTGGTAATAATGTTACACATATTGTCAACAGTATTTTGGTATTATTTTTACAGTATTATCATTATTATTATATTATTATTATTAATATCATAATTATTACTACTACTGTATTACTATGATAGTTATTATTTTTATTATTATTGTTCTTATGTTTACTATAATTATTATTATTATTATTGTTATTGTAATTATAATAATAATAATTATTATTATTATTATGAAGATATATTATTAATTGATCTTAGGGTAAGGTATATGATGCCATCCCAACATTAGTGGTGTTGACAATGGAGTGGTACCGGTACAATGGTTTTCTTGTTTGTCTATTGTACAGTATGGAGCCATCATACCAGTTCATTGTTATCATATGTATCACAAATGTTCTTCAATACAGCCCTATATTAAACAAACCATTCCCCAAGATAGATCCATACTAATATAATTTTATATAAACACACACGCACAATTAAACAGTCAATGTGACACACCTTTTTAACAGTGAAGGGTGTGGAAGTGGAAGTTTGTATATCAGCAGCACAACTTGTAGAGAACCAGAGTGCTAAAGCCTTCACTAACAGACCTCCAGCCAACAGGGCAAATGGTGGCATATATACTCCTGTAAACAATTATACATAAATATTAAACACTCTACAGTAAACTTTCCTTAAATAATAATCCATATCCTTTTCTACAACAAAAAAGTAGTACATTTTCACTGTAAACTTAATGTATGTAAACATTGGCAACTAATGTCTGAAGTACTGTACTGTATATACAAATTTTTATGGCAGCACAAATTACATCGAATTATATATATATTTTATCAATTATTACATGATGTATTCTAAATATTAAAATAGGTGTTGTTGAGGTGAGAAGGAAATATCACCAACTATGACTGGGTTAATGGAGAGACATTCAATACATACCAATGGAGATGTAGCGTGTGGTGGAGGGAAGGAGGTAGAAAAAGAAGGACTGATGGAATCTCTCTAGTAGGTTATTGAGGGAACGACACACACCTTCCAATACTCTACCCAATTGTTGTACACCAACCCTCCTTCCTAATACACTGTTCCATTCACTACCTTCCACAGTCACTGCTGCTATACCATACCTGTTATTGTTATTCATTATTATTATTATAAACACTAATAATACAATACAGCAGACCTTCCTTGATTTACAATAAATATATACTTGTATCCACCACATATTATTATTATTATTATAAACACTAATCAATCTGGATACAGTATAATACCATACAATACAGTAGACCCACATTTTACAATAAATAAAAACTTGTTTCCATTATAATTATGAAGTGTAGCCAAATCATCCATGTCTTGTTCTTTATTACCAAGATATATTACTATGATGGAAGGATAATATAGGTGGATATATATTTCATATGGGCTGTAAAGTACCTATGAAATAATCCATGGTTGCCTGTAGGTACACCTGTGGCTTGAGATGCTACCATAGACAGTAATGTCTCTAGTTGTTGTAACCATCCTCCCCATGACTCTGGTCTAGGATGATCAATCTGTAATATAATGTGTATATAGAAACATGAACCTTACATTACATAAATTACATAAATTAAAATCACCTTTATAATCTCTACCAGATATATCTGTAGTGAATAATCACCTTTTCAATATAACACATTACACTGCTACATAAGCCTCAGTGTTCTATTCCCTCAATAAGCTACATTCATGTTTACACACTAACAAAATGTAGAAATATAAGTAAAGTATGTTACAGTACGGGTATATATAGAAATACAGTATGTATATAAACAAACCCAATACTGTACCCTGTTCTTGAAGGTGTGAGGAACATTCTCCCGTTGACAGAGGCGGTGAATGAGGTTGACCAGGTCCAAGTTGGGTAGTTGTCCATTGAGTCCCTCCACTTTAACATCCAGATGACTCACCCTGGCACTATGTAGTTCCAGGTTGATGGCTGCCTGGGTACAAATGGAAAAATGAATCACAGAAAATGCACAAGTTAATTGCAGTATCCAAAGGAACACAACTGTTTATAGCAATTATACTATAATTATTTTTGTGATGACCAGTCTCATAAAATACAGTACAGTAAACTATTATCCACATAAAATTTTTTCATCCAAAAGCTCCATCAGACGCAATATGATGAGGCATTTACAGTACAACAAAATTGGAAGTGATATTTTACCTCTCTACTCTTTTTACTTCACAGATGAGAATGGGCTTATTGGTGTTTATCTTCACCTCCTCAATTAAGAAAGAATTTAGAAGGAGAAAAAAAAATCCCTGTGTTGCATGTAATAATAAAGTTTAGAGTGTTGTATTTACCTGTATTGCTCCAGCACGTCCCTGTATTCCACCATGATCCAACACAGGACCACCAGAACAGCCATGATGGTAAGCTCCCAGCCAGGCCTCTGTACCCAACTGCTCATGTTCTGTCACCAGGAATATGATGTCTTTGGCCCAATACACCTGTTCTGTAGGGTAAGGTGTGGTACCGTTTTCATTCCTCTATGGTACACTCGAGTGGTAACCACAATCTCTACCCCACCCGAGTCAAAGCAAGAGATCTGAAGCAGGCAGTTTCTATATGACAGCCAACCCAAAGTCTTTATTGGTTCAAGATGTGTGTGTGTGTGTGTGTGTGTGTTTCACCTGGTCTTTGATCACGTGATGGACACATGCTCACCAACTGTTACCCTCCTGGAATGAGCTCAGAGCTCTTGGTAACCGATCTTTGTGTGTGTGTGTGTGTGTGTGTGTGTGTGATGGTTTGGTTGGGTAGTTGTCCAGAAACCATCTGCTTCAGATCTCGGGTTTTGACTCAGGTGGTCTAGGGAATGTGGTCTGTGACAATACAACAAATGCAGTCTTCATTGTCGCTTCACTTTTGAGTACTATGAAGCCCTTATTACACATGATGGAGGAATAATAAAATATAAATCTTAAATACAAACATAAAATAGAAATAATACACTGCACTGTATAAAATGGTAACAAAGTAGAATTCATGACAAACAGTAAGATATAAATATGTGTGGAACCTGAACCAAACTTACTGGAGAAGAACTGAGCCATAGCCAACATGAGAGCAATGGATGGAGCTGTGGTTTGTAGGAATGATGAGGGAGGTCTGTAAGGTGCTGCCACAACTATAGCCTCAGTACTGCTTCCACGCCCAGCACGCAGAATACCGTACACATTCTGACCACTGAAGCTCTGTATAATAATATGATCATTATAATAATTGGTCTTTCATTTCCGTACATTTACCACTAGGGCCAAAAATCTGGGGAAATCTCTCACTTAAAGCAATGAAAGGTCTGTAGAAATCAGTTAAGAATTTATACATGATAGAACTGGTAAAGCTGGAGAATTTTCCTAGTGAGATATTGCCAGAAATAACTATTGTACTATATGTATCAAAGCTATATAGCTTACAGACAGAAAACTCTGTATAATGGCCCAGTGAGGTCAAAGACACATGTCTTGGTGCTACAACAACAAAACATATATAATATTACCTTTTCTTTGCCCATGGGGTAGTGAAGAGTGAAATTGTGTGTGAATGTGTCCAAACCCAGCTGAGTAAACTGACCCACTAACCAGGCATAGGGCATACCAGCAGGATGTTTCTCTGCTTCCTCTGTCAAACTCTGTAATATATATAATGCCTTTACTACCAGTACTCCATATTCTTTCTATAATATAAACACTGCCATATATTTTATTCATTTGGTAATTGAAACACTGCTTAACTTCTTATCTTTGGTTAATCAAGGGGACATTAGAGTGCCTTGATTCCTCCAAAGTATGTCAAAAAACAGGACCAAAAATAATGGTGTCCCGTTTGGAGGAGGAATCAGTTGCTCCAGATATAACAGCAACACTGTACTATCTCCTTAATAATAATAATAAAAAAAAATTAACTAGTATTTTTACCTGAAGATATTGAAGCATGAGGGAATCACCATGGAAATCTCCCTCCACCAGACCAGGCAGCAATGCATTCTCAGAGAAGTAAGTTCCTAAGTGTAAAGACAAGGCAAGGTTACAATCATTACAGTATTTGGTTATACAGTAGGTCTATTTACTCAAAAACATTTTCAGGTGACAATACTGTAAGTTATGTGTGTGTGATAATGGGCCAGATTCAAGAGCATTCATTCGTGGTGCATATTATAGTGTGGTACTGGTACGACAACTCCATAGACACACTACAGAGCCGTCCATTGTATCGGTACCATGACATCGTCAAAACCATAAATGTTCCTTCATACGTCACGATGTGCAGTATCAACTCAACCACATAGCCTATACAAAACAATTGACCATCGATATAAGATGATTAAATTTAGCATATATATCCTATTAACACAGGCTCAGTAAATAGCTTAGTGTGTAGGCCTATGGTAATGAATAACATAAGCCTGGGAAAACATCTAGGGTGGTAATATCAAACTTTATCTTTGAAAAAAACAATCTTTGTTGCTCAGTTCCTATAATCTTGCAATGCGACGAGAAAGTTTAATATTATCAGGTGCCTTGGTAGTTTTCAATGAGAAATTGAGTGTAAAATGAAACGGTGGTGGATACAAGTATTTATTCATTGTACAGGGTGGTCCGAAAGTCTTGTCACCCCCTACCAAATGTTTAAACATCTTAGCTGTGAAAAATAAATTTGTTTGTGACAATAGGTAATGGGCTGACATACAAGACGAAATGATGAGATGACAAATGGGAGGTACAAAAGGCTCCAATATATACAGCGTGTGTGTGTGTGTGTGTGTGTGTGTGGGTGTTAAGGGGTGACAAGACTTTGGTACCACCCTGTATATGAATGATGTAGAGTACATAATAATAATAACCCCAGCAAACACTAACCATGGTTGAGTGAATTGTGAGCCAGTGCCAGAAACCAGACCAGACCAATGATGTAAAGTGTCACACAGAGAGGTCGATGGTGTCGCTCCAATAATGCCGGCAACTGACTTCTCTCAGTACCAGGATCAGTTAATAATCCCATCACATCTGTAGTGTATTGGACCCGCTTCACTTCACACCTATTGGACCCGCTTCACCTCACACCTATTGGACCCGCTTCACTTCACACCTATTGGACCCGCTTCACTTCACACATATTGGACCCGCTTCACTTCACACCTATTGGACCCACTTCACTTCACATCTATTGGACCCGCTTCACTTCACATCTATTGGACCCGCTTCACTTCACACCTATTAGGAGAAAATTAAGGGAGTTAGTACAGTGTTGGTGGTAATTTTGGAGCATTTCACACCTAGGCCTATTAGGAAAACTGAGCCAAGTTTTATCGGTACTTATTGAAAGAATTACCGTTTTGTAGCAGTGTTGCCAGATCCAGCTAGGTCCCAGTATTTTGCCCCGGTCATCTACTGTACTTTACCACGGTTATTTCGCGGTAGTTTGCCCAGGTTAGGTCCCGGTAGTCTGATGCGGTCTAGGTTAGGTTAGGTAAGGTCGGGCTAATTTCAATATGCCCTATCTTGGAAATGGGTCATTTGCGGAGGAAATGCCATAGAAGAAAATAGTCTTAGAATGGTCTAAAGAAGTGGGTAATGAAGGTAGAAAAACTGTACATAATAACGGTAATTCTTTCAATATTTACCCTTCAAAATTAGCTTGAGACACTATGGTGATGTCAGTATTGTAAATATATCAACAATAATTGCTTAATACTTTAAGATATAATACACTGGCTGGAGTTGATGTTTTGTTTACAGTCGTGTTGATAAGCAGGGTTACCAAAGTAATATTATGAAGAATCCCCATTACTATTCCACAAAAAAACTCTCAAGAAATCCCAAGATTCCTGCAATCAAACCCTACATCAGATTATGTTCGTTTATATAAATAATTGGACTTCTTTTGTATAAATAAATGGACATCATACCCCGGAATGTACGTAGTAAGTAGTAACGTAAATAAAAAAAGATGTAGTTAGTAAGAGTTTGGTATTTGTACTGTACAGTCACCAACAATAGCGACGCCCCTCTCCTTGACCCATACGAAACCCGCAGCCACTGCTTCAGTGTGGGGGAAGGAGGAACTTAGGAAGGCAGTGGGTGAGAGCAGGCACAGTTGGTTTTAAATTAATATGAAAATGATCATAGTATGGAAACAAAAGCTTGTGCCTTTGGTTCAGTATATCTCAAGGCGAGGGGCGTCGCTATGGTCGGTGACTGTAACCTTCAATATTTACTCTTAGAATATAGATAAATATGGAAAATTGATTTACATACATGAAATTTCCGTATATTTACAGAAGAGTAAAAAATCCATAGAAATGCTCAGTATTCGACATAAATTCCAAAGATCCCAAGGTGTTCCTCAAAATTCCACGAACTTGGAAAAATTCCAAGCATTGGCAACCTTACTTTAGCATCGTTGCTAGGTCCCAAACACAGTGACAGAATTATTATCGTACAGATAATATAAAACTATCGTACACTCACATTTGTAGTACAGTACCTGTATTACTTGTTGTATTTGTATACAGAAAACTGAATGTTGGAGAGTAGCGTCACTGGAGAGTTCAAGACAGCAATTGGTAGACCTGTCTGAATGTATCCATAGTGCTGTATACTATTCAAGCCGCCCACGGTATAAAGCCATGCCGTTTTGTAGAGAATGGCTGTGGACAACTGACAGCCATTCATGGTCGTACTACATGGTTGTCCGTGGACAAGACATCGTGCCGTAGACAGGAATTGGCAAAAACTCATTACATTTCAAGAGGACCTTAGGCCACATATTGGTACAATTTTTGACTGTATATTATTTCATCATCTAGCATTCTCATTCAATGTTTGAAGAATAACAGGATAATAAAAACTAAATATAAAAATCAGAATATGTATTACTGTACCTGGCATCTCTCACAATGATATACATGGTATTTTAACTATAAGTTAAATATATACAAGTAATCAGTGTTATCACATGTCATCACTCAGTCCAGCAGAACTATAAGGTACATAATTATTTAGTATACTGTAACACAGGAGTGGTAATTCACAATGACGTGAAGAGGAACATGCTGAGAAAACCCACTTTTTTTTAGACGGAAAGTATTTATTTTGGACATTTCTGGACGTTTCGGAGGCATCTGCCTCTCTCTTCAGCAGTACAGAGTAGAGTGAAACATGTAAACTTTAACTTAAACGAAGGTATGTTCAAACTAGATCCATCAATGAGAATATCAGTAGTCAAATCCCTCCCAGATGTGAGGTCGGGTCGCGTAGGAGAGGTCAGGTCAGGTCAGGTCGGTTGGGTGAGGTGAGGCCTGTTCTCAGTAGACACACCTTGTCCCTCCCTCATCCCTCCGTTCCCGGGTCTTGTCAGTGACTTATTTCTTTTCATGTTTCATTCTACTCTGTACTGCTGAAGAGGGAGGCAGATGCGAAACGTCCAGAATAAATACTTTCAGTAAAAAAAAAGAAAGAAAAAAGTGAGTTTTTCTCAGCATACTGTAACACCATTATGCCAGTTGCTTGGAATGCTTTGAACCTGTGATTTAATCTGTATTTTCTGGTTAATGGGAAATGTCAACACATAACATAAACCCTTGTACAATGACTGATTACTTTTTGAATTATTTGTTCTTTGATATGGACCAGATGCACCCATACTTTTTTTAATAACAAAATAACTTAGGCTTAGAATCATCTAACCTCTGAATATCTCCAAGCACCAACATGCTGTACCATCTTATCACTTTCATACATCTTGCACAGAATAAGCTCCTGACTCTTCTGGCTTTAAATTTGATAACAAGTGCCAATACCTTTTCTTCCCAACTTAATTCAAAATAAGGCCACAAATTGGAGGGACAACAGTTCAACAATAGTTCATTAATAAGTCACAATACAGTATATATAGAAACCTGCTATAATATGCAGGTACTATTGGCCACAAGAATTCACACATATGCCGTTGTTTTAGTGTTTACAACATATAGAAAATGTCAGACTAAGTAACTGCAATACAGTATTATTATTAGGTTTGTTGTTTTGCAATCACCGAGTCACTTGGTAGACCATTCATTGCAGTACATCCAGAATAATGACCTCACTTATCAATGAGCCTGTGTAGGAATTCCTGTGGCCAACTATACATTACATACATGAACACTATAAAAATAACTCTAATGACAATTTTAAAGGTGATAAAGAACACTGTTATTACTGGTTTCGGAAAAAACTTATTTTGGTTCGTACAAAACACTATCACAGTATATATCTATTAAGTACAACTGGAGGGAACACATTTCCTATAAAGATGGCATTATGTTGCAAAAGCGACTTGTGTTGCTGGGACGGAATACAAAGTGAATCAGACTCTACTTAAAATCTGACAATGAAAGTTATATGATTAAACAAAGTAGTTCATTTTACCTTCACTATATTATATTCTATATATCCTGATGGTTTAAGGCCACCCACTGATACAAACAAACCAATGCATTGCCAACAGGTTCAGGTGATAATGTTAAGGGGTTGGTACATTGTTGGTAAATTTGGAATAACTGATTCCTCCAAACTATTCCAAGAAACCAGTCACTATTATATACTGTATTTTAATCTGATCCTGTTTCCTGGCATACTTGGAGGAATCAAGGCACTCTAAGGTACCAAAAATGTATTATCCCTTTAAGTACTAGGTTTAGGTGATGATGTTAAGGGAGATAATTATTAGGTGGTTTCATAATTAAGGAAGGTACCAATATGTACTGAATTATCCTTTAGCAGCTTATTATGAGGAAGGGGTACAGCTGTATTGCTATTCTATGTGTAAATATAGGTGTAACTTACAGTATGTATAAATATATTATGATGGTGACAATGACTATTGCACCTTTCTTTCACTGCACCATTCACCTGTACAATCAGAATATTAATATTTTTTTGTTATTGCTCCTGTTTCAAGCATACAAAACCAGTATTACTATTATTATTATTATTAAAATGATGAAAAGTACTTATACTACACCTTTCATTTACTATATTCATGTCATTATCATCAGAAAACATGGAGAGGTTTATGCTATGCCTTCATTGATGTCAGCAGCCATATATATATATATACAGTACCTACATCAATATGAAGGTGCTATACTTCTATTTTAACATAGAGTCAAGAATCATAGATGTGGCACCTACATAGCATTGATTTAACCAAATACAAAAAAAATAAAAAAGGATTTGACAGAACATTTGACTGACTGTATTAACAAAGAACAAACAATAACACCTTCAATTCTTAGTGTCACAAAAGTAGCTCTGTATAAGTTAACACTTTACCTTTCAAATAACACTACTTAGATGCCACACAGTAAACCCTCAATATACAGTGAATAAATAATTGTATCCACCACTTCATATTATACTCTGTCCCTCAATAAAGACCACCATATGTTTTCCCAGGCCTGTTATTCATTACCATACAGATGAAGTGATTTACTGAGCCTTTGTTAAAAAAGTTAAGTGCTAAATGTAGCCATCTTATATTGAGGACCCACTGTATCTCACTTTCAGTATGGGTGGAATTCTGTGAGACTGCACAAACTCATGACCTTAATAACAGTATTTTCCTAGTAAGTGTTTCAATACAACAACATAATACAAGATATTCCCTAGGCAGGCTTATTTATCTAGGTAAAAAATAAAGGCATTAAGATACAATATTAACAACAATTTGTAAACTTTATGATTCATTCAAGTTTAGAGAAAATTCATTACTGTACCTGAAGCAGTATATGTTAGGCAGGTCATATAAATCACAAAGTGAGGAAAAAGTTGTTTGACTCATCAAACATGATCATATAGCAAGGCTTTCTGAAAATAAGAGTGACATATATAAATCATCCAAGTGAAATAGATTAGATGCCTTTTTATTCAGAGAAATATAAACTCAGTAGGAAAATAGTGCAAGCAATTCCACCTTGCTAGGTGAAATGCTATTTAATCTGGAATGCCTTATATAACCTCAGATTAAAGTGACATAATAGTTACATTAATATTCTAAAAGTAGATGTGGGGAAATACAGGAAAGGGAAGATGAGAGCAGTAATGTGATGAAGAGGGAACACAGAAATAAATACAAAGCTGCCTGGTAATAATGATGATTAGTAAGTACTATTTCCTGGAATAAATCTTGATTAATTTGGAATGTAATATTCAAAGCTTATAAAATAAAATGCATTAAAATATGTAGTAAAACAGCATAGCATGTACGGTAATTAATAATATACATATATACAATTAAACCTTCATTAAAACACTTGGTGGCTCTATGATTTTTGTCTAGGCACAAGTTTGTGGAAGGAATATAATTCATTGTGAAAAATCTCCAGTATTGAAATTTACTGAACCAACAACAACTGAACCAATGGGTTGTAAGTCAGCTTGGGTTTGCTGTGTATAAGGAAAAGAAATAAATGTGAATAGGACAAAGGAGTGATGGTGAAGGAAGACAGTGATGCTCTATCAACTCATGTAGGCTACACTCACCATTTCACAGATCCTACTTGGAGTGGAGTGGTTGAAGAAATTAATACAGGATTTGATCCATTCCCTTTCATGAAGTTATTGATATGCTACGACTGTTTATGTTGTCAACATCTATAATTGTATAGTAAAGCATCATAGACAGACACAAATCACTCCTCAGACTAACTAGCTATTGTACACCTTTACTTGGGCAAAATCATATTCAAAAATAACAAGAGGATGGTTAATGCACTCACAACAAACAATATTCTTCCTATAGCTTATACCATACATATTTTGTGTAACCTACTTGTTTTGAAGTACAACACCATACCTAGATGCTGAAATGAAGTGAAGAAACCAGTGCATTTTCACCAGGTTTAAAAAAGTATACCATAATATTAAGTTACAACAGCTCCTGCTATAGTGTTATGTTTCCTGAACCAGTAAATGTGACAATCACATTATAATATTGGTAGAAAATACACATGACTCACTGATAAGGCATTTCCTGGTAAAAACATTAAATGGTAATATTATAAAAAGGTTTGCAACTTTCTATAGCTGTACAAACAAACATACACACATTTGAGGGTGTAGTTACCATTGATGGTAAACCAATTTAGAGGTGTAGTACACCCTCATCCTTAGCTTGGTGTGGATGTGTGTGGGGAGATTCAGTACCAGTAACATCCCCAGAAGGAGATGTAAGGTCTCTAATTTCATCTTGTTCATAGTCATCTGATGCTACAGATTGGTGTGAGCCAGAAGACATTGCTGAGTTACGTGAGAAGGAACCACGACGAGGAGCAGCCTGGGTCATGGTACGTTGGTTGGCTGGTTTTACTGTTATAATGAGGTTACTACTGTTGGCCACCATCATGTCTGTTACCTGTTCAAACAAACAAAGTCACTTGTAGTAAATTCTCAATATAAACCGAGTTATAGGTGTAAAGTATATACGGTAATGAATAAAGGCTCCACTAAAGGTAAAAACTTAAGAGATACTGATATCATGTTGTTGGAATACTAAATGGAATGTCTGCACTACTCTCTCTCATCCACACCTTGCTTCATACTAACGATTTTTCATCTCTTACATTTTGCTACCATTTTTTCAGTCTCCCATAATTATTAGGAGTGTGAGAACAGGAGAACAGTCCTAGTTATATAACACACTATAACATGGGAATAATCACCAATGCCAGCTACTGTTTATCTCCTCTCAAGTATACTTACATTCATACTAATCATCAATACATTCACATCATAACATATTACACAACACATCACAAAATATTTCATGGTGTTAAGTACATTGGCCTCACCAATAAAGCTGCCTGGTAAAGGAAGGGGACAGTCTCTTTGGGTTTATATGGAATCCCTACAGTTAAAATATATCTTTGCATTTTCGGTTATGGTCAGTCCCATAAAGAAGCCCTCCCATTATGTTTGTTTTTAACATAAGTACTTCTAAGTACACATTTTTTTTTTTCATTTTATTATTTAATTAATTTTTTTGACAAGGCAAACAGCAATGACATGGTTGTCCATTTCAAGGCTGTGCCAGATGTTCTTCATACCTGTATAAATTCAAAATTTCTGAACTGGCAACCACCTTGAGAGAGAGAGAATTGTGGGATTATATCCCAAACAATAGCACTGTAATGACACTAGAAACAGTGATGGTTTTTACATGTCTGATGGTCTAAATCAACACCCAAAACATCATCTGGAAAAATACATGTTTTAGCCCCTCCATTGATTGGATTTGAACACCTGACCATTGGATTATAAGTCCAGTACTCTATATTATGTTAACTGTTCAACCAGTTATTTACTACCAACTTCAACTGACCTGATCTAAAGTTTTACCATTGACCTCAATGCCATTAACTTCAAGGACTTCATCATTAACGGCCAAGAGTCCAGTGCTTTCAGCCAGACCACCAGGTACCAGACGAGATATAAAGATGCCAGGTACTCTCTCTAGTCCATGTGGTGTTACTCTTACACTTGTACCATCTCTAATGTAGAACCCAAGAGGTTTGTCTGATCCATGCTTCAATAATCTCACTCGTCGACACACTTCTGGTACCACATCAACATCAATGATGGCTGCTACCTGTAATAAATATAATAATTGGTTATCATTATTTCTTTATGTTTCCTACAATTGGGATATCAATTCAGTCCAAGATACACAATACTATACTATCTATCTATCTATCTATAGCTCCGACGCCTCGTTCCCTCCGGGAACTACTATTCACACATTCAAAGAAATATCATCTACATCACTTATACTATATAGCCAAGAATGCCTTCTTTTCAACACAACACATTACACTACAGTACTATACTAGACAAACTGACAACGAGTCTACAGCCCCTTGGGGTTGTATAGGCAACAAAAGAAACTCATCTTAAAGTTGACTAACCTGCCTAAAATCCTGAGGGTATGATATGGACAGTTTATTCCTGGGTTGAGTGACGAAAGGTGAGAGAATGCTTGGTAACTTGTGGTTTGAACCATTGGCCAGGTGTTCTAGGCTCCCTGTTGACGGAAAACATATTATAGTATTAGTACATATTATTAACTAGGAAAATTACCGTACTGGCTCTTTTCCAAATATACTGGTACTAGTACTACAGCATAATATACATATACAGTGTTGGTCACGGCGGAAGGCGCGAGAGACCCCTACCCCTTCCGCCCTCAGGTGGTAACTGATAATATGAGTGGAACCGGGCTCCTCCCATTGCTCATCCCGCGCTATAGAGTTACCAAATGTTACTTAGTAATATTTCCGTTAGGATAGGAGCGGGGTAGGCCTTTGTTTGAATTTTTTTTTCCTCATAAATCCGTGATCTCCTGAGAGTAGTGGGGGTAAGGAGGGTGTTGTGAATTGTGAACTTGTCCGTCCACTAATCCGTCCTGTTCCTATTACTATGGGTCCTAGAAAGCTCCTTAATGAGGCCCAGATTGCAGCTATTTGTGCACTAACTAAAGAAAAAAAGTCCAATACATTTTTTTTTTTTAAACACTGGTATAGCACTGAGATGTGTCCAGCACTGGACGAAGACATACTGGGAGAGTGGGAGTGATGCTGTACCACCACCATACAAGTCAGCAGGGCTTAAGTGTACTGTTGGCCAGAGAACACTGAACATTATACTGAGGCAACTTGAGGCTCAACCTCGCATAACAAGTAGGGAGCTCAAGTCTACAAACCATGCTTTACTGGGTGGTGTGAGTGACAGAACGGTGCGGTGATATTTCAAACGTGACCTTGGGTATCATTGTTGTCGTTCCGTGGCCAAGCCCTCCATGGCTTACTCATCTCTATCATGCTAAGAGGCTTGCGTTTGTTGCACAGCACAGTGATTGGGACATTACTAAGTGGAGGAAAGTGTTGTGGTCTGATGAGGCAACATTTCAAGTTACAGATAATCAGAGAAACAGAGTGTATCGCAGACGCGGTAGTGATTCTCTCGATCCACGGTACACCATCCACACCATTAAGCACCCTGACTCATTAATGGTGTGGGGTTCTTTCTCTTATAACAGAAAAGGCAAGTTAATATTTCTGCCATAGAACATTCGCATGAACAAAGAAAATTATTTTGAGCTCATTTTAGACGAGTTGGATGACTGCATGCAAATGTGTAGTGCAGATGTTTATATGCAAGATGGTGAACCATGTCATACAGCAAAATTGATTACTGACTGGTTTGATTTTTGTAAAGTAACCCTTCTGAAACCTTGGCCTAGCAATTCACCAGACTTGACCCCCAATATATTAAGCGTCAACTCCGAGACCGTGACACTTCTTCTACTCCACGCCTACAAGCCACCATCCAAGATATTTGGGACAATATCAGACCAGAATAAATTCAAAACCTGGCAGATTCACTCCCTAACAGACTTCAAGAGGTCAAGAAAAAGCGAGGTCACCCTATCAACTACTAGGTTTGGTGAGTAGCTCCATTCACGAGTATATTTTACACAATTAATCTGCCTCTTCCCAAGCGCAGCGGGTTGTTTGTTGTGATACCGCGCCTTCCGCCGTGACCAGCACTGTACAGTGGTACCTCAGTTCTCGAACTTGATCCATTCCAGAAGGATGTTTGAAAACCGAATAAATTTCTCCCATAAGAAATACTGTAATTTGGATTAATCCATTAGCCTACAGACCTACAAAAATTATGCTTTAAGAATGAAGCATTTTAAGTAAAAAAAAAAATTATTTATATCTGTATAATAATACAGTCAAGCCTGGCAATCTCGAATCAATTGGGGAAAGACTCTTGTCCTGTTATCCAAAGATACATGTGCTTTCACTCGTATCTCTGGTTTCCATACACAGCTGCACACACACAAAAACATGACAATTTCACAAAAAATTATATAATACTGCATAAATATATCTAATAACGTATATTAACATGAAATAAGGTATTGTAGTGTGTTTTGATGGTAGGTGTGGAATAGAGGTGTGGGAATCAAAGCTGGTATTGGTCAGTTTATCAGTCATAGCGTACTTGTTGACACACACACACATTATTCCTGTGATTTTTGTGACATTTTATGCTTCCTTCTAATATATACAGTAATCTCCTTTCAATGGTACTCAATAAAGAGCATTCAAGTGATATTAGTAGTGATGAAAAGATAAGACAATTACTTAATGTTGCATATAACATCATAAGAGTTTATGCCAGGCAAAACAAATACTCCAGTTCCATTTTTTTCTTTTTTTGCTGTATGTACCACAGTTAAAATTCTATGTACTGTAAAAAATTTACAGGACAATAAGTATGTATGTTGAAGTGTTTGCTATGTGGAGTTTGTATCTATATTGCATCAACTTGTATAATAAACATAATAAACCAGCCTTTGTGTTGTAGAAAGATCCTGAGTAAGGGTCGGGCAGATTGTAGAGCCTTGCGGAAATTGTCATCATTGGTGATGGGCAGAAGGTCACCATCCCTAGGGTCAGCGTAAGCCAGGACAAAGTCTGAGGTTGGAAGGCGATGTAACATCATCACCAAGCTCCGAAAGTCCTCCAACTGATCATACTTCTCACGTTCTACACTGAACCGACGGAACTCTGCATCCAGCTGTGTGGTGTGGTGCAGGAAAATAAATTGTAATATACACATCATACATAAAATACATTATTTTCATCCACCCAAAATCCCCAGGTTCTCAACAAAACAAAGCATTTCCCAAGTAAATGAGTGTCAAAATAATTCGGAACAGATAAAAATAATCTACAAAAATGTATTGGTTAATAATGGTTGTGTTTAGTCAGAGAGTAAAGATTGTAACATTTAAGAAATGCCACAGAAATGGAAAACACATATTATTCCCAACTTTCTTTTGGGATAATCCACCATTGCCTATTTTTATATGTTGAAAAATAAGTGTGACAGTGCTTTTTAACCATGTTTGATCCCCCCCCCCCAAGAGGCTGGATTGATGTGTGAAAAAACTAAATAACATATTAAATAGTTAATAAGGTATTTATTGAAAGAATTACCGTTTTGCAGCAGTGTTGCCAGATCCGGTTGGGTCCCAGTATTTTGCCCCAGTCATTTATTGTACTTTATCATGATTATTTCCCGGTAGTTTGCCCAGGTTAGGTTCCGGTAGTTTGCCCAGGTTAGGTCCCGGTAGTCTGATGCGGTCTAGGTTAGGTTAGGTTAGGTTAGGTTAGGTTAGGTTAGGTTAGGTTAGGTTAGGTTAGGTCAGGTCAGGTCAGGTAAGGTCAGGCTAATTTCAAAATGCCCCATTTGCGTATGCCCTATCTTGGAAATGGGGCATTTGCGGAGAAAATGCCATAGAAGAAAATAGTCTTAGAATGGTCTAAATAAGTGGGTAATGAAGGTAGAAAAAACGTACGCAATAACGGTAATTCATTCAATATTTACCGTTAATATTCATATGTTCTAGAATTAGTCTGACTTTACCCAACCTAATCTAATCTTGGCCGGGGCAAACTATTGGGACCTAACCTAACTTAATTTAGAGAAAAAGAAAGAGAACATGTGAAATGATATAAGGAGAGAATATTATACTCACTTTACTCTTTACTTCCACCAATGAGCTCTGTTGGACTGCACGGCTCTGTGTTTTAGAGCTCTTAGACATTTTTAATCAATATAAAAGCCCTTCGTAGTGGTGGTTGATAATTATGGTTTCCCTAATTAACACAATGGTATTTATAGGATTTTAATTAATGTCCGTGGTGGTGGAGGTTAATTATTATGATTTCCCTAATTAAATTCCCTATAATATAGTTTATAAGGCCACAAGTCATCACTTTGGGTAGGAAAAAAATGTAATATAACACTTGTGTATGAAAAAAGGCCCTGTTGTTTTCTATAATTTACACTATTATCACAACACAACAACACAACATAACCCTGACGTCACCAACAACACTTGAAAACAGTGTTGCCAGGACTGTTTGACGAAATTTCTCCAACTTTAACATCAGAATTTCCCTTTTTACCTCAGAAATTCCCTGTTTACTCCAAAACATTGACGGTCTTTTGTTATTTCGTCTGGTAAAAAATTCCCTGTTTACTCCTATGTAGACTTCAAACTTTCCAAAAACAAGGAAATTTTTCTGCACCTGACAACACTGCTTGCAATGTCTCTACCCCTCTCCATACACTTTTTCTTAAATCATCTCCAATGCCTATTTCTATTACCAAAAATCTCCCTTCATTAGTAATATAATTAGTTAATGTATTATTATTTTATGATAAAGATATTCAAAGCATTAAATGTATGGAATTATTGCAGTAAAAGTTTTGGGGTGAGATGTGAGTATTGTCGAGGCGGGAATCTTAAAATTTTTATATTGGTTAGTGATGATAACAAACTCTTTATTAACACAGAGACAATACTTGACTGGTATACCTACTTCCACCTTAATAACCTATAGAAATATAAAATGTAGTTACACTATGTAGACTATAATAGTCAAAGCCATTACTGTACAATATTGTAAAATATACATTGCAGATATACATTATGGGTCACAGGTCCATTACAATAGATGCGCAACTCTTGTTTGTAAATGAAAGAGTTTCAAGTAGTAATTCTTCAAAAGAACTATTGCTCATTAATATTATATATCTGTTTAATAAGAATATGGTCGAATAAAAATGCTACCGTATCATAGTACGAAATTACTGCCATTGATGTGTACACCGCTCATCTCTCACCTCTGTATTTCAACAGGGAGTGATGAATTCATTGGATTATCCCAAAATATCGGAACAATTGTTTTCCATTTCTGTGGTTCAGTTTAACTATTACTGTTCATCGAAGAAGTTACATTAAAGTGAAATAAAAGAACTAAAGCATTCTGAAAAGTATATTAATGAATATAGTATATACATGCATTTGACCTTAATGGTTGTTCACAGATCCGACTTGACTTTTGTTTATATCAGTGTTGCTAACGTAATAATAATAATAATAATAATAATAATGGTTACGCTAACTAAAGAAAGATAAACAGAGTCAACAGACTGACAGTTGTAACTTGTAATTTTAATATAACTGGAATTTTGAACTAGACTACCGATGGAAAGAATAGTATGATAATTATATTTACCCTTTGGTACCTATAACCTTGATCATTATTATCCCAAACCATCCACACATTATTCATTTATAATATAAAATAATAATGACGATAATTCTTGCTAAACTGACTACACTTTTATTTACCTTAGCAACACCGAAGCGCTAAGGAGTAAGGAGTACTAAGGACTCATAAGCAATTTAAAAATAGTGTAAAAGCAGACACGAAGAAAAGTAAGTAAATATGGTATTTATTGAAAGAATTACCGTTTTGTAGCAGTGTTGCCAGATCTGGCTAGATCCCAGTATTTTGCTCCGGTCATTTTCTGTACTTTACCACGGTTATTTCTCGGTAGTTTGCCCAGGTTAGGTCCCGGTAGTTTGCCCAGGTTAGGTCCCCAGGTTAGGTTCCGGTAGTCTGATGCGGTCTAGGTTAGGTTAGGTCAGGTCAGGTCAGGCTAATTTCAAAATGCCCCATTTCAATATGCCCTATCTTGGAAATGGGTCATTTGCGGAGGAAATGCCATAGAAGAAAATAGGGTAAATATTGAATGAATTACCGTTATTGGGTACGGTTTTTCTACCTTCATTACCCACTTATTTAGGCCATTCTAAGACTATTTTCTTCTATGGCATTTTCTCCGCAAATGCCCCATTTCCAAGATAGGGCATATTCAAATGGGGCATTTTGAAATTAGCCTGACCTTACCTGACCTAACCTAACCTAGACCGCATCAGACTACCGGGACCTAACCTGGGCAAAGTACTGGGACCTAGCCGGATCTGGCAACACTGCTACAAAACGGTAATTCTTTCAATAAATACCGAAAGTAGTCTTAGAATGGTCTAAAATAGTGGGTAATGAAGGTAGAAAACCGTACGCAATAACGGTAATTCAGTATTTATTGAAAGAATTACCGTTTTGTAGCAGTGTTGCCAGATCCAGCTAGGTCCCTGTACTTTGCCCCGGTCATTTCCTGTACTTTACCACGGTTATTTCCCGGTAGTTTGCCCAGGTTAGGTCCCTGTAGTCTGCCCAGGTTAGGTCCCGGTAGTCTGATGCGGTCTAGGTTAGGTTAGGTTAGGTTAGGTAAGGTCAGGCTAATTTCAAAATGCCCCATTTTAATATGCCCTATGTTGGAAATGGGGCATTTGCGGAGAAAATGCCATAGAAGAAAATAGTCTTTGAATGGTCTAAATAAGTGGGTAATGAAGGTAGAAAAACCGTACCCAATAACGGTAATTCATTCATTATTTACCGGTAATTCTTTCAATATTTACCGTAAATATCTACTCTATTGCTGATTGGTATCACAATATTTTTATCTTCTCTACCCGCTAATTTATAACATTCTAAGAAACTTTTCGGTATTATCACAGAAGTACTCCGTTCACTATAATGTGTATTTTAATATCATTACCCAATATTTTGGACCATTCTAAAACACTTCTGTGGTGTTTCTCTCGGAGGTGCCCCGTTTTCGAGATATGCCACTGTATATATCATTAACTTGCATTTTCATCAACAAAACAATGGGTAATTATCTATTCTATTGCTGTTTTCTATTACAATGTTTTTACCTTCTCTACCCACTAATCTATAACACTCTAAGACACTCTTCTTCTATGACATTTTCTTTGGAAATGCCCCATTTGCCAAATAGGGCATTTTGGAATTAGCCTTACCTTCCTGACCTTACTTAACCTAACCTAGACCGCAGCAGACTACTGGGACCTAACCTGGGCAAACTACCGGGAACTAACCATGGTAAAGTACCAGGTCCTGGCAACACTATTATTACAAAACGGCACTAGTCTAGATAAATACCAAACAATGTTCATTCATAATTCTTATTCATTTAACACATTTTTTAAAGAAAACTTTCATGTTTTAGATGTGTTGTTTTAGAAAATTTCTAAAAAAAAGTAATCAGCTTCTTTTGGGACTTTTTGGCTGGGAGACGATCTAGGATGGTTAATCCATCTGTGGACAAGTTATGAAAGAAATCCAATTATGTTTTCACCAGGGGTTGAACATGAATGACATCATCATACGATTGGTAACTTGGGCCTATAGCTCAAATTTAGAGTGAGATATGGAAATGCCCATACCATCGCAATGAAGTTCAGTCACTATCAGGAAGGTAATGGGAATAATAAAGCTTTGGACCAACCTGATATTATTGGTAAAGTGGAACCAGTACAGCTGGATTGCTATGGAACTTACCCTATTCTAGCTTGGGGCCTATAGGGCCTAATAGTGTGGCTAGAAGTGGTTTTTACTTGCCGAACATCAGAAGTAAAAATTTAAATCTGGCGCTGTGCTGATGCGAATATTGACCTCTCTCCCTCTTTTTATCCCACAGTTGAGAACATTAAGTGGGCTTTCAGCTGTTAGTCCTCATTTTCATTAACATAGAAAAAAAACATATATATATATATATAAATAGAAAAAGAAATGTGGCCATTTAAAGCAGTGATTCTTAATCCCTGTTGTTGTGACCCAAAATTGGATAATTAAGCTGTTTGCATGGGTTGCAAAGAGATGCTAGCATTAATTATTAATGAAAATGGGTCACAAATAAACATTCTGTTCAGACTTTTGGGTCACTGCCAAAAAAAGGTTGAGAACTATTGATTGAAAATGAACATAATTAATTACTACTACATGATTGACAATATTAAATAAGGATGAAGAGCAGAGCACAGATTTACAGTACAGTACTTAATAATTTAAATAAGTATTAATGTTTTGTAATTTTACTCCACAGGTAAAGCTTGTTTCAACATGAGTAGTAATATTATTCTTCAAGATATGAAAGAAGAAAACATTACTGAAGCAGTCATTAATGAGATGAAGCAGAATTATAAGGAGAGAAATATACAATCTGTGAAGAAAAAGGAACAGGGAAAATTCAACTGTGAACTGTGTGACAAAACCTTTATACGGAAATGTAACCTCAACTCCCACAGAGATATACACAAAGGGAAGAACATATGTAAGGAATGTGGTAAAACAACTTCACAGCAACACCATCTTGATAAACACATGACTAAAAACCAGTTAATAAATGAGAAGAATGACTTGAACAACAAAAAACCTTATCTCTGTGAACATTGTGGTCAGTGTTATAAGTTATGTGGTAGCTTGAATCGTCACATGCAAATTCATATGCCTGAGAGTTATGAATGTAAAGTGTGTGGAAAGCTTTTAACACATCCTTATCGTGTTGCACGTCACATGAAGATGCATAGTGCAAAGAAGCAGCAATGTGATGTGTGTGGGAAACTCTTTGCTCATAAGAGTGCCTTAAAGAAACATATTTTAAGTCATGGTGTTAAAGCTTTGGAGTGTACTATATGCCAGAAAAAATTCAGTCATAAGACATATCTAGATGTTCATATGGTTATCCACACAGGTGATAAAAGGTACAGCTGTGATGACTGTGGAAAATGCTTTGCCCAGAAAAGTCAACTAAATGTTCATATGTCAACACACATTGGAATTAAAAAGTTCCCTTGTAATGTGTGTGGAAAGAAGTTTTCACAGAGAACTCCTCTTAACCATCATATGTCTGTACACACAAATAAAAGAGTTAAATGTTCAGTGTGTGAAAAGGAATACAAAAATAAAAGTAGTTTAAATATTCACATGTCTGTACACAGTGGTAAAGTACACCCATGTCAAACCTGTGGGAAAGAATTTAAACATAAAGGTTCTCTGTATTCACATAGGTGTAGTTATCAGAATACAAAGGATGGTAAGGAAAGTGAGACAGAATTTGATATTGATGTGCAAAGTCTATTGTGTGGTGAATGTGGGCAATCATATCAGTCTCTTAAAGATCTCAGTATACATATGAAAACTCACAATGTAGACCCACAGCAGTTCATGAAAAATGTTGAAAAGTCACTTCATGTAAATAGAATCTTGCATTATCGAGTAATAAAACGTTTAAAGGGACTGGCCTGCGAAAAATGTGGGACACTCTTTACACATAAAAGTGCTCTTAATACACACATAAGAGCCTCCCATGGTTCAAGCAAAGAGTTCAAGTGCCTCCATTGTGGTAAAGAGTTTGCCCGAAAGAGTTACCTTGACTCTCACAAAGTCATTCACACTGGAGAAAGAAATTATAAATGTAATATATGTGACAAACAGTTCACACAGAAGGGCAGTTTAAACTCACACATAAACTTACATACAAAAAGGTACAAATGTGAAGACTGTGGGAAATCATTTGGTCGAGGAAGTGATTTCCTTAAACATAAGAATGAAATTCACTTCTCAAAGGTGAAAATAAATGAACGTCCAGATGAACCAGAAATAATTATATCTCAGGAAATTCAGGAGGAGGAAGTGGATTGTAAAATGATGGAAATTGATGAAATAATGGATATGTTGTAGTTATTAAAGTTAACAGGTACTGATTTTTATATATTTATTTATATTTACATATAAATAGCCTCAATAGAATGTGAAATGAAAGCTTGTGATTTTTATTTTGTATCTTTATTAAGAGGATCATACCCTTTGATTCCTCCAAAGTATGCCAGGAAACAGGGCCAGATGAACAAAACTAATGGTGTCTTGTTGCTTGGAATAGTTTGGTGGAAGGAGTTCCTCCAGATTTACTAACACTGTATTATCCCCTTAATTAAACCAAGGTGGAATAGAATTAATACACTATACTGTATATAATGCAGTGATGGGAAACTTTTGGGTTAATTAATACAGTATAACAAATAGTAAAGTACAATATATATATATATATATATATATATATATATATATATATATATATATATATATATATATATATATATATATATATATATATATATATATATATATATATATATATATATATATATATATATATATATATATATATATATATATATATATATATATATATATATATATATATAAAGTATAACCAGAATAACCTATTACCTATAATTGCATTTCTGAGAATGTAACCCAATTGTATAGTGCGAGAGACCTGTACGATGGCTCTGTTGTTTGTCTATGGAGTCGTCGTACCATTCCACACCAACATATGCACCACGAATGTTCTTGAATATGGCCCCTGGACCAGCAGTTTTACTTTCTTTATTTTTGTTGCCAGTGACATCAGAGTTAGTTTCTGTACATCTTGGGTACAGAAAACCTTAACATGATGTACCAGGCCAGACATATAGTGACTTATTATTTGAGTTGGGTATTTGACACATTGAATTGGTAAGGAAATATCTATTAAGGACAATGTCAGCTGATAGATGTTGGTAATGGTGGTAATGGATTTGTCAACCTTGATATATCAATTTATATTATACTGCTATCAGTCCAGGGTTCTGCTGGAATGGGCTCCAGAGAAGTCTGACCAAATAAGTACATTATTGGTTGTGGAATCAGCACAGCTGAATTGCTATGAAACCTACCCCTTGCCTAGCCTAGGCCATCCAGGCCTTCTAACCGGGCTGGTAAGGGTACGTTCCGTAAAGATCATCAGAAGTAAAACAATTTAAATTTGGCTCTGTACTGATGTGCGAGCCACCTGGTGGTGGCCTCTTGAAGTAGCGTGACCCGCTCTGGCTGGAGAGCGGCCTGAGTCGGCCACTTTGTTCGCGGAACGCCTGGCGTCAACATCCCCGCTCCTGCTCTCTCACTATGGTACATTTTGCCATCGTTCCTGCTAGTTTGTGTTTGTGTTTGTTTTGTGGGGCTAATGGCTGGCCTGCGTTGCAGATGTAGTGTGTGTTTTACGGGGTTTTTGTGTGGGGGTTTTCTCTGCTTTCCCTCCCCGGGGTTGGGTGTGGGGATTGTTTCCTGCGCTTCCTTGGGGTTGTGCATCCCCTGTGTTTGCTTGGCAAGGGGTGCCCTGCGGTTCCTCCCTTCCTCCCCCAAAGCTTAGCAATTCATTCATTTACAATCATTATTTTTCTGTTGATTTCATCTTAACTACATCTCAAAATATATGGGAAAGTACATAATATTTTCTCTTCTAGAGTTCCACACTAAAATCTATGATTAATAATAATCTAACTGACTTGTACTTGACACTGACACCCTTTTGGGTAGACTACTATATCATCTTCCATCCTCAGCAAGTGACCAAACCACCTGTAAGTATTCCTTTTAATCAAAATCCTGTACCTTTCTACCCTCGTTATTATCGCATTGCATGTTTTAAATTCTGTAATTTTTGTGCAGCACTGAAATGTTTCTGGCAAACAACGGCAGTTTTAAGATTGACTATCAAGCTGACGGCTCTTATGGAGCCATGCTTTTGCAAGCTTTGCATTTTTTTGGAATTTGTGGTACCTTAATTTACTGTTCTTAGCAGGCATACAGCTGTATAAAAACAGTCTCTTGGTTTTCCCATACCTAAAGAAGTACTGTGTGTGTGTGCTTTACCCCACATTTGTTGTTGCCTCGACCCCCTGGCCTATCCCCTCGAGGCTGTCTATAAAGACTTACGACTTGTAACACTTTCTGGTTTTAACAGAAAGTTGTCTGTATATAATGATAATAAATTATATGAGTAACAACCCTTCCACAGCAGCTACCACCCTAGCTCTGGGAAGTCGTTTTACGATGGTTTCACCTGAAGACGCTTTAGACGAGTTCCCCCTCCGGGCCCAAGCGCTTCTTAACGCTCTTCATAGGGGGCGTGAATGCCTCCTCCTCACCTCCCACCAACCGCATCGCATGCATAGCAATCCAGCTGTGCTGGTTCCACTTTACCAATAATAGTGCATTTGTCGCGGCTGAATCAGCAAAATGTGCCTCAACAAGCTGCCACTCTAAATCCATCAGCTGATCCATTTGGAGGTGATACTTTTGCCTCACAAACCAAGGCAAGTCTTGCAGTTTTTATAGAAAATAGTACAGTTTATGCATATACTTAGGATGCCTTTAGTATTCCCAACAAGGATACTGAATACACTACTGTATTATGAGACAAATTTATCTTTATTTTATGTACGGCATAATGCTCATCCACTAATTGATGTACTGAGCATAAATACTATGGTACTGTATTGACTGTCTTAAGAATATAAGGCCATGTATCAAGTTAAGTAATCACACTACAAATTCATTGACAGTCCTTGCTTGGAAACCAGGTCTTATTGACTCTCAATATCTCCTCAGGGCACTAATGATCCATTCAGCAGTGAACCATTTAGTGGTAGTGGTGGTGGACCACCTCCCAGACCGAAGAGTCCAACCCCAGCATTACCACCCATGAAGTCCAAGCAGTCTCCACCTAGACCTGCACCTCCAAAGACCCATGAAGTCCAAGCAGTCTCCACCTAGATCTGCACCTCCAAAGACCCAAATAGGTAGGAACAGATAGAGACTACCTTCACTAGTGATTTTCCCACCTTATGTACAGTCGGCAAAAAAAGTTTCGTTACCATCCCTAAAACAGTGTGATGTAATGCTGGTACGCCTGACTGGTGAGTGTCGTACCTCCGCCACCCTCCGGCCTCCATAATAAGTCCGTGCCCCAGGCCACTGCTCCTCAGTGCGTCATGGGCAGCCAAGTAGGAATGACGTTCTTTCAGCCAGTGGTATTTTTTCTGGGTATTTCAAGGTTATTCTTGTTCTAAAGTACTCAAACGCATTTCCTTATGTTTAATAATGAATAGTTAAATAGTAAGAGTTCTTCAACACTCAAAATTTAAATTTAAATCAGCTAATCTTTTGATATAAAAAAGTTGACGATTCCCGTCCAGCATGTCCCGGATGACACGAGTCACAGCTGCATGTCCGCGGAGTACCAACCCTACCGGGCATACCCATGTTAAAATTAACGTAGGGGTAGTAACGAAACTTTTTTTGCCGACTGTACATACATAGCACTTAAAGCCCCGGTGGTATTGGTTAATGATTCAGGGTTCCAGCCAAGGAACAAATAGAGACTACCTTCACTAGTGATTTTTCCACTTTATATACATAGCACTTAAGGGAGAGCCTGGGAAATCAGGGGCTTTGGGTGGGGAAAACCACATAAATTAGCACATTTGACTTTGTTAGTGGTTTGTTGACCAACTATAAATGTCAAACTATAGTCCTTCTGGTTCATGAAGGTGAAATGCAGCAGCTGGGATAATCCTGTGAAGAATGTGTTTTGTAAATTCTCTGCATATTCATTTATATAATAAATGTAAATGATTCTGCTTTTACCATTGCAAGGTGATAGGACTTTAGTCATGGATACAAGAACTTATAGGTGGGAGCTGAGAAACCCATTATTTCACTGGGAATTTCTGTCCCTCATTCTGTATTCTGATTTCATTTTTCCATCCGTGGTTCTAAGCCCAACCCTTTGAAATAGGGAAATGGGATATTGATGATAATGAATAGCAAGCCTGCTAGGTAAACATATGATGGTTTTCAGTGAGGGAGAGGGACTGAGTATAAAATATAGTTGATACAAGTATTTATTTGTGGTACTGTATATGAGTGACTGAGTGTTACAACTCGTCGAGCGCCACGCCTACTTAAGCGAGATAATTGCCTTTAAAGTATAGGTAATAATCTCACACGTAAGGTAAACACGAATAATCTGTTGACCGTTACTTCACTTCATCAACTTGATATCACCACACTATAACATATACTGTGGTATTTCAGACTTCATTAGAGGCCAAATTTTCTTAGCTTTTAACTGATATATGCCAAAAAGTTTTCAGTTCCCTATTAAGAAAGATATTACAGGTATAATAAATACGAGTACCATGGAGAAAATGTGAAAAGTTATTCTCGTAGTGATATATTAGATTAGAATGGAGAATTGGTAAATAATAATAAAATATACTATTTCGATTAAGAAACTACATTGTTCAAGCATTCTATGGGTATAGTTTAGATGTAGGTACGTTACAGAATAACTTTGAAAAGTTTAAAATACTATGATACTCTCAGTTTCTCGCGGTCTAGCCTCGGCCTTGTCGCCTTGTCGGGTGCAGGTGGGGTGGCTCCTGTCGCTGCCACACGTACGATTCAACGGTTCTATTGCTTTTAACAGCCGCAATTCCATGTATCTGAGTTTTCTAGGTTAAACTGTTATGAATGAGTGGCAAGCAGAGAAACTGCTGAGTCATCATGCATCAATTACTCCACACGGGCCAGATAGACACAGAGCAAATTTTTTAACGCCTCGCCTCTCCTCCCTCCTCCTCCTACGTCTGTATCCCAGTCCATTCTACTCACCTGCCCTCTCTCCCACTTCTACCTAGTACCTACCCTCCTCTGCCACCCACCCACTAAGGCAAGATGTTTACATACTACATACTCCTCACTCGAAAAAAAAAAAGGTGATGCAGTGTGAGCACAAGCCCTCTCTGGTGTGTAGCCTGTAATACACAGGAATAAAGCTTGTATTTTCACGTTGCTGTAATCTCCGTAGCAAAAGAACAAGAGATACAGCATTACAAAAAATTGGAGCACAGGCTAAGGGTAAGCAAGTCTCATTTAAAATAAATTTAGTCTTACTTAATTGAATGTGATTTGCTCATCATTGCATTCTTTGTTGTTTGTCTATTCCTGTGAAAACGTCCCATGGTGAGTAAATTAATCACAAGACTCTCCACTCCCTGCAACACATAAGATATCCCTCTGATTGCCTCCAGGTCTCCCCCAAATAATTATAATATTGGATGCAAAATCAATGATCAGTATAACATGAACACTTCATTAATATAAAAATAAATACCATGCCGTACTGTAAATTAAATGATTTACATCGATAACAACCTGCATCTGTACAACTAAAATAACTTGAAATAATCAGTTTGCTGCACCTTTCGCCCCTTCTCAATGGACACCACAATAAAGACATTTATAACCCAGTCATTATTGTAAAGTTTTCCCACTCTGCCCGCCTCACGCTTCAATACAATACCACTCCACCACCCTGTGTTGGTATGCGTCCTGTTATGTGTCCTGGTGTGTGTCGTGTACAGTACACGTATTGTCTACTCTGTTTGTCCTGTAATACAGCTTTCTATTTTCTCTTCTGTCCTAGCCCATATCCTAAGCAGATAATGGCGGTGGGGGTTCAGTCTCTCTCTCTCTCTATCATTTTTCCTTTCATTCTTTCCCGCCACCCTACCCTGTTTTACTTCTTCTTTCTACTGCATTCCAAACCATACTTACAACCTTTCCCTGTCTGCCTACTGTCCCACCTTGTCCCCTGTCCTTCCCACCTACCCTACCTTTCCCTGTATGTCTACTGTCCCACCTTGTCCCCTGTCCTTCTCACCTACCCTACCTTTCCCTGTCTGCCTACTGTCCCACCTTGTCCCCTGTCCTTCCCACCTACCCTACCTTTCCCTGTCTGCCTACTGTCCCACCTTGTCCCCTGTCCTTCTCACCTACCCTACCTTTCCCTGTCTGTCTACTGTCCCACCTTGTCCCCTGTCCTTCTCACCTACCCTACCTTTCCCTGTCTGTCTACTGTCCCACCTTGTCCCCTGTCCTTCTCACCTACCCTACCTTTCCCTGTCTGTCTACTGTCACACCTTGTCCCCTGTCCTTCTCACCTACCCTACCTTTCCCTGTCTGCCTACTGTCTCACCTTGTCCCCTGTCCTTTCCATCACCCTGTCCTTCCCACCTACCCTACCTTTCCCTGTCTGTCTACTGTCTCACCTTGTCCCCTGTCCTTCCCATTACCCTGTCCTCCCAACTGTCCACTATTCATTACCCTGTCCCACCGTGTCATATCCTTCCCACCGCATACATCACAGATGTATGTGTGTTTCCTTCTGTGTTTTGTTATGTGTCCTGTTCTATCTATCTATCTATAGCTCCGACGCCTCGTTCCCTCCGGGAACTCCCACCAATGAGGTGGCCACGGCAAAAAAGTCTCCAGTTTTCCCTGTTCCCGCACTCCCTCCTCACTTGCTCCATCCCCCCTTCCCCCCTCACACTTCTCTCTCTCTCACATACTCTTCCACTCTGTTCTGCCATCTAACCGGAGGTCTGCCTCTCACACCAGGTGCCACAACTTCACTTCCATACACCTTCTTTACAGACTCCACACTTTGCATTCTCTCCACATGTCCAAACCACCTCAGTGTATTACGCTTCACTCTCTCAACCACTCCACATTCAATACCAACTGCCTTCTCACTCATACCACACCTCTCATACACACGCATTACTTTCTCCATCCTACCTAGTAAGTCCACATGCTCCTCTCAGATAACTCATTTCCACTGCACCTATTCTAGACTGATGAGCCCTACTCCATGTCCATGTCTCCGACAAATATGTCAGTGTTGGCAGGAATATACAATTTCTCAGTCTCTTTTTCACTTCCATACTCACACTTCTACCCTTCATAATCCTTCCCAGGGATATTATGAACTGCCTGCCCCTCACTGCTCTCTCCCTGATTTCTCCTTCCATGTTTACACAGAGCTGTTCCCAGTTACTTGAATTCCCTCACCTCCTCCATCCTCTCACCCCCTAAAGTTATCTCACATTCAGTCCCAGTTGGTACAGCCATTCTATAGGGTGTAGCAAAGTCAATTACTTCTGTTTTGGTCCTCTCAAATACCATCACCTTACTCTTACCAACATTCACCTTCAGTTTTCTTTGCTTACACACGGACTGAAACTTATCCACCACCCTCTGTAACTCCCTTTCACTCTCGGCCAGCAGCACAGTGTCATCCACAAATAAGCTTGCAACCAAGGACCAATCTACTCCATTCAACCTCAGTTTCGCACCCAGGCCCTCCACCTTTGCCTTCATCTCTCTCATGCACCCATCCAAAAAGATATTGAACAACTATGGTGACATGACATACCCCTGCCTCAATCCTACACTGATATCAAAGTTCTCACTCAAATCACCCTCAACCCTCACACAAGCTTTTGCCTCTCTATAGAAAGCCTCAATCCCCTCCCGCAAGAGCCCACCAACACCGTAAATCCTTAATACATCTGTCATAGCTCTCCTATCAACCCTATCGTATGCCTTCTCCAAATCTATGAAGGCAGCATACAACTTCCTACCCTTCCCAATATATTTCTCCACTGTTGATTTTATTGCAAAGATCTGGTTCACACATCCTCTACCCTTTCTGAACCCTCCCTGCTCCTCAATTACTTTATTCTCAGTTACTTCTATCAGTCTCTCAGTAAGAACCTTCCCCGGTACACTAAGAAGGCTTATTCCCCTATAGCTACCACACTCATCCTTACTCCCTTTCCCATTGTACAGAGGCACAATTATGACTCTCCTTCAGTTATCTGGCACCTCTCCCTGTCTACAAGCCAATGTGCATATAAGCAGCATCCACTCCACCACTTCCTCCCCCCCCACACCTCAGCATCTCTGCAGTTATTTCATCCACCCCCAGTGCCTTTCCTATCTTCAACTTTCCTATTGCTTTCCTGACCTCTTCCCTTCTTAATTCTCCCTGTACATCCTGTCGTCTACCTCCTGCCTCCATCCCCATGCATGTCACCACCGCCTCCCCTCCCGTCCCCCCATTCATCAACCGATCAAAATCCTATTCCACACTTCTTTCACTTCCTCACTTCTACCCACAGTAACTCCATCCTCTCTCTTCATTCTCAGGCTACCAGACTTTCCTTCTCCTCTTTCTCTTTTCACCTCCTTCCAGAATGATTTCTTGTTTTCTCTAAACTTCTCACTCAGTTTCCTACCAAACTCCTCATCCACTCTCCTTTTGCTCTCACTCACTGTCCTCTTCACTTTCCTCTTACACACATTGTATTTCCTCTTTCACCTCCTCTGGCACATTTCTCTGCAGGGTTCTCCTAAAAGCCTTCTTCTTATTCTCTACTGCATCCTTCACTTCTTCAGATCTCCATACACTCCCTTTCTTCCCCCTCTTTTGTACCCCACCACTTCTGCTGCTGTCTTACACACTAAAGTTTTGAATGTTTCATACACATCATTCACTCCCACTCCCTCCCCTATCACCATCCTTGCATCCCCCAGCACCTCACTCACCCTCCTCTTATATTCCTCCCTATATTCTGCTTCATCTAATTTCCCACTAGCCACCTCCTCACCCCTTCATCCCTCCTACCATATTCCCACTTAGCCCTAACCTTCATCCTTACCAACACCCTGTAAAATGGTCGGAGCATTGGATAATTTCTCTCACCACTTTTGCATCGACCCTGTGATCGTGTATGAAACTTGGAGGCTTGTGATTCCTCCTGACTATGCCACAAAACACGCTCCTTCAATATGGGTGATGTTTCGTGGCAATATTTGAAGGACTCGCAAACCTCCAATTTTCTGACTACATCACAGGGTCCCTTAACCTTTCATCCACTGCCACATAATAATCAATCAAACTCTTCTGCTCTCCTCTCTCATCCCTTCTCTTCCATGTATACCTGTGGATCATCTTGTGCTGAAAGAAGGTGTTCGCCAAGAACAACCCCCTCTCAGCACAGACATCCACCAGATACTCACCCTTCTCAATTACTCCTTCTACTCCCCATTTACCCACAATACTTCCCACTTCCTCACTTCCATACATATCTCCCATCATCACCACTCTCCTTCCATTATCAATCTTTCTCAGACACGCATTCAATTTCTCCCAAAACACACTCATCCTCTCTCTCTCCGTCCTACTCTTTTCATCCTCTGGTGCATATGCACACACCCACGCATATTTCACCATCCCAATCGTTCCCGTCATCCATACAATCCTCGACCCATGTCCATCCACTCCCTTCCACACCAACCCATCCTCCCCCTACCCCTACCCTCCCTTGTTACCAACCCATCCTCCACCTACCCCAACCATTCCTCCTTACCAACCTATCCTCCTCCTACTTTGTATACTCCCACCATCCCCCTGTGAGTTCCCTATGCTCCCTTCTTACCAACCCATCCTCCTCCTACCCCCCCATATCCATTCACCTTGTCCTCCCTCTACCCCTACACACACTCTCTCTCTCTCAGTGAGTGTGTGACTGTCTGACTGACTCGAGTCACTGCCTAGCAGTGCCTACCGCCCTACCCGTGCAATTTGTGAGTTCACAATTATTATTATTAACTTTAATTAATTATGTATCTTATTCGATGTATTGTCATAATTTTACTAAGAAATATCGAAGTAATAACACTTCCCTTATCATACAGTGAAACACATAGTATAAGCATAAATTATTTAGACATTTTTAAACGCAGTACGAGAGTTTGGGCTGGTCCGACTGGGCCGGCGGGCATCGCCATCGTTTCCTCTCTTTTTAATTATCTTTTTTCCACGATTTGTGATAACTAAATGGATTTACAAGTTTGTTTTTGCAATAAAAATGTACATTAATGTTTTTATGCTACATAGCAAGCGTTCCCAACGGCTAATAAAATAATCACGTAGAGCACGAAGTAAATAATATTAATTAGCGAGCAGTGGCAACATCTTTACTTCAGCTGACTGACTTGTCGACTGCCTGCATTTGTCACTCGCCGACACTCGGTTGTATTTCAGACATTCTAGAGATGTCTATATGCAAGCTAAGATGATATTCATTTGTTCATTAGATAGAAGAGGAATTGTAGAAATAATTCCTATTAATAACTCAATTTTAGGGTAGTTGGCGCTTGACGAGTTGTAACAGTTAGGGCTACATATCATGATTTCCTGTATGTAAATGTGGTGGGTGCACTGTGGGTTTGATGCATTACTATGTAAGCAGAGAGGTTATTATGTTGCTTTAATTGTAATTTGTACTAGTATTCATTGAGGGGTTGGGTTCGTAGCTCTAATGAGCCATGACAAGTGGATCAATACCAGACAGCAGAAACTGACAATGCAAAAGAATAGAACAACTTAAAAAAGGAGAGAGAAAGAACAATATGGCTACAGCCCATTGAGCTCAAACCCTCACAAGGCTGGAGGTAAGATTGGGGCTGGGGTCAATTATGAGTTGAATTGGAATTGAAAATAATTTAAATAAATAATAATAAATTTAATTAAATTGGTGCCAATGAATTGTATGAATTTATGAAATAATATTTTATACTGTACTATAATAAATAAATTCATTACAATACAAGCTCAATTAAAAAAAAAGCAATTCAGTGAAATGCTCGATGTAGCGGAACAAAAATACAGTACAGTGTACCAGTTTTTTAAGCTACATATAGCAGAAACAATGCTGTTCACTGGAGCAATAATTGAAACAGTTCCACTACCAACTGCCAACCCACACTCCATGCTCTGTTTTGGTGGGAGCCCAGCCCTGTATTCTAGTTTGCAGCAAACCAAAGTTCTGTCAGTATTTCCATGTGTTAATTTGCAGTAATTTGAAATTATGTACAAGAGTTTACATAAAGGCAATTTCTATATCAATCTCTCTACTCAGAATCAAGTCTGATATAAGGGAACTATGCTTTAATGAATTATTGCTTTTAAGTAAGCATGTACTGTACAGTACTGTATTTCACAACAACTCAAAATATATCAAAATTTATGTTACCTTTACAATTAAATAGCATAAAAATAGGTGAAAAATAGTTCAAGCGTTATAGCCTTACTTTCAAGCAATATATGCAATACTGAGTAGCATAAACCCATTCTTGCTTTGAAATTGATTGAATAAGAGATGCCATATTAGACACAAAACTACCACATACTGCCAGATTTGTTAAGTTTTATTTCATATTCAGATCATTGAAAATTTATTCACCATAATAATATATTAAAATAAATTGTCATTCACTTAAGGATTCCAATGTGCCTTCAAATGAGCTCATAGAAATATTTGCGATGCTTTTTAAATATTCCTTGGTGATGCCTGTATAAGTCTCAGAATGAAGATTTATTGGTTTTAAGCATACCGGTATGCTAATATTTTATTTTTCATATATCTAAATTTTTATACAAATACTCCCAATGGTCACCAGCAAAGGTATTAAAAGAAAAATATAGCATTTATGTCTAAAGGACTATAAGCATTAAGGACAATGACTGGCTTGTGATTCATTTCATTCATATTATGTAGAGACATTCAACTCTCTAAAAAGCAAATAGTTGTTTATCTATTATATAAAGGGCACTTGCTGTTTGTTTGCTCATGAACTACTCTCTCAATTATAATTATACCTGGCCTTAACCTACATTTAGTATTTGGAATCCTTGTGACCCAAAATAGGCTTTAGTACCAAAAAGACCAAACTCTGAGATCATGTGAGGTAGAGATTTCATTATGATATATAAAAAAATTTATTGATTCCGAAAATATGTAACCTAGTGAGGTCAGATCCGAACTCCGAGGTCATTAGAGGTCGGAAGTGTATGCTTAGTTCTTCACTTTTAACTCAGGAACTATGATTTCTACAACAATTATAATGGCAGATTCAGAATTGGCACACCTCAAAGAGTGTCATAGGCTACCAAGAATTCCAAATTTTTATGAAAAAGTTTCCAACTATTTTTGCCCATTTGAAAGAGGACACGAAGAGCCCAACTTCTAGACGCGTGAGCTATGATCGGATATGTGATATGTGAAGTGGACTGTGTGAGAATATATGATAGGTGAAATGGGTTGCAAGTGATGTGGGTGACGGATTAAGTGGGTGAAGAGCGAAGTGAGTTATGGGTGAAGTGGATGCAGAGTGAAGTGGGTGAAAGGTGAAGGGCCAGGCCATCTTCATACCCAGGATTCTACTCATCTCCTCCAATATACCCTTTAAGTTGGAAGAGGCTGCGGTTCCTGGTGAAGTTGAACTATGCAATGATAATCAACAAAAACCAGAATGTCTCTGAAGGTTGAAGGACTCAACCTCACCACACCTATATTTTCTCAACGACAACTTGAGGTTGGCTGCTCTTGAGTTGATCATTTTCACCGACTCTACTTTCCAGAGCAGAGGGCAAGATGCCAAACGTAGTTTATCATTAAACAATTATAATTTAGCTAGTACTATAAATACATACTGTACATTGTATGTGTAAAGTGAAATTTGGTTTCTTCAAAATTTTTTCAAGGGCAATGCCAGGTACATCAGCTAGTATAAATATAAAGCATTGCTGTTAGAGATAATAATCAGATGTCTTCTTGTATTACCCCCCCCCCCCACCCCAACCGGGATGGGAATCCCCTCACTATCCCCCCCAGCCAGGGTAAATCCTCAAAAGTACCTTCTTTCCATTACATTGCTAAGGCTAAACTACAGTATAATACCTAGAAACAATTTATCAATTACATGGATACTCAATCAATTTCCTCTTCTCTCCAACTCTACGACCTATGGTTTCCGATTAATTTGTCTGGTGAACACGAATAAATTTTTGCGCAATATAACTCCTGTGTTTGTTCCATAGGTTGGTTGACGCTGACCACTCACTCTTATTTTCATAACTACACTTCCCTATATTTTCAAGGAGGCTTTGTACCCTAAAGGAAGATGTGGGAATTATATAAAAGTCAATAAATCACGAGGTGAGGGTAGCTAAGGGAAGGGGGGGAATAGATTATAGCCCAAGCACAAAACTAGTCCTGCTTGGCGGGATTATAGCAGACTGTGTAAACAAGGTGCCCAGACCACACGTATTCAATTGGCAAATATGGAGAGCAGGGGTTAATAAATTTTAGTTCACATAACCATGGCTAGAAATTTATGTATCTTGTAAATGGAAAATAACATTATGACTATGGAGCATTATTATTATAATCTGTCTTTATATGAACATGCACCATTATAGTTTCATAGATATCACTGTGAAGTCAAATTACCTAATTTATCAGTTGTGTATTATTTACTGAAGGTTCCAAAGCCTATTAAAAGGCTGATATTGCTGTAGCCCCATACTCTCTGATCTCCGGGGGGTAGGGGGGGGGGGGGTACAAGCGAATGTCATCAAACCTCAACGAATCCGTGCACATTCATCATTGTATCAGTATCGCACTTTCAGTATGCCATGCACTCAAAATATTATTATTTTTTTTTTTTTTTTTTCTATTGTAAGACACATGTGGGCAAAACCTTCCTACCAGGAACAACACGATTTGTAAAACATTTCATACTACAGGCAGCGATTTTCTACTGAAATAATGAACAGTACTTTCTTTTTATTTCATTATCTTTCTTAGTGACTGCTTGGATGACTTAAACGAAGTAAAAGAATCAAGAAATATTTGCATACTTATCTAAAATCGATAAATACTTATCCATTGAAGTAAACATTACAAAACATTCAAAGTTTTCAAACATCAAAAACTATTTTGTGAGCTCATGAATAGGCACACTAGAATCTTTAAGGGAATAAAAAAATTACTGTATAATAAATATATTATTATAATGAAGGCCCAGTGAACAAATACTCAATGCCCCTACTATAAAGATCTGGAGGTACAGTATGTGGTACCTACGCCTGGTTTTGTGCTGAATGCAGCATCTGCTATTGGAACTGAAAATAATTCGAATTGAAAATTTCTTTTAAAGAATTAAGTTAACTGAATTGGATTAGATTCATTCACATTTTTATTTAGAATTGGAATTGAATTGACAAAATGAATTGATCCCAGCGCTGGGTAGGATAATGAATTTGCAACAGAAAGACAGGAGGAGACAGAGAGGAGGGACAGTTAAAGAGCTCAAAGAGAAAAGGTTACTGGTACTGGAGGTCATGAAGAAGGCGCACCACCATGGGTACCGGAGGTGACTGGTGTGGCGGGGTGTGGGTGTGGGTATGGGTGTGGTCAAGAGGTTGGAACTGGAAGGTGGTATATGGGTTGTGGTGCTCCATCACTGCCTGGGGTGGTGGGGGTGGGGGTGGTGGTGGCAACATGGTGGTGGGTGTGGCCTGTGGATTCATCATATTGGGGTGATGGCCAGCTGGAAAGGTTGGCGGGGCCTGGGCCGGGGCGGAGCAAGCCACGGGCTGCCCATACCCTGGGTGTGCTACCGGAGGTGTGGCAGGCTTGGACTTGGGCTTAGGGTCCCTTGGGGGCAGCATGCCTGGGGGTGGTGGAGGGGCGGTGTCAGGCAGGTTGAGTTTTCGGCGCTGGTTGGTGCCAATGTAAACAGTTTTGTGCACCTTTTTGACATGATCAGATATGTGGCTTGGACCGTGGAAACACTTGCCACAGTGCGGACACTCATAAGGCGTCTCTCCTGTATGTTTCCTTCGGTGATACTTGAGGTGGGAGCACACCTTGAATGCCTGTCCACATATGTCACATACATACTTGCGCACATTCTCGTGAACCACACGCACATGTGTTTTAAGGTCACTGGGAGAGCAGAATCCTTTCCCACAGGTGGGGCACATGTTGCGCCTTCCCTCTGGCCCATCATGCATACGTCTGCGGTGTGTGACCATGTTTGTGAGGGAATGGAAGACCATCTTACACTCTGGACAGGGATGCTGCACTTCTTTTGTGTGTACAGCATTAGTGTGTATCCTCATGGCCCGAGAGTCAGAAAAGGGTTTGCCACACAACTCACACATCACTTCACTCTTGCGGACCTTGAGGTGGACCCGCTCCACGTGCTTCCTGAGGTCACTGGGGCAGATGAACCCTTTGTTACAAATGTCACACAAAAGTCGCCGAGCCTCCTGACCCTGGTGTACACGACGGTAATGGTTCTGCATGTTGCCTTTCTGGTTGAACACTTCCTTGCAGGCTGGACACTCAAATACCTGTATAAACAACATTCTTTTACTTTATTTATATTTGCCTACACATCATTATTGCTAAAAAACTGTTATCTTCATCATCATTCTATTTTACACCTGTGGTTCCCTTTCATGGGGTAAGATAATTCACAAATCTCCTCCTCCTCCCTCTATCAAAGACTCATCACTTTGGTTGAAGCAATATTTTTTACAGTCATTGCCCTTCTTGACTCCAACCCCCTTTATAGTTGTCACCCTGTATGATACACAAGAGATACATATGGTCTATACTTAAAAATACCCAGGTCTAAAGTGCAAAAAATGAAGCACCAAATAGTGAAGTAAACCCACACTCATACACAATTTTTTATGGTAGTGTAGTCGTAGTTGCATTCAATTCTGTAAATCTTGTAACTGAAAGAAATGGCTGTAAAACATCATCTCTTTGAGGAGAGGGTTGGGAACAATCAAAAGTCCTGTTGCCACTCACTGTCAAATGATACTGTTGGAAATAGACAGAAATCTCATATGAAGTGCATGAATCTCTGAGTATATCATAGTGAAGTATGAGTGACAACTTTCTCTCTTTCTCTCTCAATATCAGAGGTAGCCAACAGACTGGAATGGCACCAAGACTTTTGGTGATGGCTGTACAATTTCTTGTTATCTGCAGGCTAGTATCAACATGGTATCTGCAACTGTCAGTGTCAGTGCTTGAAGGTGTCCCTTTCCACCACCTGATAAAGTGCACAGGGTCCTGACAGATTTTTTATTACAACTCATAAAAAGCCAAATATTTATTTATGGAGATATTTTTATGCAGTTTGTCCTATCTCATATTTCTGACGTAGGGAAGTTGTGTTCCCATCAACCACCATCTTCGCGATGGAGCAGTCAGCCTCGTATCCCCTTTGATTCAGGGGGGGTGGGGGGGGGACCCCACTTTCTAACAATGACCCTACCAAAGGCTCAAATTGCCACTGAGCTGAACTCCTTGTCTGTCAGTTTGCCTCCCTGCCTACCTCCCACCCTGAGAGCCTGCCTGCCTGCTTCCTAGTCAGTCAGTCAGCGAGCCTACTGCACTCTCCCTTCTGCCATCACTGACCTGAGCCTTTTCGTGTATGGTATCAACATGAACCCTGAGGCCGGTGATAGAGGAGAAGTTCTTGTTGCAGGTACTGCAGGGGTATTGTTGCCGCTGTACCCCCATGTGCACCACAAGGCAATGTGTACGCAGCTGCATGAATGTATCAAACACCTGGCAGCATTCAGGGCACGGGTAATGGATCTCCTCCTGATGACACTCTGCCAGATGTGTCTTGATATCCTGTACAACAATAATTAACATAACAACAACAACAATAGTGTAATGCTCCATTTTTACACAAGTCACTCATTTTATTTCTTTTCTTATTAAATGCCATTTTTTCTATGCTAAAGTTTGGGAAGAGAATTGATAGCTTAATTGATCTGGTAACAGTTGTATATATATATTATACAAATTAATTAATTCTGAATGTGAATATTATGGGAAAGTATGTTATAATTTATGTGTCTATAGTTTATTTATAATTACCTGTTTATTTTTGAAGTGAATTGTAATTATTTGTGTATTATTATATTGATGGGAATTAATTTTGAATACGAATGTAGATGTGAATTCAGAATGTTCATGTAAAGTCACAAGAAAGAATGACGCTATCAGTTATTGGTCATATACATGTCATTATTCAAGAGGTTGTCAATTAATTTAAGGGGTCTTTGTGGGTAAAGTAAGGAGTGTTACGTGTGTCTGGTCAAGATAGGTGTCTTCAGGAATCCGGCTGTATCTCAGACATCCTATACGGAGTCACGAAGTAACATCATTCAGGCTCTAGTGTTAACTTGTCTGAGGTATAGAAGGCACTGAAACACCTATTCTGGGGTGAATGTTTGGAGAAAAGGGAAGTTAAAGTTGAGGGGTAAGTTTTCAGTGTGTGGGTTGTGTGTCTTGCTTTCATGTCATAGTTCTCTTTATTTTTTTTATATGTATTACCGAGTATGTCAAGTCCTTATTCGTAGCTTGTTTTTTTGTTTTACAAGAGCTGAGACTTTACTTTTTATGGACCTACACCTAACCAAACATTTGGTCATTACAAGGTCAACTAGTTATTTCTCAAATATTACCTTCCAAGTTTGGAGGATGCATTCTATAACAATGTGTGTCTAATGTGATGGAAAATAATGCATGAGAGAACGTACCTTCCTCTTGAAGACTTCCTCACAGAATGGACATGGGAAGAGGCGGTGTGAGGACAGGTGGAGCAGAAATCTCTTGGCATGGATGGTCTGTTGTATATAGATTGTCACATTAAATTCAAATAAAACATTAACAGAACTACATTACCTATACTATTGGGTATTTTGTTCACCTGATGAAAATGCAGTTTCCCTAAATAAACTTCCTAGCCTGCCTTTTCAGTAACTATAATACAACTATATTCATCTTCAGTTTGTCTGACAAATGGATACAGAATGAGACACTTCTCAAGAGAGAGGCCTTAAAGACACTTAATTCAGAATCCTTCTGGATTATTACACTGTGACCCATTGCAGGTGGGAGACCCTAAAAATTAAGGTAATGGTAGCCACAACAGTAAACAAATGAATGCACTGCACCTCATCTACATGAAGAGTAGTCCAACATACTCTCAAAGACAATACTCTCCTCATATGCACATCATACAGACAAACAATTTACAAACCACACACTGATCAATATTTAACTCATTTTCAATGGCATCAACATATATAGCCTTAGAGGTTGGTCCATAAATACTACTACATTTTGGTCCCAATGTTGATGACAATTAAAGATGTCCTAGATCATTGTCTAACTCACTCTGTATCAACTTCTGCAACTTTTGTATAAAATTTTCCATCTCTTGAATGCTACCTCTTCTCTACTATACTGTATCTTTTGTTTTTACACCACGCTCAGCTAACATATGTCAAATAGTTACCTCACAATGTAGCATCAAAAGTGAAAAACTACATGTCACCCGATATATATAATTAACCCGTAATTTGTGGGTATAGAGAAATTTCGATACAAGCACAAATCTGGAGCACCGCGGGTGTAGTATTCATTTGACAGCACCGTTTTTAATTTGCGCTGTCTCTAACAAGCTGGTTTCGGCCTGACAACAGTGAGGGTGATAGCCAAGGGACCACCCACAGCCCAGCCAGCTACCACCAGTCAATCTTACTCGAACAGTGAGGGTGGAAGGACATATCTTCATCACTCCTAGATTCCTGTAATTACCATATATGTACTTAAAAACGACAGTGACATTATATTTCATAATGTTGTGTTGAAAAATGTGATTCTGACATGTTTTATAATGAAATTAGAGTGTGAAAACATACTTAGATATGTAAATAGAGTGTAAAATTGAAATTTGAGTTGATGTCAGTTTGAGCTGGCTACCCATCGTACAGATGTCACTTTAGTCTTCACAAGTACATCAGGAGACAGCTAAAGGTTTGTACTTCAATATCCTGCATCATTTATTTATGTAGCTTGAGTGGTATACAAGCTATTAGCCGTCAAATGTGTTGTTTACATTGTGACCGCGAGTGAGGGAGTGAGGTTCAGGAGAGAGAGCTGCCACGATAGATAATGCCCGCGGCCTAGTTGTTAAGGTAACAATCCTCTCTAATATATACTTTCCATCTAATATCGTTATATATCAACAAAAATGAATACAGAGTAATAATGACTGTATATACAAGGCAAAAATAAAATAAAATACAGAGAAAAATGGGTAGAGAAGTAATATATAATATGCATTCGCTGGCATGACTTCCATCTCACTTCACAGTGTATCAGAGAGTGGCCCAGTACTCTGTGATAGTGAAGAAAAGGAAGGAGAAAGGAGGAAACACCACCACCATATACAGTATTGTACAGGATAGTAGCACATACATTGGGATCTTCATCGTTTCTCTTCCTTTTCCATCTCCTACTGGTATGTGTGTGTGTACCTAGTTGGACCTACTGTACTTGTAATTTACTGGAAAGGAGTTATGATCATTTTGTCCTGCCTTCATATCTGTTTTAATTTAATTTAATGTTAAAGCTTTGGATACTATCAACACTCATGCCACTTTATCCAAGTCTTTCCAAACTGTGACTGCTCAAATTACTTCTTAATCAAACATCTGAACTTCTTTCATTTTCTTTCATGTCTCCTCCCATACTAATACTGTATTGTGTATGTGAATGGATTGCTACCCACCTTCTTGCATGCCGGACAGTCCTTGGTGGGCGACCCTGGTGGGATATGATCGTCCTCCTCCCTGTCCTTCTTCTTGGGTCTACCTCGCCCTCGCTTCCTAGGTAGTCCTGGCTCCTCCTTCCTTGCCTCGCCCTCCTCGCCACCAGCGTTGCCAATACCTCCCTCTGCACTGTCTGGGTCCATCTGCTTGAAAAAATGTAAGCACAATTAGGCTACATATAGACTACTGGACCTGAGCCCTCATAACCCTGAAGGTTGGATACTACAAAAGGATGAGAGAAAGAGAGAGAAAGGAAGGACAGCAAGCACATAAGAAAAAAAAGGAAAAGAGGGAGTGCTGAAGATCTGAAACTGACTGCCTAAGGACCAAATGGACTTGGTACCAAAACCCTTTAAATGTCACCCATATCACTACACAAACTGCACCTCAATAGGGAACCCAGATAGGGCCAAGTGGTCTTTTGTCATATGTAATTATCCTATCATATTTTTTGGCTCATAAGACGCATCTTTTTCCTAAGAATATGTCCTAATAATCGGTATGAGTCTTATTGTTGTCCTAAGTTTTCTTAGCTACAGTATACACTGTATGTATGAAGGATATGGAATGTATGCCTCCATACCTGGAAATATTAAAAGGAATTAGGCTACTCATGGTCATCTCAGTTGGCTTGGTAGTGCTGTAGTGCTATAGATTCCTCCTCTTGGAAGCAGTCAAAGGTCTTACAAGAGCAATAAAACAGGGCATAGAAATAAGACTGATCAGATGACCCCAATGGAGAGAAAAGTTCAGCAGTATAAGTGAAAGAATAAAATGCTAAAAACAATATCCTTTTACTAGGCTGATCAACAGGGTGGTGTGGAATTAGGTATGGTGCTGAACTAGCTGCTCTAGGTCACTGAGGAAAGAAAAGACGAAGGCTTGTTCACCAGGTAAAAAAGAGAAGGGAGTTGAAAGCCTAATGTGGGGATGGATATTTCTAAGAAAGGAGAGCAGGAGAGAATGTGTCATTCATGGATTTTGTCTACCACTGACATCCTTACTCTTAGAGATGCAGCCAGAAGCTGTATAAGTTACTCAGATACCTGTACTTTGTTTTCAACTGTACTGTACCTTGACTTTAGCTGTGAGCTTAACCTTCTTGGGACGTACAGTAATCTTGCGCTTGGGGCGGGCAGGCTTCCTCTTTCTTGAACGTCCCATCCCTGCTCCTGAATTGCTCAGGTCCTCCTCCTCATTGTCCCCTGCTCCCTCAGACTCCTCCCATCCTACATCCACTTCCAGCTGAGTAAGAGTTGGCTTAGTTACTTACATATGTTTACAGTATTAGGTATGAAAAAAACTGGTTGTTGTACAGAATAATAGGATCTCGATTACACAAACATATTTAATACATGTCACAGACCCAGTAGAGCATCATGCCTGTATGGTAATAATATGGTATGGTAATGTTTTCCAATGAATGACTGAGTATAAAATGAAATGTTGAATATACATTTTAATAATGCTTTATCACAGGACAACTGTAGCCTAACTACATTTGGTCTATACTGTACACAGTTTTGAAACTTATGTGGATTTGTTCTTGCACTTCTACATTCATGGGAATGTAATTTTCAAATCAATACATTCACTTGCTTACCAATTCTGTATTATATTCTTTGATGTTTGAAAGAGTAAACTGTTAAACTTTCTTAATAGAACTGACTAGCATCTTACACACATTATTCTTATAAGTTCATTTTTCTTTAAGAATTCAGCTAGAGAAACTACAGTCCACCTTTGATGTAACCCAAATAATAACTTGTATCCATTACTTCATTTTAGATTCAGTCCCTCAACCCCCAAAGACTGCAAATCTCCCAGCCTGCCTACCCTCAGAACTCCAAATCATGATTGAAAAATGAAATTCCTTTGATTCCCAAATTTGCTTTTACATATGTGAAGAAATTTAATTTACACACCAGAAAATGTGTGTATGAGACTCCTATGTCAAATAGTTACCTCACAATGTAACATCAAAGATGAAAAACTACCTGTCACTCCTGATATTAATTATGGTAATAATCCTCTCAGATACATACCTTTTCATCAATTATCATTACATTATTATGCAAATAAACATAATACATGTTTCTGTAAACATAAAGTGAAGTAGAATGACAATACAGGGCAATTGGTTCATTTATTATGCGTGTATGTGTGTGATACTAACCGTGGGTGGGTGAACCTCTGAGGTGTGTGATGTAGGGTGCGTCTGCCTGAGAGCCGCAGTGGCCTGGTAACGTTGCAAGAGATCCATCTTGGTGTCTGCCAGCTCCACTTCAAGTCCATCCACTTGGTCCACCAGGGAATAGCACCGCCGGCAGACCAGGTGACTGTGGGCGGCTGCATTGGCCAAACCAACCAGCCGCGTCAGCATACCTACCAGCCGCCGCTGACTGACAGTCATGGTGGCCTTCTGTACCTCAACCCAGTCATGTTGTTGAGTTAATGGCAGTGACTTGTTGCAAACAAGACACCACACCTCTTTTTTGTTGTTCCCAGTCTCTGTTCCACCTCCTCCACCCTCATCCACAACCCCCAACACTTCTCCAGCATCTGTTCCTCCAGCTTTTACTTCTCCTACTACAACCAGCTGCTGTTCTCTTGGTCCAAGTTCTCCACCCTTCACTTCCACCGTTGTTCCCACCAGTGTAGTACTACTTCCAGCATCACCACCATCGGGAGCAGCAAGTGTTGTCACTACTTGCTGGTGTTGTTGTTGTTGTTGTTGTTGTTGTTGTTGGTGGTGGTGATGGTGATGATGGTGGTGGTGTTGGTGGTGTTGGTGATGCTGCTGCTGTTGTTGATGCTGTTGGGGATGGTGAGGCAGAGAATGGTGTAGTGTAGTTAAGTGGGAGGGATGTGTGGAGATGGTAGCAGCATCAAGTGCAGTTCCGACAACAAGCTGCTGCTGCTGCTGCTGCTGTTGTTGTTGCTGTTGTTGTTGTTGTTGCTGTTGTTGTTGTTGTTGTTGTTGTTGTTGTTGTTGTTGTTGTTGCTGTTGTTGGTGGTGGTGGTGATGGTGGTGGGGCAGCAAGGGGTGACCAGCCAAGTTCATGGTAAACATGCGCCGTTGATCATCGTACTCCATTTTCACTCTGTAAAGACACAAATATACAGTAAACCCCTGATGTAACACAAACAAATACTAATTCATATTACACCGAGTCCCTCATCAATGAAGACCAGCAAATGTTTTCCTAGCCTTTTGTTATTCATTGCCATACACGCTACAGGCTAGGTCAGTGTTCTACTATCTTATTTCATCATAACCTAACTTGATTTTATATTGCAATGCTGTTGCATTCCCACAAAATTCCTGTTGCCACATCTGAGAAATCATGAAGTACAGTATGGAAATGTAAGCCTTACAGGCTCATAACCTGAAGACCAGAGGAATATAATCATTTACTCCCTGGATATTGTAATGTTTTCCCAAGCAGAAATCTTCAAAAGCATCTAAGTTCAACTTAAAACATACTGATCTATAGGTGAACAGTTCAAGATTTTGCACTAAAGTGGACTACAAAATGCAGTACAGTACACATAAAGAAAAGAAAATATTTGCTGGCACTAAATTACAGTATAATGAAAAACATTCAACCTAACATCACAAGCTCCAAACTGGCAACTATTTTTTTTATTTTCAGTGAAGATTATTTCTGAATGTGTACATTTCATCTCTTTTTCTCTCTTTTTCACATTTCACCATATTCCTTCTGTTGCTCCGTCATTCGAAACCAAAACCATCCATCTTCCAGGCTCTTCCCCAAGACTGATGGATATAAAGTTGATTTGTTCTACAGGTCTATATCAATATTTAGTAAAGAGAAAGGTAGGTAATGATATCTTGTCACCAGATGAACCAACCTGATTGATTGATTGGTTGATTGATATTAGGCACCAGACAAGCACTGATATATTTAGGCACTCATTCTTTCCCCGCAGCATCCAAGAGTGGAATCATCTCCCATATCACGTAGTTAATAGCCCCACTCTTGACACTTTTAGAAATAGGATCACCAATCATTACCTTCCCAATCCTAATCCCCAACCCGCAGTCCCTGACCCAATCCACCCTTATCCTAACCCCCTTCCTAATCCTCCCCTGGATCCTTAAATCCCCCGCATATTATGCTGCCCATGAGCGGCCCTCTGCGGGACCCACAACTCAAAAACTCGAAATAATAGCAACATGGGAAGAAGGTGATTGAGAGGTGGGGTAGTAAGCACAAAAGGTAACCAATGAAAAAGAGGGACAATTGGAGAAGTGAAAGCCCTTGTAGTTGCCTTTTACGACAAGCAGGGATATTGGGGGGTATTCATAGCCCCCTTACCCCTGGGGAATGTACCAACCTGACTTAACCTCAAATGTGGCTATCCCTTCAGGACCTAACTTAACTTTGCTGAAAAGTTATTATTAACTGCACTTGTGCCAGAAAGATATTTATGGAGAACTGAGAAAGCGTGGCACGAGAGGAAACCTTAGACCGAACCATCATACTGCAATTACTGTAGACTTTGCATAACACAATAAAAAATTAGACATGATTTAAGACCACTCAATGAAACAAGTATTAAGAAAATGGCAATCAATGAAAAGTGCAGTTGGCAAAAAAACGTATTTGAACTCCCGTATGGATAATTACATTTAATTACATTGTAAGGGTGGTTTCAATACTTTTTTGGCCAACTGTACAACACTAGGATCCAGAATTAATATTGTTACTCTAGTGCGGGCAGAGCTCTCGTAATGAAGGGCAAACTTAATCAAATCACAACAAAAAACTACAGATACTGTACATTAATATGGAAACTGGAACAGGGATTTTGACACGTAAATACAGGTAATGACAGATTATAAAAAAAGGAGAGAAAAGAAATGGGTAAATATTGAATGAATTACCGTTATTGCGTACGTTTTTTCTACCTTCATTACCCACTTATTTAGACCTTTCTAAGACTATTTTCTTCTATGGCATTTCCTCCGCAAATGCCCCATTTCCAAGATAGGGCATATTCAAATGGGGCATTTTGAAATTAGCCTGACCTTACCTGACCTGACCTAACCTAACCTAGACTACATCAGACTACCGGGACCTAACCTGGGCAAACTACCGTGACCTAACCTGGGCAAACTACCGGGAAATAATCGTGATAAAGTACAATAAATGACAGGGGTAAAATACTTGGACCCAGCCGGATCTGGCAACACTGCTACAAAACGGTAATTCTTTCAATAAATACCAAGAAATGTGTTATCATCCATATCTGTGACTCTTTTTAAACATTACCACACATCCTGTCAGACTATAAATTTACCAAAAAATAAAGAAAGTGCTATCATCCTTATCTGAGGCTTTTCTTAATTAAACATTACCACACATTCTGTTAAGACTATAAATTTACCCCCAAAAAAAAAATTATCATCCATTTCTGTGGGTCTTCTTAAACATTACCACACATTCTGTTAAGACTATAAATTTACAAAAAAAAAAAAAAATCGGTAAAGGTACAGAAGTGGACCTTACTGTATAATAGATATTTTACTGTCATTACCCACTATTTTGGACCATTCTAAGACACTTTTCTTCTATGGTTTTTCTTCCTCAAATGCCCCGTTTCCAAGATAGGGCATATTCAAATGGGGCATTTTGAAATTAGCCTGACCTTACCTGACCTGACCTAACCTAACCTAACCTAGACCGCATCAGACTACCGGGACCTAACCTGGGCAAACTACCGGGACCTAACCTGGGCAAACTACCGGGAAATAATCGTGATAAAGTACAATAAATGACAGGGGTAAAATACTAGAACCCAGCCGGATCTGGCAACACTGCTGCAGATTGTAATGAAATGAAATAAATTGGTGAATAATATATAGTATACGACGTAAATTAAGGTAGGAAGTGTATTATAAAGGCAGAACAATAGTAAAATGCGTGTTTCCCCCACCCGTCAACCCCCCATTCCCCCCACCCGTCAACCCCGCCCCCCATGTTTCTATGGGTATTGGGAATGGGGCATATCTCGAAAACGGGGCATTTGAGGAAGAAAACCCATAGAAGAAAAGTGTCTTAGAATGGTCCAAATTAGTGGGTAATGACAGTAAAATATCTATTATACAGTAAGGTCCACTTCTGTACTAATACCAAAAAATCCACCCACAAAACGAGGGAGTGGCTTAAGTAAAGAATTACCGTTAATACAAATTTACAATGATCCAATACACTCCCCCAAAATTACCATTACATAATTATTATATATTATTATGTATGTGTTCCTGGTGTGTATGTATGTGTAATTATGTGGGGCCTTTATCCTATTATATGTTGCTAAGTAATTCATTCGATATAATAATTTAGGCGTCAGAAAACACCAAAGCGAGTCACGTCACTAGAAATGGTGTCCGAACCTGCTGGCAGCCATTACAATATTATTACTATTTACTGTCATTTTACACCGTATTAATAACACCATAACACTGTACAACATATCCCTCTGTAACACATGCTATATAACACACACCTGGCTGGTTCCCTGGTATTGCAGAGGGTTTACAAAGCAGGAAAATGAATATATAGTGAGTTTGGTCAACAATGGACGGCGAGTGTTGTAGGCGTCAGCAGCTGCCCATCTTCACTTATAAATTAAGTTACAGTATTTTTTTCGGGTTTTCTACAGCATCGTACACTTCCACTTCTCATAAGGCGTCTTTATTCATCTCCAGTTGTAGGGTGTTTATCTGTTTGTTTTATTTGATGTGTTTATAGGAGGTTTTTCTTATAAATATTAAAGTATCACTTATTTATCACAATTACAATAACAAGGTGTTGCATTATTTTTTTCTTGTTCAGCCTCGTATGTTTAGGGAGGTAATAAGCAGCTGGATTAAGTTGCGCATCTCTTGAGTGATCACTTTGCCCTTGAGACTATAATCTTATACCCTCTCTACAATTTCAATAATTGTCCACAGGAAAAGGCATGCTGTCTCTGCTGCCCGTCTGCCTCAGCTCATGTCAAGAGTTAAGGAGTGGTATGTTATATCTAAATGTTCTTTTCTTAATTTTGCTTCTATTTACCAGGAGCTTGTTGATGTCATTGATGGCTTTGTGGCTGGATGTATGGCCCTATAGAAGTGACTCATTTCGGCACAGACCTTATATTAGGGATCCCCTTCTGATCATTGAACACAAAAACAATGCAGTGTTGAAAAGGCGCTGGTAAGATCTAGTGATTGTGAAACTAGCTAGTGACTGTTGCTAAACACTTGATAAAACTACGTATGGAAGTGAGAAAACAACATCGGGGTGACTTTCTTGAAGTGATTCATAAGACACACTTCAGGCAGTGTGGCATCATGTTAACAAAGTTAAGGGAAAGAAAATCAGTACTACATAGTGACACACATCCAGTCGACAAAGATCAGAGGAACTTCCGGATTCCTGAGCTTCTATGTGCTGTTACACAATGTAAATCAACAACACTTGCTGAAGATGGACTAAACAATAATATTCTTAACTCACTTCTTACCATACAGAATGATAATTTTATTCTTTAAATCTGTCATTTATTACGGGTTGCCAAACACCTGCGTGGAAGGCTGCATATAGCCTTCTTATTCACATACTTAAGAGTGATGGGTCTTTTTCGCTTCAATTGTCTTATACTAGCTGTTTATGTAAAATGATGGAAAGGATTGTATCACACTAGTTATTATACACGATAGGGAATAAAATATCCCCTAACCTTTTTTTATTCATGAAAGGACGCTTCACCAGTGACGTACGTACTGCTTTGTTTACTGTCTCACAAATACAAATGTCTCCTCTAGGGAGTGATAGACTTGAAGGGAGCTTTTAAGGGTGGATTATCTGTGTAATAGGAAAGGCAATTAAGGTGTGATTCCAGTGTGTGTATCCTACTCTGGTGAAAAGTCTTTTGAACTAGGAACACCACAAGGGGAGTTCTTAGTCCAATGTTGTTTAATAATTATGGACAAAATTGCCAGACACCCGGCCATTCCCACAAGGTACTCAGGTTATAATATATCTGATGATATACTCCTTCAGTGTGACATATACCTCACACTCTCACTCCGACTCTTAGGGAACATGAGCAACTCTGCTTGTATATGGCCCTTATTATAAATGAAAATAAATTTAAGATTCAAACTAGACTTAAACATCTCCATTGTATTGAGTACGTTGTGAATTTGTACGTTTCCCGCCTAGCACCTCCTAGGACCTAATATAGGAGCTGGTGTGTCTGTACTCTGTATGTTATATATATGTATATACTATCTGTTCATTAATTGATTATACTATCCAGGTGCATTTGAGGTTTAAACCCAGACAACTCAAGCCTCCAGTGGCAGAAGTCATCCAAAATAAGCCCTGAGAATAATCTTAGGATGTCCTGTATCTGCCAAGGTAGAGGTCCCCAGGGCAAAGTTACAAGTATTACCCAGCATTAATTCTTTTGTAGAGTAAAGGAACGTGCCGTATGGTGTGTCGTGCGGCAGATTATCTTAAGGACCCTGTGATTGTGTATACTAATTGGAGACTTCTGATTCCTCCTGACTATACCACGAAATTAACAAGCCGATCCTTCCATATAGGTGTGTGTGTTTCGTGGCAATATTTGAAGGACTCATTTACCTTCAATTTTCTGACTACATCACAGGGTCCCTTAAACAGGCTATCATTAAAGTACACACTCAGCAGGTTAATACCAAAGCCAACCTCTGTCTTCGTCTGTTTGCTTGTTATGTGAATTCTTGTCACTCACTTAATTATAACCCCATAGTGAAGACTACTAAATGTTTTCCAGACTAAGAGATGCGTTTGGCCTGTATTAATGGCAAGTGAAAATAAATTTTATTATATGAGGGATACATATGTGTGTGAGGTGTCGCGGCGGATAGACGCGTCTGATACGTGCTCCGTGTATATTCGCGTCAACGGGCAGTATACTGTTATTTCATACTTAATAATCGATCAGAGAGTTATTGAATACCCTGGCCAATCATGGCCAGGTGTTATTCTTGTATGGAGACAACTGGGGGGGTGGATAAGTGGATTGGTTGTGAAACTTGTACTAGCTGGTGTCACTTGAAATGTGCTCATCTCAACGGTGTGAAACCTGACAATATCAAGTTGATAAATTGGTCATGTGATAGTTGCTATATAGGTCTGAACAGAGTTCAAAAGGATATTAATGAGTTGAAGAAAGTAACGAATGATATTATTGAGTTGAAGAAAGTAACGAGTGATATGAAAGATCAAATGAAGAAGCTAGTGGAAGGAAAGATGGAGGATGTTGTGACAGAGTTGGGTCGAGTTGGTGATGTGATCAGCGCTGACTCAGACCTGACTGACGAGACCTGGGCAACTGTAGTGAAGAAGAAGAAGAAAAACGAGAAGAAGAATCTGCTGGTGGTGAAGTCTACGGACGATAAGCTGAAGGTTGCAGATAAAAAGAAAGAAGTTGCTGAGGCTCTAGATGGTACACAGATAGTCAACACAAGATTTACACAGAAGGGAGACATCGTAATGAATTTTGAGGACGAAAAGAAGAGAGATGAAGCAGCTCATAAACTTGGGGCTGTACCCGATGTGACGACAAAGAATGTAAGGAAGTTAAAGCCTAAAATAATGATTTGTAACGTCAACAAAGAAGAAGAATCTGGAGACAAGCTAATTGAGAACTTGATTGATCGAAATGACTACTTACAAGGGGTAACTGACGTCAAGGAAAAAATGGAGCTACTTTTTGACAAGCCTGCTACAGGTGGTACCACTCATTACATTAGTAAGTGTGATCCAGAGATAAGGGAGCTAATTCATAAGAATCATGATCAAGTTAAATTGGAATGGGGTGTCTATTCCGTGAGGGACAGATATAGGGCGACGGTCTGCTATCATTGTCAAAGGTTCGGTCATACTGCACTTACATGTTTATCCAAAGGAAAGGGAGAAGATCCAATATGTGCTAAGTGTGCTGGTAACCATAACACGAGGGATTGTACGTCTACTGAGAGAAAATGTATAAGCTGTAAGAGGTTTAAGAAAACTGATTTTGAGCATATGGCAAATGATGTGAGGTATTGTTCAGTGATGCATGAGGAACTCCAGAAAATCAAAAGTAGCACAGAAAACGGATACTGAACAGCACACACTTAAACATTATTAGAGGTTGTTTTTTCAATGCACAATCAGTGGGTAATAAGGCAATGGATATTTGCGATCTAATTAACAATGATCATTTTGATATAATGGCGTTGGCAGAGACATGGTTGAGTAGTTATGACAAAGCTAAGATTCGAGAAATGACACCCGTGACGCATACTTTCTTGTATGTGCCGAGGCAAGGCAAGAGAGGTGGTGGAGTGGGACTATTTGTATCTAATATTTTTAAGAAAGTAAAATTAGATAAGGTGGAGTCATGGATTAGTTTCGAGCATATGCAGGTCAGTTGTGAGATGGGTGGGCGGAAATTTGTTTTCATAGTGGTGTATAGGCCACCACGTGCTAATGCTGTTACATTTCTTGCTGAGTTTAGACTATATCTTGAGACGGTGGATTCAGTAAGCAGAAATGTATTCATATTGGGTAACTTCAATTTGTGGGTGGATGATACTGATAACCATCATGCTGTTGAATTCATAGAGATGATGAATGGTTTTGATTTTGTAAATAAAGTAACTAAGGCTACGTCCAGTACGGGACATATGCTGGATCTGGTTTTTTGTGATGCACGGCACGATCTCCTACAAAATGTTGATGTGGATGAAGTATGCAGCATATCTCCAATTCACAAGTTAGTTCGATTTGAAATTCCCTTTGAGAAAGAGAGGGCGCAAAGAAAATGGATCAGTTTCAGAGTTAAAAAATATTTCGATCCCGAGACACTTATTGACAGTGCGATACGAAGGTTGGAAACAGAGATGCAAAATAGCTGTGAACATGATATGACGGAGGCGGGAAAATGTGTGCGATGTGTATCGATTTTGTATAATCGTGTTTTTAAAGGGGAATATGAGGCAATGTATCCTGTAATTACAAAGGAAATAATTGTTAAAGATCATGCACCATGGTTTAATGGTGAGATATCACGAGCTAAGGCAAAGAAGAAGAAAAAAGAAAGAGCTTGGCGTAGACTACGCACTGATATTGCTAGAAGAGATTATCAACACGCAAAGAGAGAAGAAAACAGACTCATAGTACGGAGAAAGAGGCAATATTACTCTAGTAAAGTCAAGGAGATATGAATAAACTATATCTCATACTCAATAATTTAACTGGTAATAAAAAGAAGCCAAGGTTGCCTGAAGGATATCCTGATGAAGTACTTGCAAACAAATTCTTAGAATTTTTGACAATAAAATAGCAACTATAGTGGAAAGCTTTCCAGGAAGTGGTTTGAATGTGATGCATAGACATACTCAAATGTCTGAGAGCAAATTACTTTGCTTTCAAAACATCGGTATGGCCAAGATGAATGAAATTGTACAACGAGTGAAATTAACTCATTGCGATAATGATCCGTTACCTGTATCGGATGTTATAACGAGTAAAAATGTAGACGAAATCTTTAATGTGTTCCTGCAAATTATCAACCTAAGTTTTGATAACAATGTTTTTCCGGAGAGTGAGAAATTGGCTATTATCAAGCCTATTGTAAAAGGTAACCTTGATCCTCAGAGTCTAAGTTCGTATAGACCAGTATCAAATCTGACCTTTTTATCGAAAGTGATTGAAAATGTAATTTTAGATCAGTTATGGCATCACTTGAATAAGGTGAAGGCTATACCTGATAGTCAGTCTGCATATAGGCGGCTATACTCAACTGAGACTGCACTATGTACTGTAGTAAATGACCTAATGGTGTTAATGGATGAAGGAAAGTGTAGTGTTCTTATTATGCTTGATTTGAGAGCTGCATTTGACACAGTAGTGCATAGTATACTCCTAGATGATTTAAAGTCTATAGGTGTTGAGGGGAATGTACTGGTCTATCTGGAAAGTTATTCAAAAGATAGAACATATTGTGTACAGATTGGGAAATCCTTTTCAAGAAATAAACCCCTGCGAAGAGGAGTCCCTCAGGGGAGTGTATTGGGTCCTATTCTCTTCTGTATCTACACTATCAAACTATCACATATACTAGAGAAATATGGTGCGAACTTCAAACTATTTGCTGATGATACAGTTTTATATATCTATAAATAATGTGGTGGATGCAGAGGTGAATTTGAGTGTTATTATGTCCGATATTAAGGATTGGATGGATTTGAAACAACTCAAGTTAAATCCAAGTAAAACTGAGTGTTTGATCGTTGGAAAGAAGACCAATCTTAGAAGATTGGACATCTCAAGCTTACGAGTGCATGGTAGTACGCTGGATGTAAGAAACAAAGTGAAAGACTTAGGAGTGCTGCTAGACGAAAATCTCTCTTTCGAAGCTCAAATTAATCAAGTGGTGAAAGTTTCTAGTTATCACCTGAGGAACATTGCTTTTGTTAGAAAATATTTAGATCAGGATACCGTGAAGATGCTTCTTCATAACTATGTCATAAGCAGACTGGATTACTGCAATTCCCTATATTATGGTTTGCCAGACTATCGGTTAAGAAAATTGCAAAACGTAATGAACAGAGCAGCAAGATTAATTAAAGGTCTTCCATCTCATGAGAGGATAACCCCAGCACTCATTGACTTACATTGGTTACCAATAAAGGCGAGGATTGTGTACAAGATATGTCTTCTAACATTCCGAGCATTAAAATTTGGAAAACCGGAGTACTTGATGAATCTTTTAAGAGGTTTTCAAGTAAATACCTCAATGGAACTCAGGCATAGTGATGAGCAATACAGGTTAAATGAGCCAAGGAGTATTCTGACAATGGGTTTCAGAGCGTTTGAAAGGTGTGCACCAAGGCTCTTTAATGGATTGCCATTAGATGTCCGGAACAGTGAAAATTGCACGATTTTTAAGAAAAGACTGAAAACACATCTGTTCGCTGAGTGTTACGACACGGATGATATGAGTATTACAAGTGATTATAGTGTTTAGTAATATTGAGAGAGGCCCTGCGGAGCACCATCTGCTGGTGGAGCGGGGCATAGAATATCCAACAACAAGTAACAAGTAACATAAAAACATCCTTCACTTATTATCGTGTTGGTATGACGTAAGAGACGGGGCTGCCAGACGTTCACAGCAGCGTTCTTGATCGGTGGATTAATTTCCGAAACCTTTGTCATTTTTATTAAAATTACTGTATAGTGATAGTAATGGTATCGTCTTGAATATTGGTATATTTTTATTTAGTAATCAAAGTAATATATACCATAGGTATCGATACTCTCACCAAGTTTTCAGTATTTTGTAAACTCCGTGCCTGAGTTTCAAGATGTTTCTTTTGGTTATGCTCAGCATTGCTCACACAGTGAGTCAGTGACACTGTGATAGTAGTTGCTTAAGCCTTGAAGACAGTGGATGGGTTGTCTGTGCTCCGGTGTGCTTCATAAAATCTCGCCAGGAATAGTTCAGAAAGTTAGCACAATGATAAGGTGTGAACTTAATGTTTGTACAGCCACTAACAAAAATGGGTAAAAGGTTGTCGTCTCATCTACCACATAATTAAGGCACGTACGTAAGCTTCCCAGACATGTGAACTGAAACAGCGATTAGAAAAGATGTTTAGTAGTTTGCCTTACTGGAAATAGCAATCTAAATTTGTGTGGTGAATGTGTTCCATGATCATCCTTATTCTTTAATTTTTTTATCCTTCAAGATTCTCAAGAAGCACTGATCGAGTGAGGTGTCAACACCTTTGTTAGCGAGTGTAACCTATAGCTACGCTTATTTAAAAAAAATAGGAAATAATTAATCTAATAGTGAAGTGGAACTGCAGTGACTCACGTATGGGTGTGACCTTGAGATAAAGCAGCAGCTAGGTAGTCTGGAAATACCAATAAGAAGCAAATTAACAACATTAACGGCAAGGTAAGCGGCATTTAAGTCTTAACACTTTCCCATGGCGCTCCACCCTTAAGCCCATGTCACACGAGAGATATTTTCTGGCATCTTTTGGTATTTTGCTACCAAATGATGCCCGTACTGGTGGCAAAAAGTGCGCGTGTAGTCACACGGTGGATTCGTCTACCAGCATCTTCCACTGGCGTCTTCCCACAAACCAAAACAATCACTGAGTCACTTGGTAGACCATTCATTGCAATACTTCCACAATAATGACCTCTCTTTTTATAAAACCTGTGTAAGAATTTATGTGGTCAACATACAATGCACTCATAGAAACAGTAATGTCTGGTTTGTGAGGCTTACAATCCGTTCTGGCATATAATCTGAGCAGTTTGAATAATAATAAGGAAGAATTCTCTTGCGACCGGGCTCCTAACTTTAGCGACGTGTGATTGGCTGTCCAAACTTCTCATATCTCAGATGTTTTGATCTAGTATGCCTTAAATAAATTATCTGACACGTTATTATGTTTTTAATGTAACAAATATTATTATATAATAGCCAAATGACAAGCAAAAACTGTTTATATTAGGGGGAAAAACTTGAACTTGGTTTGTTCATTAGGCTACGGAGTTACTGTATCGTTCGAATCTATTCATTTTAGGTCAAGATACACCGTAAATATAAATGAAAGCAAAGTTATTAATACATGTTATTTTTTGTAATTTTAATTACTTTTTAACAAGATTCAATACAATTTGAAAATCTAAAGCCTGTATAATAGCCTCACGAAGTAACTAAAGAAATTAAGGATAAGGACCAAGTCATAGCATCCCTGGACCAACCAACATTTGCCATTTATCTCGATTTTAAACGAAATGTGAAGAGCTGAGGAGTCACTATGTACTGTGCGGCGTCGTCTGCAGCTCCAGTATATGTAAACAGAGATCCACCGTACTGGCGGCAAGAAGACGATCATGCGCGTCTTCCCGTTTGCTACCAAAATACCAAAAGATGCCAGAAAAAGTGTCCGTGTGACATGGGCTTTAGACTATACCCCAGCAGGGCTCAGTAAATAACAGAGCAGCGTGACCTTGGTACTGGACTAGTGGTATTTTAAAACCCTCACTCTGAGTAGTAAAGATCAAAAGGAAGAGCTACATCCGACACAACAACCAACACATACTTGACCGGTCAGACCGGACTCCTCAGTGTCGAGTAGGGGTGGGCGTATCGATACCCAAGTATCTATATTTACGATTCCAGCAGCTAAATTTACACTGAAATATCGATACTAATGCCTAAGTATCGATATTTCTATACTTAAGAAATTACTTTCAATTTGGCATTTTTATATATGCTACAGTACAGATAAGATAATTTTATATTTTTTTGTATAAAAAAAATATAATTTACTAATATAAGTTTAAAAATATGCAGACATTTTTGCGTCTGGCAGCCCGGTATTGTTGTCCGAGTTTCATGCTACTAATTAATATAGCCTATTTTGGGTCATAAATGCAATTCATTAACTGAATTATGCTTCAAAACATTCTTATAGAGGGGTGGAATAACATTACATAAAAGCAAATTAATGAAATATCAGGCAGAAGTTCAAGTATAGGTATCGTAATCGATACTGGGCCAAAAATACTGGTATCGCCCATGCCCATCCCTATTCCCTTATTCCAGGGCTCTCACTTCTGAGGAAATTTCCTTAGATCAGGAAATTGGCAGCTATCTAAGGAAATTTCTAAGGAAATGATTTTTTAAGGAAATTCTAAAGAAATCTGGGGCTTCAACGAGGAATAAGTTGAGGAAATTTGCAGTATTTTAGAGAAATTTTGTTCATGTGACTAATTATTACTATGAAAAGCGAAAACGATAAATTCCGGGTAAGTAGATCTAGCCTGAGAAGACATGAATTAGAAGAATTTCAAGCCTTCTTGGATATATCACTTAAGAGAATGTTGGCCGTAGGTCAAACACAATGGTTGTCTCTGGAGGCATGTGTCACTCACCTGCTCGAGCAGTGGGATGCACTAACATTATATTTCAATTCATAGGTCAGATACGATCCAACCTGCAGGTTCCACACAGAGAAGTACAAGCTGTTGTCTTTTTTTATCCCAGCAAATGCATTGAGTATTAAACCAGTCTCAGAGAACTGCATGTGTCAGGCTTTTCCTTTCCTAAATGAAATGTGTGACCGAAAGTCATCTGATCTTGAATGGAGGCAGGTAGTATTGGATGGCCGTTTTGAGGAGGAACAGGATGCTGCTCAGTTTTGGAAAAAGCAACTAAGTCTGAAGAAGGAGCATGGTACTGGTCAACCCAAATTTCCTAACCTGTGTAAGATAGTTGGTTGTGCCCTGGCACTACCTCACTCAAATGCTGCTGTTGAGCGCATTTTTAGTCGGCTGAAACTAATCAAGACTGAAACAAGAAATTCATTTAAGACCACCAGTCTTGTAAGTTTACCTCACGTTAAAAATGCCCTGAGGAAAGATGGAATTTCCGCACACCAGTTGTCATGGGATGATAATCTTAGAAGGGCACTTGAACACATTGAAAGCAATTAATGCAACTGATGCACTGATGAACAGTGCCAAAATATTCTGTGTGAAAAGTTCACACACTAATTAATCAGAAAGAGAAGTTTTATTTTTTAAAATAAACATATCATCAATGTGATTTTCTTTCATTACTATATGCCTCAGAAATTTACATAAATAAAATATTTTCACGGAAGAGTTTGAGGAAATAGAGCTCCATCTAAATTTAAGGAAATGGTCCGAGGAAATATGGTTCAGTCTAAGGAATTTTCAGGCATAAGGCCCAAGCAGAGGTAATTTCCCCCAGCAATAAATTTTTTTAAAGGAAATTCCTAGAATCATTTGTGAGAGCACTGCCTTATTCCCTAGTGTCGAGTCTGGTTCGCGCTTCTTGACAGTTAAGTTAGGCAAAGTTGGCCACTTCTGGTAAATTTCTTTAATAAGATATTAACCACAGGGAATTCTAGCTGTGTCGTTTTCATTTACATTATCATCGCATAATGCGTGGCATTACCAAGGATAAAACTGATAAGTGGCCCAGAATTATTCTTAATTTAAAAGTTTGATCCATTAAAAGTTCTGCTGTGTAGAACAATACTGGTTTAGTTTGTGAGATGTGGTATTGTTTGAAGTTTATTACGATGCATGGTGCAAGATGGCCTTGTAAAGTGTGGCATGGCGTGAGTTACGGTGAGTAGTTGTTGTTGTTGTTGAAGTTCCTCAAGCTGTCAGGCTGGCCAGGTAGCCCCGGTGAGTAGTTGTGATGTGTGGTATGGAGTGACAACAGAATGTTATTCTGTGTGTGTATTGTTGTTTTCACGTATCAAAAAGGGGAGGAGGGGGTGTTCTTATCTGGAGTAATCGCAGTAGATAATAACTGCATGTATTTATTACACAAATAAATAACAACACTTTTGTTATGGGATTAGGGCGTCTCAGCAGTCGGAACTTTTGATAGAACGTTATTCTGGATTATTTCAGCATAACTATAGAGGTCCTGCCCTACTCGTGTTCATTCTTGCTCGTGCTCATCGCTGCTAAAATACGTTGGTTTTTTATATTCTTTCCAGCATTCGTTTAGGACAATTAAGTCTGATACAGGTGAAATGGTTATCAAGTTACCATACAGTAAATTTGGCAAAATCAAAGGCTCCAGCAAGGGATCAAATGTCACTTAGAAAGAGAGAATTCACATTTTTATATAGAAGACTACTATGATATAGTTGTCTCGTTAGCAGATTTGAAGAGTCTATTTTTTTTCCCCCTAGGTAGGATTACAATTAGGTAATGGTAAGTCACATAAAGAGTATGCAGTTATACATTAGGTTAGCAGTTAGCTATATGATTATATAAATATATTTAATTTTGTTTTAACCTTAAAAAAGTGTGTAATGTTAAATAGTTTAGTGCAGGCTGGGATATCATGTTTATTATGCAGCTAGTCTTATTATTGTTAATATTAATCATTTTAACCTCATTCATTTTTCCTTAATGTTTACAGAACGTACCTGCATGTTCTGTTGTGATCATTATAACCAATATTTAGTGAAAATTGGTCATTTGGCTAATTCTCAGTAACTAGAGTATCCTTTAAAAAGTATAATTTTGTCTTTACATGGGCCTCAAAAGTGAGTCTAGAAGTGCTAATTAAAAAAAAAAAAAAAAAAATAGGGATGACTAAGTGACAGTCGGCTGGCGGCCTCGACTTTTTAACGCGTACAGTACGTAAATTTTTAGTCTAGTGCGACGAGTCTTGAAGGAACCTAACGACTATAAAAAAAATACCAACGACTGCTCCCAACTCGACTTGCAGACTACCTCACGTTCAACCATGGTTCACCCGTTGAGTCGGCCTGGGAGTGGGCTGTGTGTGATCGAATATTACCATCGCGCTGCAACAACGCAAGCATTATGACAGCGCTACAGCAGCATTATCAATTTAAGGTATCATGATAAGCTGATACTTATCTATTTACGCCCACATATTCTCTGGGACTGGGAGGAAGTGGGAGATATAAAGAGGAAGGGAGCACCTACCGGACCCTACAGGTGTTGAGTACATCAGGGTTTACACCGACTGCATCAGCCCTAGTCAAGTCATAAGAGCCGCGCCAGATTTTCAGGACAATGGGCGTATTTTCTCGCGCTGAAATAGAGATAGTTGTTCTGTTATGGCTTCGTCGTCGCAGATGTAAGAGAAACCAAATATAGATGCTTGAACTGAACACCAAAAGGCCAGACTTTGGAAACTTCAGTCATTTATTCCCAAACTTGCTGAACCATCAAAAGAATTTTACAACTTCTTTAGAATGACAAGTGAAAATTCCAAGAAGCTGGTGGACTTAACTGTATCATCCATAAAGAAAATAAACACTGATTACAGGCATGCAGTTGAGATTGAAGAAATTTATTTATTAAAGTAAGAATTTTCTTATTGAAAATAATGGCAATAATTACAAATAGACTTACTGTATGTGTAGAGCAAAAATAAATAAAACATGAACACAGTTACTTTATTTTTGTTGGTAAGTGATGATACAACTCATTAATATACAACAAATTAATTTGTAAGGCAGAGTAATTTAATGTAAGAGAAAGTTAGAGAAAGGGCTTGCAAGCAATAATTAAACAGAAGGAAAGAGGGGACAGTTAAAAGAATGGAAAAAGGGTGGCTGGGGTACAAAAGGGCGCTATAACCTTATGTAGGCCTACTATAGACAAGAAATAACCTTACGGGGCATAAGCATGGAAACAATATGTTGCAAGATGCTTCTCAGAGGTTAGTGACTCGCTGTGACTGAAACAGAAATGGGTCCAGCCAAGGTCAAGGGAATCCCTTTACCTAGGGTCCAGCTGCATCATTAAGTGTAGAAAACGTGTGTATTTCTCGAGTCCATGAACACTGCGTGCCTCGGTGAAGCAGGTGAGGCGACAGGACTTCTGCCGCCGATTGTACTTGAATATTATTAGTAATTATCAGGAAGGTGTAAAATATTTATTATTAGCACATTTTTCTTTCAAGCCCATGTCCTCATACATCTGTCTCGCTCTTCCTCTATACAAAGATATGCGTATAAACGTATGTATTTGAATATGTAGGTTGCATTCTTTTTCATTATATTTATGTGTTCTTTATTACTCATTATTTATCAATATCATACCTGACGCAGGTATGATTAGTCTCAAAGATAGTTTTCTTCTTCTTCTACTTTAAAATATACCTCAACCTCGGGACTGTAGGCTGTCAGTAGCCCGTGACTCTTGCGAGGCCCCGAGATTATAATATATTATTATATAGTGTCACACTATATAGTATAGGAAAACTGGCGGTTTAGGTGGGGCAGGAGCGGGGATTTCCCCCAAGCAGTGTTGCCACATCTGGCTTTCCAACCCATATCAATCTATCAAAAACCACAGTAAATGGAAACGTTTTCGTACAGTGGTGCACTGATTTTATAAATATAGTCTTTACATGGTGAGAGCGGGGTCAGGAAATTAATGAGGTCAATCAGATCACTTCTTTAGACTCCACAATGGAAGGAAGAACATCCCCTGCTCACCACCCACGCTGGTACCATAGTCGTGAGAAGGAAATAATTTTCTACGTAAATTCGTACTTTACAGAAGAAAATGTTCACCACGTACAAAATCCTATCACGTCTTCCTTCTACACACACGCACACACACACACACAATTAGAAAAAATACAAGAGCAGCAACAAGATGGCTACCAAGTCTAAGAGAACTAAGCTATGAAGAAAGACTAAAAAAACTAAAATTACCTAAACTAGAAGAAAGACGAAAGAGAGGTGATATGATTATGGTTTACAAATGTGTCACAGAAAAAGAAAAGATAGATATAGATAACTTATGTCAGCAAGGAATACCTACAATGAGAGGACACAGTAAGATTTTAATTAAAAGAAGAGGAGATAAAGATGTACAGAAATATAGCTTTCCAAATAGAGTAATAGACGAATGGAACAAATTACCAGAAGAAGTGGTGTGTGTCAAAAACATTCATAACTTTAAAGAAAAATATGATAATTGTGATTTAAAATACGGGACATTACGAGCTTGACTCAATCCTGTAAAGATACAAATAGGTAAGAACACACAAGTCATAGCCCTTCCCTACTTTCACTGACTCTACATGGCAATACCAGTGTATATTAATTTCAACACATAGATAGTATTGGCATTTTAATATATACTTATGTACTGTACAGTTGTAGATGGAATACCTAAACTCAAGTAATGTGTACACTGATAAGGGAGATGTTTCAGCCTATTTATGGAGAGTGATGATTTTAGGATCGAATCCAACACAGAGTTGCCAGGAAGGAGAGATACCGACACCTCCAAGGAAGATGTGGATGCTGCAGCTTCTCATACTGTACAGTACTTCCTGGAACACCAGCGCCTAACATGTCAGATCCTGCAGCCCAAGACGTGGGGGATATTTTTTGCTTCTCATTGTTGCTGGTCACTTGGGTTAGGAGGGTGTGGGGTAGAGTGTCTGCACACAGGCAACTTTTGTGGACGACCACTGCAACTAAAATAATCATATACTGATCAGCACGACCCCGCACACAAACCACTTTTGTGGTGACCACTGACCACAGGACTATACATGAATCAGATTTATATATATATATATATATATATATATATATATATATATATATATATATATATATAATTTTGCAAATTGCTTGTTACTGTGTATTGATATTAGGATATAACCTAAGCATATTTCTTAATTATGTATAATGCGCCGTCTTGTATATCAGTTCCTAAACACAGTAGATTCATAAAATTCTTTCTATCACCCGACACGTGTGATGAGTGGCAGTGGAGTGGACGAAAAATGGACCCGTTATCCAATTTGCTTCAACTTTTGTGGTGGTGTTTGCATATAGTGGCTCGTATGGGGGTATTCCATATACCAACGTATGGGTTCTATTCCTGATGTTATTGGCTTACCATTATAGTGGAAGTTGACCGTGTGGAGGTATTCGTAGGGTTAACTCCACTCCAAGGCTAGGGCGTGCTCCACTCCTACTCTATTCACCTTCATCCGCCCACGCCGTCAGTTTCAGTTTCAAGCCAACCCCTCTCTTTCTTGGAAGAGGAGGAGGAGGTTGGATTTCTTCTTGCTCATCCAGCAACCCTTCGCCGATAAGATATGGTGGAAGTGGAAGAGAAAAAGGAAAAGGAAGAGGGCAGGGAAACAATGTAAGATGAAAACTATAGCCAAACGGGACATCATTGCTTCATTCCTATAATCCCATAATCCCGCTTAATCCCCAACACCGTCGGACTCCGTGACCGGATGCCACCACCATTGCATGACTCATCTCACTCCGCCCGTTGCCGCCGGCCCGCCACCGCCATCACAGCAGATACCATAACCACCACCACATCAGGGTAGACTGGTTACAATTATCTGGACGAATTGCAACGAGTTCCAGCCTAATACACCTAATGTTGACAACAGACAATCGGGTGAACAGGCTGGATTTCCCTGTCGTCCCAAGTCATGTATCATGGACTATTTATCTGCATTTTTTGACGTGGCTTTTATGACCTACATGAAACAATTTACTAACAACTTCAGGGAACTTCAGTACAACATTGACAACGTGTCAGTTTGTGATCAGTCGTATATAGATGTTATCCTGCATGGACAAACGTGACCGTTGCCGAATTGTCCTGGACGTGTGGTTAGAACTGGAAATGTTGATGTCACATGTCAGGAAACAACTCCTGAAGGACTACTGGAGCAAGGATAACTTACTCTCCTCACCGGTCTGCTGGAGGTGGGCTATAGCCTATATTCAGGGACCACTACAGCTACAGGGACATCTTTACCTACCTCCACTTCGCTCCCAACATGGGCCCACATCTAAAAGACGGGCTGTGGAAGTTACGACCCATCCAAAGCATATTCCTGGATAACATTACAGAAGGAAGGTGATTTTTCAATGAGTCTCTGGTGCTGTTCGAGGGAAGATATGCTTTCAAACAGTATATCCCGTCAAAGAGACATAGATTTGGTCAAAGAGACATAGATTTGGCATCAATTTCTGTGTCATCTCTGACTGCAAGACTGGATATGTGCTTAAATGTAGTATTTTACAGATGTGATTATCGCTAGTAACGACCCACCACGGGTTTTCAGTGAGTGTTGTGATGATCCCAATAAACTAATATTTCGGTCGCAACCACATCCTGTACACCTGCAACTACTATTATATATACACCCCTCCAGCATCTAGCAAGTTTTTCCTGCAGCAGCAAACAGGATCTTATGGTACCATTCGTCCCATTAGGAGGGGATGACCAGCTCCCCCTCCCCCATAAATGCTGGCCATCACGTGGCATGATAAGAGGCCTGTCAACATGTCCAACACCGTCAACAACGGATTGATTGATATTAGGCGCCGCAACAGCGAGGTCATATAGCGCCAAAAGAAGGTGGTAGATAGGTAAGACAGCAAGTAGGGAGGAAATAGAATAGAGGGACAGTTGAAGAACTAAAAGCTAGTGGCTGGGGCCGAAGGGGCGCCAAAACCCTTAAAGTATTACCCACATCACTACAGGCAATATTCCCCAACGGGCCCCCATCAACAATGGAGAGCTGTAGGATCCTGGCTCAGTCGAACGTGGCACAGGTAATCATATTATCCTCAAGCCTGTTGCTGTACTCGACTATATTATCAACATGAGACTAGTCGATAAAATTACACATGATTATCAGCTCTATTGATTAAATCGGAGATAAACCTACAAGTGGTGCAAGTGTCACTTTAATGACATTACAATGTTAGACTCCTACATCCCCTACCTCCATCACCACGCCGGCTCTGAATTATCCCTCTGAGAGTATGAAAAGGAGTTAGTAGGCCTAATAAGGCAGCTGTTGAGGTAGGTACTATGCAACCACTGCAGGGCACTGGTTGGCTCCCTTGTCACTGGTTGCAACCAGTGACAGGGAGGTCAATTGGGTTAGGGCAGTGGTTCTCAAACTTTTTCTGGTCGTTACCCACTTTTCATACATGACCCTTATCCATCACCCCCCCCCCCTTCGATAACTCGTAACTACAGCTACTGTCTACAATTCTACACTTGTAGTACATAATATTATTTCAGTCGTCACACCCATCCTGACACCCATGCCTTAAGGTCGTACTGGCTCTAGTCATTGAATTCAGTGTCTTGTGTGTCGTGTGCTATTATGGCCTGCAGACTGCTACTCATGTACCCTCTCGTTATAACAGGACGCGTTGGAGTACTTGTTTGAAGTGATAGTGACCATTTTTATATATGAAAAAATTAGTTGAGTGATAGTGACACTCGTAGTAAATAACGATAGTGAAACTCGTAGAATATAAGTACAATGATAGACACTCGTTTATAATATATATATATATATATATATATATATATATATATTGTACTGTGTTACGCATTCATTTTTTGACTTGCTATGACTTCCACATTTCACTGCGGGGCATATAATCACCTCAAAATATTTTACTAACCACAAAATCAGGAACTGTAGCAGTAGAGGCACCGGTAAAGTCCAGAAAAATGGCTACACCCTGGTGCACGAACAAGGCCCAGCTCTGGCGCTGAAAGTGACCTCAATTCAACTACTTTATATCTTATCTCCACAACCAGGAGACGTAAAGTGATTTGGTTGGTCTCAAAAGAAAGACTGAAATTTAAGTTTATAGGCATTGTTGTTTTGGAGTAGAGATAAACTGAAATAGAGTGAATCAAATAATTAGGCTGGTTAATAAAATACTCTCACATATCACGATACAGTAGGTGATGCAGGGGATCAAAAGTGGTCAATTGTGGGACAATACATAATGTAATGGAGGAGTGTGCCAGAGTTGGGAGCTTGACAGAGTTTGCACACAGTCTGGTCTGCAGGATACCGCCTAACAACCTCCCATCTGGAGTGATATCCATTCTGATACGAGCAAAGGCAACATCACAGCGGCGAGTGAGGGTGGGACTCCTACCATACAGGTGTTCCACTGCACTGTACCAGTCATAGTGAGGGATGGAGTAACTTTATAGCAGGTCGTTCAGAGTCAGTGTGTGGTCTCATGTCCTCCCTTGTTTCATCGCGTAGAATTCTTTTAACTAAACTTTTGGAGACAGGGAGACGAACAGTAGGGTCAGATTGGTGGCACACACTTATGGCCAGTCTATCAACATGAGCAGGGATCCACATGAAAGAGACACAGGTGGCAAGGATGTTGGCACGGTGGAGATGATGGTGTAGGCAGAGACGAAAGGGGAAGGGTGAGGTGGAGGCCTTAAACTCGTATATTATATGTGTTTTCGCCTCCTTCGTTGACAGACGGAAACGGGGCAGAGGTGACTCATCTGTCCTACCAGAGCATTTTATGGTTTTTGTTCGAGGAGTTATATTCCATGCAGTTAGTTGGCCTCAAGTTCACAATCAGAAATATCTCATAATTTTATAAGTAAATTTAAGTAAATTTGCTATTGCTTAATTGTAAGCTATTATTTCATGATTCCCCAAAATAATATGCCAGGACACAGACTACCTCAGTATATGAGTGGATGATCTGTTTTGTTGCATTGTTTGTTGGAGGAATAGTAGCCATCATTGAATTCACTCAAAATATATGTTCCCATTAATAGGTGTGTGTGAGTAGTAGTAATATGTAACTTTGTATACCAGATATTTTTTAAGCAATATAATTATGCTGTATACAAACTCTTAATCTAAAATATTTATCTTCCCAACAGGCTCTGCTTCTACTATCTCCAGTCCTGCAGACACGATCGTCAATTTAGGCTACAGTAGTGTTGTGTAACATTTTGAAACAGAATCTTATGAACAATTACGATTCTACTGTAATAAGGAACCTACAGTAATTATAACAAAAAAATATCAACACAGGGAAACCAAACCGAAAAAACAGTACTGTATAGGCTATAAAAAAATATCTGCAGGATGAAACAGGGAAAGCTATTCATAATGACACTAAAGACAACAGATACCAGTAACAGCATTGACTAAAGAAACATGTACTTCATTACATAAAAATTATTCAATATTTATGATCATCTCCAACTTTTGAAGTTTGGAAGACTTGACGGCAATTTTGTGATACGTATTCATTGATATAATAATATTTATGTGCATTAGGTTATGCTCAAGATTTCAATATGACTTTAAAATCCTCTGTCATCATTCGAGAAATACGAAAATAATCTGGGTATTCAATAAGTATGCAAATAGAAAATACTATTAAGGTGCATACGTTTGATACTGTCCACAATGATGAGTGGGGCGTGGATGTCTCCTGCTAATCTGTCCTTGGGAAATTACACCAAGTGTGACCTTTGCTTTGGAAAATATTTCAAGGCCATTAACCAGTTTGGAAAAGTGGTCTTAAATTCGGTGTTCCTTTTGCTTTACCAGACCCTAGACACCAATGGCGGGACTTTGCCTGTACGGGATTATTGCCTCTATAAGCTCAACTGGTCAGGAGGCTATTTTAACAGAGCCTATAATTCGTCAGAGAGGCAAATACTGAGTAAAGTGCCAACAAGTGAGGAGTTTGTATGTGACGTTTCGTTACTTTTCAAAATTACCAACCAGGTGCTGGGAAACTTGACAGAACCGATAAAAAAAGAAATCAGAGACCTCAAGAACCTGAGGAACACAGTGGCCCACGAGGACCTTCAGCTAGATGAACATGAGTTGGCAAACCTGATAGAAGAGTTGAAGACACTGTGCCACATTATTTTGAAGGGAACTGGGTCACTTCTAGGACAAAACCTCTCTAACATTATCAGTGAAGTGGAAAATGGCTTGCAGGACCTTCTAATGGCTAAGATGGAGAACAGTGACACTGAAATGTATCTTGAGACCTTAGAGAATTTCCGACAAGAGAAACAATCCAAAATGATAAGTGAAGGCAGGAGGGAACTGATGAATGTATTTTCCAAAACAAATGTACTTAATCCATGTTCGTGGATGAGTGACCATGCCTTCAAAGACTTCACTGTGGAGAATGTGTTTACTTCACTCAAGTTAGCTGTGAGTGGGAGGGAGGTGCCAATGAATAACATATTGAATACAACCTCTTTCAAGGAGCGGTTTGTGCCTCGGATGGTGATAGTAAGAGGGGTGATGGGTGCAGGAAAAACCTCACTATATCGATATTTACTACAACAGTGGTGTACTCACTCCTCTGCTGTTGTGGGGCTAATGAATGTAGATATTGTCATTGCTATGGAGATGCGAACTGTGAAATGTAACTCTCTCGTGCAATTCCTCAGGGAGCAACTCCTTAAGGCCACTTCACAGCTCTTCAGTGAATCTGACATTATCCCAGTCCTACAAGACCTGAACGTCCTTTTCCTCATTGATGGAATGGATGAGGCCACCAAACAAGGGAAGGAGGTTGTGCGAGAAATTGTTAACAAGTTCACAGACAGTTCCATTGTTGTTACTGCGAGACCAGAGTTTACCTTGGAGTTGATGCAGATGGCAGAGGACCATGTGGTCTTACAACTTGATGGGTTTAGTAAGGAGAATCAGAGGAAGTATGTGGAGAAAATTTTTGCCATCATGTACCCTGACCAACAACAACGAGCACAAGAGACAGAGCGGTTCCTGAGATTCAAATCCGGAGCTTGTGCTTCTCTGAGCAATCACCTTACCCTTCCCCTCACCCTTGCTCTCCTCCTCATACTGTGGTGTGATGACACATTTAAGGTCACCACAGTCACCAATGCATCACGCCTCTACAGTATGATATATGAGGTCTGTCGAAGCAAATTGACAACACGACTGGAGGCCATGGGAGCTGAACATGGAGCCTCTCTGAAGCCGAAGGTTCGACGGTGGCAGGTGGAACTTGGTCAAGTAGCCTGGCACATGATGTGTGAGGATGTACTGAACCTGAGTTTGAATAGAGCTAATAGACTCATTGACTTGTGTGAGAAAGACGGCATTGATGCTATCCAAACTATGTCCACTTTTCTCAATTGTACCACAGAACAGACCCTGGCTGGCACCAAATATAATTTTTCTTTTCATCACAGCTCTGGCCAGGAGTTCTTAGCAGCTTTCTACATATGTGAACAAGTGGCCATATCGGGTTCTTTCACCCCGATATTGAGTCAAGTTTCATGCTCAAGGCTCCTAGAGCTGATGATGTATGTCACTGGACTGCTTAAACAAAGTAACCTATTGACTCCTTCTCTAGCCAGTGATATTAAGAATATGATGATATCAAAGCTTGAGAATCTATCAAATGATGTCGAGGTTTGGTGGCGACTGCTTGTGGAGGCTGAGAGTGACCCAGCCGTGTGCAAGGTCGTGGGAGATGTGATCAACCATACAGACAAGTGGGTTATCAACAGCTGGGACTTGCCAGAATTAACCAAGGTCAAAGCCAATCTTCTCCAAAAAACAGGTGCTGCTCCCTTCCTGGTGGTCATCCATGTTCAGTATACAACGATGCTAGAGGATTGTCCAGAGCTGCATGACATACTTCAACTGGTGGCACAGGAAGGCAAGAGTAATGTAAAACTCTACCTTGATCGGCATTTCAACTCCAGCAAAGATCAAGAGGAGGAGGTGGAGGCTTTAGTGGCAAAGATGCTCTGCTCCAACAGGCTGGTGGAGTTTAAAGGTCATTTTGGGTATCACTCAGCAATGCAACTGGAAAGGGCCACAAGAACAGAGGCACTTTATATCAGAGTGACCTCCCTGGGAACTTTGGCCCAACTTCGCCTGAGTCTCAGAAAACACAGGCGATGGAAAACAAAACTGTGGTCATCAAGGAAGTGGAACCTGAAGTCCCTTGAGCTGTTTCTAGATATAGACACTGACATTAACCCTGAAGACTTCCCTCACCTCAACTATCATAAACGTCTGGTAGTAAAGCTGACCGGCCTGAGTGACAATCGTGCTAAGTGGGTCGGAGAGGTGCTACGTAGGCTTAGTAATCACTACACTTCCATCATCTTGCAAGAATCATATGTCTCACTGGCAGGCGTGAAAGTTCTGCTTGATACTACAGCTCGCGTGTCTTTAAAGGAAATGCTCATCATAACAGACCAGCCAGCCATGACAGAAGAAGTGCAGACACTGGCTGAGAAGTCTGGTGTAAACATTCGTTGGTTGGTGTGAGGTGGAAATATAATCAGAGAAGCAAATGTCATCAAAACGGGAGGGAATAAGCCTACAAATAGTCATCTTAATGATGCAAAGAAAGTGTTGATAGAGCTTATGATAAATAGAGCCATAAAGTGAACTGAAATAGTAAGTTAGTGAAAAAAATCATAAAATTTTGAAAAGTGAATGATTATGTTTAGTTAAATGTGGGGAATGTTAATCGAAGCTGAACACTACAAAATATATCCAAAAATAAGTAATGGAGTTTTGCCCATGCCCAAAAACTGAACTACAGTAAATAGCCTACTCATGGTGCAGGTGATGAACAATGTAACCTACAAAGCATTCTCAGTTTTTGTTTGCTCAGAACCATAAGCAAATACAGTCATATATACAATGTGTACAGTTGAGAAAGTAGAAATTACAAGAAAAATAAGGCTGTATATGGCAACAACTGGCAGTTCTTTATATTAAGCCCTCGTATCTTTATGAATGAATCACTGGGAACCCAGAGCAAATATAAGATGGAACGTGATTGGCTGAACTTTGAGTGGTGGTGAAGCTGTTTGTAAAGCGCATGGAGGAAACACAGCTTATTGAATTTTGTATGCATAACTCGATCGCAAATAAAGTCCCTAAACATTAATACGAATTTGATTTATGTACCTCTTTCAGTATAACCTGAGCAAGAAGGGGGAATCATTTAATAACACCATATATATACAGTATATATATATATATATATATATATATATATATGTAGAACGATCCCATGCGATGCAGTAAGTAGCCTACTTCCATGTATTACATTGTAACGAGGTTTATTGTAGTCTGGTCACACGTGGCGAAGGTTGTGGAGCCGTAGGTTGTTACCCGTGGAGTAGAGGTTGGTTGTAGCTTGGTCCCACGTGGCGAAGGTTCTGGCGGCGAAGGTAGAGTCTAGGTGTAGCGTGTAGTAGAGTTGAATCTTGGGGTGGTCGTAGAGATGTTGTAAGAGTGGTGTTGCTAGGTCACAGCTTGGCGTCATCGTAGAGTTGATGGTGTGGTGGAGTTGTAGACTGTAGTCATCGTAGAGCTGCAGACCACTGAGATTAATGCACCGCTATGCGATGTGTGTGTGTATGTGTGTGACCCATGATGTGATCAAAAGGACTCTAAAACGTCCCCTTTCCATCATCGGCCAATCACATGCCTCCAGGAATGTCCCAGAAAGGCAGGGCTTCTCTGCCACCTTAGGCTAGACAAAGTATAGCCATCAGCATCACAAGGGGAAATCATTCTATATATATACTGGTATGCATAAGGTGCTAGCCTTAATAAATCAAGACCTGTCTTAAAAATCATGAGCTTATATCTCCAATGTTCTGTTTTAGCGATCGATGTTAATTTATTGCATGTTTCTTAACCCTGCCAGATAAATTATCTGAACTATCCAACTGAGAGCAATTGCAGGTAGTGCCACATAAACTACAATATTAAAACTAAAGTAAAAATGTATTTTCTGGCAATATTTACAGATAAAATATAAAACATTTGCATAATATATACTATACTTATTTCAAAAACAAATAAAAAGGACAGGGTAATTTTTGTCATCATTCAGCTGAGCAAAATATGAGAAAGGTGGGCACTCCATACTCTATGAACACCCTTGATACATGCCACTCTCCAGCACTTCATTTTTCCCTACTCCTCCCCACAGGGCAGATAGTTGTCTCAATTATGACTGCTCTGTAGTACCCTTCCATCAAGTAAGTAAACAACACACACAGGATCTGAATCAACATCAGAATGTGATTCAGTTGGCATTTTGAAGTTTATATGAGATGGAAGGGAACCTGAAGTGATATCATCAGACTCAAGAGCCTTCACAGCACATTCATTTTCAGAAGCTATTTCCCTTCGTTCTTTAGTCTGAAGTGTGAGTGTCAAATCATCACCTGGTGCTTTCTTACTCTCTTGCTGATGAGCTGCCACCAATAGATTTTGAGATGTCTTCTGCCAGGTCATACACACATCTCGTTTACTGGAATGAGTTGCTGTAACTTCTGGTCTCCGATATGCACAGTCACTTTCAGTTGCTCTTGGGGAGCTCCGTTGGCTGGCCTGCTTCCTCTTACTCTGAGTTGATTTTCCCCGTCGGTGAGAGAAAATATTTTTGACAAGTGAAGCGAGTTCTGCTGGCATTTGAGTGATTTCATGTTCAACTTTAGGTGGTACTGTAGATCCATGGGTGACATGATGGGCACGAACCTGTGGATGACATTGTTTATACTGTACTATAGTCATATTTATCCTTACTGAAAGTACAATATATACCTCAAAAAAGTATTGGTCTCTTTTTTTTCGGGCAAACAATTTGAAAAATCAGCAATGTGATCTGAAACACACCCGAGATATGAGTGACCCACAACTTACGATTTTGAAACTATCTACCCTCTGAGTGCCGATACTTTTTTGAGGTATTGTACAGTACCGTAAAACTCCCTAACTTCGGACATTTTTTACATGTTTTAGTGAATAACTCTGTTAATAATGGTGCAATTTTATTCCTGTTGGTGTCATGTGGTAGCCAGGGAGAGTACCTACTGAATCCATATAACAAAAAAAAGTAAGCACGCTAAATTCGTGCTTTTTTTTTTTCAATTTTCAAGTGTCCGAAGTTAGGCAGAAATTTCCTAACTTCGGACAGCTCTTCCCAACTTTGGACAGGATTGTATTTTCTCTTTAAACATGAGAATGGTTAACAGCATCGATCTCTGGACACGCTGGCCCTAACTTCAGACACCCGAGGAGTTTTTAAAAAATGTAAAAAAAAATTTACTGCATTCATGGCCTGAGTTATACATATATAAAGAGATATATAAAAAAATAGCTTCTTTTTTACACACACAAATTGAAATAACAATAAGCTGGATCATATCACATTGTAGTGAGGTATTCTTTGCATAGATCTAACTAAGAACTATTCAAAAACTTTTCTAGCCGAAAAAAATACAAAAAAACAAAGGCATTACGTATACACAAAACCGTAAGAGGAAGAGACCTCTTCTTCCAAAAAAAAAAACTTCGCCTAAATATCAAGTTGCTACCTCACTGACTCAACAAATGCATACTGAAATAACATAATAACATAATTCCAGGTACTAATGACACACACACCCATTTTCAGTATTCCTTGACTTGATTACCTGTATAAAATACTATAACTAAATAACTAATATAACTTTTTCCTTCAAAATAAAATTCATTACTGGTTAAGGCACTATACTGTAGCATCTTACAGGCAATAACTTTGGTACTGGTAGTACTGACAATCTTGCAGAACTATATCACATATTATTTGGGTACCGGTATCATTACTTAGGCCAAAGGTTTACATCTACATCAAAAATCATCCTTTCATTGCGGTCATGTACTGGTTCTGGTAAAACCTTCACTATGTCCTCTTTGTCTATGTCACTGCTGTCATCAATTATTGGGTATACAGATGTGTGTTTTTGTTTCAGGTAATCATGCACTGTGCTCTTTTTTAGTTTATATTTTTCTGCTGCTGTACGCACACTCATGTTGTTGTTATTTATGTCATTTTTAGCCTTTTCAAGGGCTCTTTTGGACACTTTACTTGTGTAAGCTCTTTTCCTTTTCATTGGAGATTTTGCTGTATTAGGCATGTTTTTCTGTTTATATAATTTGTATCACTTAACATTAATATGTATTGTCTGTCCGAAGTTTGGAATATATTTACCTTAATTAATTTGTCTGTCCAAAGTTAGGACTTTTTTCTGTAAAATATGAAAACATTCATTAAAAAAATCATAACACGGTTATGCATGCATATATTTTAAATTTGTTTACTGCCCAGTACTTACAGAGAGTGTCCACATATAATCGTACCATTCACGTTCTTACAATTGACACTCTTTGTTCTGTATGAACAAAGTTTTGCAGGGTTCAAAAATGGAGACTTTTTTTTTCATTGCATTTGTCGAATATTTTCACCCACACATATTCAAGCTATTGTAATAGAATTTATATATAATAGTCTTTGAACATTCCCCTAACTAACACCATCATTATTTTTTGCAAATATAGCACTCTCTTCCAGTACAGTTGAATTATTACATTTTTTTGCAAAATGTCCGAAGTTATGTCGCAACGAAGTTAGGGAGTTTTACGGTACTTATAATTTACATCATTTACATCATTGGGCGGTACATAAGAAAACGTATGGACGAAACAATGATGCTGACTGGTACAATGGTTCCTTTTTAAGTCAATGCAGCCATCATACCAACCAGTGCCTGCTACCGTCAGGCCCGGTGTGAGAAACTACTATATTACTACAGTACTGTATTTTTATATATTGTACATCATGGTAAATTACTGGCCACATTATAAACAAGGAGTATTCTAAATTGATTTCCAGAGTATAAATTTAAGGTTATTCAAACTAAGATAACAGAGGTAACACCAACTTACCTCAGTTTGTCCACTTCCTGTAAATGAACAGTAGCCACATTTATATGGTTTGTACTTAAAGTGACTATACAAGTGGCGTCTGACTGATGGTGTGTGCTTCTTCATTAACTTGGAGCACACAGAACACTTGTACATTTGTGACCTGTGAGTGGGATCTTTTGATGGTTTATCAGATGAGCAAATCAAATTATTATTTGAGTTTTCTGAGAGTGTTGCTTTATCACTGGTGGTCATTTGCCCTTCATCTATTGTTTCAGATGTCTTGGATACTTTCTGATATGGTTCTGATGAAATTGTATCTGCCACAGACAAGAGAGATGTCTTGCTGCACTCTGCATCATTCTCATTTTTCTCTGCTGCAACACCTTCTTCATTTTCTGTTATGAATGATGCTTGCGAGGTCAATATACTTTTATATGCAGAACATCTTTCTGTGGGTACCTGTGCATGTTGCAAGGCCGCATTTTCTGGTGAGAGCTTTTGGATTATGCATGGCTTGTTAGAATGACAGAAAGTATTATGAACACGTATTTTGCTCTTCTCGATGGATCTGTACGAGCAGTAGCCACATTTGAAAGGCTTCATATTGAAGTGCTTTTTGGCATGTTTGTAGAAAGCACGGTAGGTTGTCGTCACCCCACACACAATACAGGTAGCCTGTCCATCATTCTTTCTCTTCATCATATTTCGGACTGTCTCAGAAGAAAAGTAATCATTATTAGAGTAGTCAAGGCCTTGGAGGTCTCTAGTTATAAACCCTGGAGAGACTGACACCGTATTGCTACGTTGCTGCTCGCGAGAGTCCACCAGAAAGGCTATGTGTGTGTGAAGGTTATTCTCCAGACTCACTTCAGTCTTTGCTCGAGATTTTTGCAAGTTTTTCTCACCATACCCCCTTGCACCAATCACTGACAGGGTCTGTGATTTTTCCACACTTTTCTTATCATTAGCCTCTGTTTCAAGTAGTGTGTGAATAATATTGTCTGTTTGTTGGGGATAATTTGGGATACCTTTTTCAATTTCCACTACTGTTTCTTCCTTATAAATATTTTCCTGCATGCTTATTGTAGAAAGTTTAGAGTTCTCATTGCAGGTGTTTTGTACCTGACTATCACTCCTCACACCACTGTAGACAGGTTCAGAGACTGTTGGCCACGTAGTACTCTGGACAGAAACAATAGATATTCTTTTGTAAATATCTGTCTCTGATAGTACTGGTATTTCAGTGAGTACAGAGCCTTTAGTTATAGCTGCATTACCAGCATCTTCCTGTGTAACAAGAGGTTGGCTTATTACTGGATCCAGAAGGTTTGCATTCTCAAAGTTGATTATAACAGAACTTGGAATAAAACTGTTGAAGTCTGACTCTACAAGGCATATCTGACAATGACTGTCACACACATATGTGTATTTTTGTTCTGTTTTTTGTTTCTTTACTAAAGTCCTGCTTAATTTACTGTTATCGTCACTTGAGTCAGTTCTGTCACCATCATAACCACACTTTCTATCCTGAACATTTTGCATGACTGGAATTTCAATGTCAGTGCTAGGTCCATCAACCATATTACATGTAGATGGAAATTTTTGCACAATTAATGACAAAGAATTTTCATCCATTTCGGTATTTCTGTTCTGTTTTGTTGTTCCCATTTCCCCTTGTTTCAAATGCTTGATCTTTTCATCATAAGAACTTTTCTTAATTGAGTCAAGCATACACTGATCAGATGTACACCTATTAGACATTTGCCATTGGATGGTATGTAGTTTTTTTTTCCTTGGCTCATAATTTTTTTCTGCTGAAGTTGAAACAGGGATAGTCCTGCTTTCAGTAATATTTGGGATTTGGGGTTCATTTCCTTCTATACATTTTTCAATGTCTTGCCTCTCTGTAATCTTTTGTAAACTTCCTGTCCTTAGGCTATTTTTTATCTTCGTTGCATAAGGAACTGAAAGGGTCCAGCTATCAGCAAGAGTAGGGATTCTAAATTCACTGCCCTCAATACTTGGCTGATCTGCCTTCAGTTTCCTATAAGAATAGCGATAGGGAGCCTTAAAAGTTTTGCCACTTTCAATTACAATAGGTGTTCCCTGCAAGAAATTATTAAGAAAAATTATTAATAAAGTTAAAGAAACATGTACAGACATAGCCTACTGTAATTTATAGGTTCATTATCCACTTAGTACTCATGATGAGAAGCTGAACCCATAATTTACCATTGGCTAATAAACTTGAATAATTCTCCATATTGCTGTCCCTGAAGAGTTCATTAGTGTGAAGCACAAGTTAACTCTTCAAGAGCAACTTATATCCCCTACATTTCCCTTACACCAGCTGATTATGCTTATCAGATCAAGGCACTTTTAGCATCCAAAGATTAAAGGCAAGAAGCTTTTGAAATACTTCTAATTGTGTGAAAAAGAAACAATGGAGTGTAGTCAGTGTATCTTTAGCTAGAAATACTTATATAGACAGATATAATGGTTTACTCTAGTTATGTCAGCAAAGGCCTGTCTGTATCTTCCAACCTAATGTTATTAATTTAAGGATGAATACCTAATTGCAATCCTTTTGTGATATTCTAGCTAGTACAAATGTATTGCTAGTATCATGCATTAACAAAGGGTACTTATTTTTGTTACTCCTTTTGTCTCCTAAGGATGAAAATGGGTTCTATATGTATGGCATATCTAACCAAAAATGAAAATATATTGTCTTATGCAAATGTTTAATTTTCTGGTCAAATTATGCAGATTCTGGCCAAAAGGCTTGGTACTTATATTTTCTGTGAATAATCCTCCTTGTTTTTATCATGAAGCATAACCAAGATCTATTTGGGTTCTATGCAGTAGAACATCCGAAACCATCACTATTGTAAGCACACCAATTATGAATTGGGAATAGCCACCCCACTTCATAATATGGAAAGCAATTTATTATTGACTCACATTCCCTTTTATTTTGAATAAAACTAGGACCAGTGGTTGGTCTTTCCTACACACCTATATGTTTCAAGATGTGCTAGGTGTTACCCTCGAGGTTTCTTATGTCCATGTTTAGATTAAGTTTTCTATTCCTAATATTTATAACAAGCCTGTATGAATGTCCCTGTCCACCAATCTCAATGATCAGGGCAGGTGTCATTGGGTGGAGGCAGTTATTAAATTAAAATTGTGAATTCCACTGGGTTCGAGTGATAGCCCAATATTTGATAACAGCCGGAGACCAATGACACACTCTGACCTGCCCACCTTCCCCTTTCCATTCATCTCGGCTCTACAAGTCTTAATTTGAAGGAAGAGTAGTGAATGAATGGGAAGAGCACTGTTGGTGTGACATGTACAGTCACGGCACATAGTCCTTGAACAGGCTTTCCCCTTCCACCCTGGTCAAGGACTATTTACCGAGATTGTACATGCTATTACTATAACAACAACAACTATAACAAAGTAATCCTTCCTGGGTCTTGAATAATTTTCTCATAAATTCCATACCTTCTAGTGGTTATCGTTACCTATACGACACAACCATGATTTCTTATTGTACCTCACTTATGATGAATGCAGCTGTTGTTACCAAGTGTGATGGCAGTAAATTGAATGGTCTCCAGGGGAGGCCTCCCATGATTAGCAGCCCATTAGTCAAGAGCAGGTGTCCTTGGTTCAAACCTATACTTTAAGCTATCCTCTTTGCTAAAGACTGCATTGTAATTTCCACATAAAATATATTACAAAGCAATTCCTGAATACTAATTTACAAAAAAAAAGTATAAATAACCTTACCTTATGTGCTTTTGTACTGTGTTTGCGTACAACATAGGCTTCACGAGCATGGAAGTCACAGTGACCACACTTGAATGGCTTTATTCCTTTATGGATACGCATGTGGCGGTTATACGACGAGTTAAAGTTGCAGGTGTAGTCACAGTGAGGACATCTGTACTGACGAATCTGTAATGTATCTTTCATGAATAATTCTTATGCATCCTATTTGAGTACAGTACAACAAATAAAACATATTTGGCACTCCCAGGCACAACTTACTAATCATCAAAACCAAACCAAAAACATATAACAGTGTCGGACAAATCACTTGTAGTGCCTATTCTTTAGCATTTTTCCTACCAACTAACAAATACTTAAGTGGTCTTCTTGCTGTGATTATCATTAAATTCATACTAAATGTAATATTAAAATGAAGGGCATGGGAGGAATTATGTTTATGACTGTGAAGGCATTAAATCGGTTGTGCCTTAGAACACTACCTATAGATGATGCTATAAAGCAGAATTAAGAAGACTGCTAGCCCATAAAAACATAATTGTGGTCTTAAGTGAAAAGGAGACAGAGAGGAGGGACATTTGGAGGAGGCGGTGGCAGAGTGGATACAACAACGGCCTGCAAATGTCATAGACCCAGGTTTGAGTCCACACTAAAACGTCTGAGGTTTTTCCAAGGTGATCTGATGGTTCTAGCTGTTCATCAACTACATCGTCATCAAGTCATAACATATTCCAAGATGCTGAGAGTGATGGTGTAGCTATACTCTCCTGATAGTGACGTGTATAAATAAGGTGTCATCATCTAGTGAGACTGTCTCATCGAGTGCAACACTCAAGAATATCAGTGCCTTGCAAGAGTTACATGCTTCCAACAGCCTACCAGCCCGAGGTTGAGTAAAAAATAAATAATAAAAAGAAAAGAAAAGCACAAAGGACAGAGAAGGACAGGAAGGGTAGTTGAAGAGAGGATAAGGATCAGTTCAGGGGGGTGATGGGGTGTTGGGGGGAAGCCTACCTACGTCACAGGTACGCCACACTTGTACACATTTGCTCAGGGGGGCTGACTTTATTCTCTGTGAATACTAGCCATCCCCCACAGGGCTAGAATAAAGATTGTTGTAGGATCTAGTCACTTTCTAGTGGATTTGATGAGATCCGCCCACATGGATTAAAAATCCACGTGAGGCGTACTGTATCCTTTTTTTTTTTTTCCCTGCTGTGTAGACCGCCAGCACACGGGGGTGCATTATTTCTTTGCATGCAGCACTGGTCTCATGGAAGGTGCGGCCCCACTTGTAGCTTTTGTGGTAACGTGGATTTGGGCCCACAGCACTGGCTGTGGGATCAAAGACCTTCCCTCCAATCTCCCTGTTGGGCGGAGGCCCCCAGACTCCCTGGTCCAATAAGCTCTGGTCCCATCTTCCTGGGAAGTGCTTTGGTAGCTCAGGCATATAGGGCCATGCAGCCCCTCCTTTATTTTAATTTGTTTTCTCATTGTGACCAGAGTGTACCAGGGGTCTATGGGGCAGGAGACCATTCTACCCCAAGAGAACATCAACAACAACAACAAATTGCACATAAATCGTTCGTAACATTGTCCTTCATTTTGAAATAAGCTCCACTTCGCAAGGACAAGTGACTTAATTATTTAAAATTAGTGCAGGGTGTGAAACAAGCTCTGGCAAAATATACTGATCCAAATGTTAGTTACTGATTGATTCCCAAAATCGAGGCGATATGGTCTTTGAAACCGATAATAGTATAGCAGAAAGGAAGCACTAACTCCTTAAAGACTACTCAAAAACTGCAGGGCCTCACAAGAGTCACAGGCTACTGTCAGCCTACAATCCATAAGTTAAGAAATTAAAAAAAGTACAGTATTATGTATCTACCCTCATATTCCTCCAACTGTGGCTGGGTCTAATTCTAGAGCTATTATGTATGTGTGGGTTGGTGATGGTTTGGACATTGGTAATGGGTTCATGAAGTCTAGGTCCAAAGTCAGAACATAAAAAGTAAATAGCATCAGGCACCCAGACATGGGGGCAATATGACCAGTTCCACATCTCTGGAAAGGAGATACAGGTATATCAATTATGGTGATGTTACCCCTCTACAGGGGGGCAATATGACCAGTTCCACATCTCTGAAAAGGAGATATATCAATAATGGTGATGTTGCCTCTCTACTTCTGGCAATATACTGGATAAAAAATAACAGACATAATACAGTATATCCTGCCATGGCTTACCCATCCTTTCATCTTGTTGGGCTGACGCAAACCATATTTAGCAGTGATGAGTTTCAAGACTGGAGTCACATCCTCTACAATGGCTCCATTAGTATTTTTTTCAACCAATTTCTGCAAAGGAAGAGACAACTAATGTAGGCCTAAGGTCATACTCAAGACTCTCCTCATGGTATACCCAGAGCATTATTCATTAGCTTTACACATGCTCAGCAAGACCCTTCAAATGGCATTTTCTTGGGTAGCAACAAGGATTCTAGTACTGGAAGAAGGATAGGCCACTCTTATGGGAGTTTTGGTTTTGGTTGTCACGGTACAGCAGAGCCACCTAGCGGCTAACAGGAATCACTAACAGCTGGCACCTTTACTTAGACAGGGGCAGTGGGCATTTTTTAATTTTTTTGGTTTGCTGAAGTTGATTTTGTGACTGAAATGGGGATTACTGGGTGCTCAACAATAAACTGTTCCACCAACTCTAAGTGCTATCAGGACCTATCAATTTTCCGCTTTTCAAAAGATCCTCATACATAACTGCAAGATACGGAGTACAAATATGACTGTGATAGTTATACAGTATTAATTTTGGTGGTAATGACATTGATATTAACTGGTGCTAGATGATGATACCTTATCCTTTCTAAAGTTACACAGGCTTTATATTGGTGGTAAATACATTGATATTATTAACTGCAGCATCAGATGATGAGATCTTAATCTTTCTATAGTTATACAGTATTTATATTGGTGGTAATGACATTTATATTATCTGGTGTCAGATGATAATACCTTATTCATTCTATAGTTATACAGTATTAATTTTGGTGGTAATGACATTGATATTCAGTTAACCCTTAAACTGCGGGTGCCTCTACAAAGATTGCCACTAATCTTCCTAGATCTCTCTCACTACCACCACACCACTAGTACCACATCATCTGCATACATCAAGTTTGACAGAGACCATTTTTCTCCAGCAATTCCATTCCTCTTTCCAATATGCTTGTCTTAACTTCTTTCATTACTCCATCCATGTACACATTAAACAGCCATGGTGACATCACACATCCTTGCCTCACTCCAACAGCAATTGGGACCCAATCACTTAGTTCCCCCTCTATCCTCACACAAGCAATCATACCATTATAGAAACTCTTTACCACATTCAGCAGTCTACCCTCTGTACCATACAATTGCAGAACTTCCCATAAGCCTTCTCTGTTCACTCTATTATAAACATTCACAAAACCATAAATGCCATATACAGTTTTGTACCTTTCTTAAAAGCTTTCTTCATCAATTGCCTAACAGCAAATACCTAATCAATAAACCCTCTATTACAATGAAAGTTCGTCACTCCACAACTCATCCGATCTTTCTCCCACCCTCTCAATAACTGTTTCGAGAGGGTGAGAGATATTAAAAAATGCTCCTAGAATATCAATGAGTCAACTCTTTTCTCCTTTTCTTGATAAAAAGGGATTAAATGCTTAGGTATTTATGGGGGGCACTCTTTGCATCTTATTCAAATTACACTAGATGTCCCCAAAATGGCACATAGTTAAAAAGTAATAAGTCACAAATCCCGCTCACTGTTTCCCATTGGGGTGTCTGTGTCGGATGCTTGCGTTCATAGTGTCTCCTGATCTGCCTAGGATGACTGGTTGTAAATGGACACAACACACACTTCTGCTTCTTCCGGCTGTGTTTCATAATGTGCTTCTTCAGGTTACTAAGAGTCTGGTAACAAAGACACATAGACAAATTATCAGCACTGCTTTACAATTAATACAACACTATTCAATTATCAAATAAAATATCAATAATATTACTGCACGTAAACTTTTTGGTGAATACAATACGGTGATGTTCTTTTAGGGTGCTATGTTTGTATTAGTGAACTGCAGCCTACAAATTCCTTGTAACAGTGCCACAAAACAGAACCTCTAAGCATAGATGTAATTTTAGAGAATGAATCATTAGTTATCAATGTGCCAACAATATCTTACCTCCCTTAACAGTACAGTATAATGTTTTATATAAAGTACAATATAACACACTAGAATAAAGAATCATAACTACTACAAGTTTATGTTGCAAAATGGCTGAGCATTTTTTAATCATTACTGTTATTATATTATTTATCTAATACATTCAAATTAATGTAATCATCAGACTTGCCACAAAAAAAAAAAAAAAAAAAAAAAAAATGCTTTCTTTTAGGTTTACCTTAAGTGTTTCATCACAGACTGGACATACAAACTCCTGGTACTTATTTGGGCTGCCTGTAAATTCATCTTGAGCAGTTCCTCCTTCAGTCATGCCTTAAATTGTGAATTACAGAAAGCTGTACTGGTAATATGTTCATACACTTTTCCATTCATAAAGCAAGATGGTTTGTACAGTAATTATAATATTGTAGATACTGTGCAATTCAATATAATAATGCACAAGGAAGTGAGTACCATAACTATAGGGCAATTGAAAATAAGAGGGTAAAAAGAAAAAATGGACAAATAAAACGGGAATTGGCAAGAATAATGGAAGAGGAGTACAGTATAATAAAGATGCGAGGATACATATACACAATTAAGAGATACTGTACAATGACATTAATGAAATGGGGGTTATTATTTCCACAAAACTGTCACAGAGCATGCCATCTATAGTGAAATACTATACTGTAGTCTGGTTGGGAGGAATTAGTGTCCTTCAACTTACTATTAAATTCTTACCCCTTCAGAAAATAACAGGAGGTTAAGATCAACTCATTCTCTTTTACATCCATTTGTTTGATACACATTTACACAGCAGTAATGTTATACAGACTTCTGGCTATCTTCAGACCCAATAATGTATTATAACCATAAGCCATTGCAAAACATAAATATGCCACTCTAATTACAACAAATAATTTCCATTGCAGAGAACACCAACATTCCCAGACAGAGTGGTGAGGGCTGGTCCTATCTAAGAGTGAGGAAACTGTCATTTTCTACTATACCCTGGCCTGATTGTATGTTTCACTTGCTGCTTCTTTTCATACTTCCAGCTATTTATCCTTTAAACTTTGTCTCTTTTATTACTTTTTCTGGGTGCTGGTGTGATCACCCCATTGGGTAGCACAGCCTGTAGTTGATAAGTTCATTGGTCAGGGGGTACAGTTGGCCTCAAAAATTCGTATACACCACTGTGACAACAAGGGTTCGTAACAACTAGAAAATTTTGTACATTAATTCCCTAACACCAAACTTGTTTAGTAATGTTATCTGTCAAATACTTGAACCAGTCAGCAGAACAATGCCTACAGTATGTGTAGAAAAAAGACCTCTCATAACCAATGCTCTGTGTACGAATTCCTGAGGCCAACTGTACATGCCTGTGAACCAGTAGTCCCCTCTTCCATTACCTGCTCACAAACAGATCTCATTACCTCCCAGGCTCTTTTCTTGGGAGACCAAGCATCTGCATGTCTTCAGTCAACCAGTTTGACCAGGCAGTTTGGGTAATTATAACAATAACAAAGACCACAGACGGATTACACATTACAGAAAACCTTTAATATTTTATTACTTTGAGTAGCCCATGGAATATGGCTAACATTGTGACTATTTTATTCTGGCTATAACTCTCAACTTGACTGGGAATTAGAGATTATTTAAGTGATAATTCTAACCTCACATCTGCAAGCTTGAATTCATCTTCCCCATTTCCCTTTTTTCAAGGGGTGGGGAGGATCCAGTGCCAGTGCAGGACACTTGGAAGGCAAAGGGTCCAGGTCCGTGGCAAATTTAACTTTCTGTGGGGTCATTGTTAGAGTCCCCAACCCTCACTCCCTCCCCCTGTATCATAGGGGATACAAGGCTGACTGTACCATTCCAAGAATGGTGGGCAATGGGGACACCACTTCCCTATGCCATGAATTTGTTTAATACCAACTATACTGTACTGAAGAATTTCCTCAGCACCTGAGTATGACACAGAATTGGTAAAAATAATCTCTTGCAGTCTGTGAACTTGTTATCTACATGTTTTGCTCCTCCATAAGTTACCTCTCCCCCAACAAAAAAAATAAAACAACTTATATCTAAAAAATAGAAGAAAATTAAAATTAAAAACAAAGTTACATTATTAATATACTGTATATAAATTGTTGAGTTGTGGTAAATTGATCCTCAAATTCAAGACAACTAGTACTAGCACAACATTAGTGTGTTGTAATTTCAATTTCTGACATATCTTCCTTACCTGGGTTCTCAATCTGTGCTAGTATATGTCGTACATCAATAATTTGATAGTTTGATGTTTTGTGCTTTTTCTTGATATGATGACGAAGTTGATTGTAGTCTTGACCTAAAAATACACAGTAGCCACAACGCAAAGGAAAGTTGCTCTTGTGACAGCACCGGATGTGCTGCAAGTAAAAACAAATAGATAGTGAAAATCACAGAAAGAAAACAGATGAAGATACATAGACAGAGATGCTATTTAAGAGGGTATGACACTAGCAATTGGTAAGCAACTTTTTCATCTACAGTGTGCCAAAAAACATACTACATTTATATATACTGCTTGTTTTGTAGGACAGTTGAAAGGAATTAATAACATCTAATTTGCTGACAAAATTTTACTTCCTTGACCCTTAACCCATTACTGGTCTATAGTTGTTGACCAATGCTTTTCATCGGCTGCCCTCCACAATTTTTTTTTTTTTTTTTTTGACATTGAGAAAGATGAGGACTAAAGGAAAGATGGATGGAAGAAGTATTCCAGAGTTGACCAGTTGTGTATATGACAGAATGAGATTACCAGTCAACTCTTGCATTAGGGAGCTGGACAGAGAAGGGTTGAGACTGAGTAGCTTGGCAAGTGTTACATGTTCTCCTGAGAGGAGGAAGAATACATTGAGAAAGTTTAGAAGAGCCACGTCCAGTGTAATAGTGATAGATGAGAGAGTTATGCAAATTTGAAGCAAAGAGAGAGAAATTGTAGTGAATCAGTAAGGGGGGGAGAATTGATGAGACAAAAGGCTTTAAATTCCACCTTTTCCAGGAGTGTTGTGTAGGTTGAGCCACTCCACACATGAGAGCCATACTCAATACAGGGGCAGAAGACACCCCTAAAAAGATATAGCAACAGTGTAGAGGTGAAGTATTCACTGAATCTGCACAGCACACCTAACTTCTCTGAGGCAGTTTTAGCGATAGAGGTAATATGATCTTTCCAAGAGGGATTGTGAAAGAAAGAGACTCCAAAGAAAGTAAAGTTGTATATAGTTGAGGGAGAGTGGATAGTCAACTTACTCTGGTTAATACTGTGTGGGATGGCTTTACTTATTGCCAAAATCATTCTAATTGCACAAAAGCTTTAAAACTATATTGTAAATTACATATATACAATGACAAGTAACTTGTTTTAAGCTCGACTATGATTAATGCCAGATAGTTTTACTGGACTAGGTAGAAAACCACAGTTATCCAAGAGTTGAGAATAAGGTAGTTGTTTAGTACAAACATACCTTGAAGAGCTGACTCTCCTGAAGCTTAGTGCTACACAGTGGGCAAGTCTTGCCTCGAGCCTCGTTCCCAAGCAGGACTTCCACCACTGCTTCCGAGTGCTCAGATCCTGCTAAGATCATGTGGTCCTCCACATCACTACGACTCCGACTTTCAAACACACACTTGGAACATTTGTACTTGTGCACTTCAGTTTTCAGGCCAAGCTCCTCTGAAAAACAGATACTTTGGAAAAATAATACTAAGGGCACCATAAAGCTCAAGTAATATGCTGTCAGAGGAAATAGCTAGAGAAGAGAGTTAACAGGCTAAAAGAAGATTATGGGAAATGGATGTATTTATGGAGCAAAAAGTTTTCCTAAAAATAAATAATGTGAACAGTAATTTTATTAATTATCACAACCATCAGACTTTCTTTAAATAATGTTTCTGTTTTGTTATGGTTCAGTATGTGCTGAGGATCATACAATAAAAAACTGAGTCTTCATCACTGAAAACTATGCAATGCTCACAAAACTACATAAATATGATGCTACAATATAATAAGTTCTTTAGCCAACACAAAGAAACCAAGGACAGAAGAACTTTATGTCTCATACCAATATTTTTCAAGAAAATATATGACAATCATCAAACACAGACTGAAAATATATGTACTTGTACCTAAGTGTGAAATGTCACCTTGACTGTTCAGGGTGTACAGCTGCGGAAAGTATTGTACAGTAGTCCCTCCAATTTTGCGACAATTTGGGGGACACTTTGGGCCGTAAAATTCGAATTAGTAAAATTGGAACAATTAACCTTATGGGGAAAATTGAATATGATGGACATCTCATCGCCGATGGCTGATTTTTCGTTATTTTCGTCATTTTTTGCCATAATTACAGTGCTCCCCCCAAGTATGTATCAAGCAGGCATGAGTGTAGTGAGTGAGGAGTGAGTGTGATGGTTGACAAGTTCAGTTATCACCAATAATCCATGAGTTTCTACTCATACAAACACATTTCCTTAGTTTATATTCAGTATTCTTTGTCACTTTCTCTTACAACCACTTGCACTTTTCACCATATCAAAAATCTGTATCGGGATAGTATAGTATAGTTGTTCACTATAAAGATGTTAGGCTTATCACGATTGTAACGAGGGAGCGTGAAAAGTTGTTCACTATAAAGGGGTTAGGCTTATCACGAGTGTAAAAAGCGAGTGAAAGGGTGATATGTAGTGAGATGGTTAGTTCAGTTAACACCCCTCCCCCCATAAAACTAGTGCGGAAACCTCCACTTTCTTGTGGCCCGACCTGCAAAACTCGAACTATTTCGCAAAATTAGGATATAGTATTTTTCGCAGTATTTGGGGTCTCTGTCGCAAAATTGGCATTTCGCAAAATTGGAGAACGCAAAATTGGAGGGACTACTGTACTGCGTAATATATAAATATGTATATGGTGCAAGGCCATATGTTTTGAACCACGTGGTGAAGAGTAGAATCTGGTCACAATATACAGTACAAGGGTGGGTTAGAGTAAGAAAGGACGGACAAGGGAATGGTGAAGATGTGGTGTAACGTCATCCCAGTGCAGCCTTCCTTTTATGTAGCCATTTTATTCCATGTTAATAATGGAGGCTAAGAGGTTATTCACACCATCAAATTGATTAATTGATTACATACTAATTGGGCCAATAATCAGCTAAGGTCCTCTGTGTAATCCTACTAATGAACATGAGAGTATGATGTCCATAAAGTGACAGCTTTTCTTTCTCTATTCATCAGCTACTGATTCCATTCCCAGAATGGTATTTTCCATCTACCTACATTATAATCATCGACTTATTATCAAGAGGTAATACTGCCTTTGATCCCAAAATGCTTCTAATTCATAAGGACAGTTGTATCAGAACTTTGGTCAAATGGCTCTATGCATAGAGAGCTCCTATACTAAATGAAACAAGATACAAATGGCTAGAAATGATACAAAACAATCTTAGTTCAACATGTTTAAACTGTTGACTTATATACAGTACTGCTGAAAAGTCATAGTCGTCTACTGTACAATGGGAAAAGATGGTCACTTTGTCTTACCAGTTGTCTCAAACATCTACACGAGGTCGAGATAATATATAACAGGTTCATACTTTTCATTTGATAGAACATTGATAAAGAAGCTAAAAGGGATCGATTTTGCAACACCCAGCCTACAGGGTAAAACACTGCAAGTGCTAATTGGGGCCTGGTGTGAGATACTGTTGTTTTGGGAGGCGAGAGGAGAGAGGAATTAAAAGATATGACATATCTGGGAACAGTGTTGTGCAAGCACTGGAGCATAAGAGGGGAAATCAAGGAGAGAGCAGTGTGGGGTGTGGGGTACACAGGTCATAGGATTGTTGGGAATAACCATGTAAAGTACAAGTGTGAGCATGCAAGTAAACAGAGGACTGAAAAATACTATTGCCCTGTCAATGCTGATGTACAGTCATGGTCAAAAATAATCATCCACATATGGGTAACTCAAACAATTTGCTGTCTACTGTTTTCACGTTCACATAAGATTTTATTGTTTTGAGTAGTGTGTAGCTGCTTGTAGTAAATTTACAAATGGTACTTAACCTGTTTATTGGAAAGTTTATCAGCTAAGAACAGACTTGTTTATTCCCAGGGCATCATGAGCTGTGCTAATCAGAATCATCAGACCCCTCCTGCTCGATAATTATTTTCCAACGTGTGTAGCGTACTGTACATGGAATAGGATGTAATAATCAGATGGGTGGAAAGGGCAGAAAAGTACAGGAAGGAGAGAATAGTGAGGTCAAGAGGAGAGCTCGACCAAATAAAAGGAGGGGGAACTGGAGACTGTTCTGCCATGGCCATTACCATTGGTGGGGGGAGTTCCTGAAAGGACAAAGGTGTCAGAGCTATAGACAGACAGAGAGATGGAAAATGGATCACACAGTCTGGGAAAATATCTGAGGTCTTATATTAGGTCTGAATGTAATATATAGTACAGTAGTTGATAAAATACTCCAGTTTGTATTGTATCAAAGGTCTACTGGATGTATCACATACCTAGAGCAATGAGAGGATCCTGTTCCTTAGTACCACTCTTGACAGCAGTGTCAATAAAGAAGTCCAAGTCTTGTGTAGAAACTCGGGATGTATGAGATCTGTATCATAAAGAGCACCAACACTATTCATCAATAATTTTCCACCTAATCTACAGTACAATAATGAAACAAAATCACCATAATTCTTACTTTAGACTGACAACTTTTCTGTCTTTCCTAGGATGAACACCAGACAATTTTGATGTCATGTGGCTAATAATGTACTGTTTCAATTACTTCTAGACAATAATTTTAGTCATACAAATTGTACTTCAACTAATGTTAGACAATTAAAACTTTCATTATTCAAATGATAAACCACCAAACTAGAAGGAAGCTGTGGCTATGTAAAGTTGTAAAATATGAATTGCGACAAATTTTGATGGAACGTTAAGCATATTAAAGTCCAGAGTTGTTTGTAGGGATCATAAGTATGTAATACAGAAGGAAGTCTATATTTCCTTTTATGTTACATGCTTATGGTCCCTACAAATAGTTGTGGATGTTAATATAGTCAACGTTCCATCAAGATCTGTCACAATTCATATTTTGGCAACTGTACATCATGAGATAACAGTATAGGAGTGTCAGTGACATCATTATCTAACTAGTTCAGTTTTAATTTTCCCAGTGTTTGCTAACCAGGCCTTGTGGCAATTCTGGATACCTCAACCCTTTACCCAGAGGAGAAAAATAGTGTAGATGGATCATAACCTCACCTCTAATACGTACTACTGGAAGTTTGTTTTATCACTATTTAATATTTCTCTGTCCAATAGATATTAAAATAGATGTACCAATACAGTCAGACCTCCATTAATGGCACCAACTGGCTTCTACAACCCTACTTCATTAAAAAAAAAATTGCATTAATGGGAGTCTTGAAAACTCCTATTCTGTACTGCAGCTCAGCCTAGTCATAGTGGTACAATAACTTTTGGTACTCTCATTTTTTTCACTTGCAATTCATTATGTACTCTGAATCATACTGTACATGTAATTATAATAAATTACTGTAACAGCATTATAAAGCAAAACAACTTACTTCACTGTCAGTCAGACAGGCTAGTTTCACAATATTACAATTATTTTTTGTGTGCAATCATGGAATATTTTACAAAATGGAATTTGTATTATCAGTAAAAAAACAAAACTTTATAAAATTATTACAGAGTTTGAAAAGTAAACCTACATAATCAGGAAAAAAACCTTTTTATTACATCAAGCAAAAAGAAGGGATTAGTACGAAAGAGAAATGTGTAATTGTGTATCATCAGCTTAAAAAATTATATAGTACAGTACACTGTATATAATTTTGTTGCATGAATAGCCAAATGGAGATTACTGTATCAAATTCATTAATTATTATGTTTTGTCATTAGAAAATATATGATTCTGTTGGTTGCCAGTAAAACTAAAGTTAGTCATAGAAGCCATTTGCTTTTGTTGTAATTTACAAATAAACTGACACTCATTATTGAAATGACATATTTTTAAGGAAAAATGGGTAAATATTGACAAAATTACCGTTATTGCGTATGGTTTTTCTACCTTCATTACCCACTTATTTAGACCATTATAAGACTATTTTCTTCTATGGCATTTCCTCCGCAAATGCCCCATTTCCAAGATAGGTCATATTCAAATGAGGCATTTTGAAATTAGCTTCACCTTACCTGACCTGACCTAACCTAACCTAGACCACAGCAGACTACTGGGACCTAACCTGGGCAAACTACCGGGACCTAACCTGGGCAGACTACCGGGAAATAACCGTGGTAAAGTACAGGAAATGACCGGGGCAAAATACTGGGACCTAGCCGGATCTGGCAACACTGCTACAAAATGGTAATTCTTTCAATAAATACCGAAAAATGTGTTAAACTCATATTTAAAATATGAGTTAAACCCATAATTTAAATCAAACAAACCTGACTTTTAGCATACCTTCTGGCACCTTTTATAAGGCTGCCATCCACTGTTGATTCCAAATATGAAGGAGAATGGTTCTCCCTTCCTTCTGAAGTGTCGAACATAAACTCGGCATAATCCTCCAAAAACCCAACAACACTAGGAGTGGGACGATTAATTTTGCCATCTTGTGAAACTCTTCTCATCTTTCCATAATTAAGTTGCACAAACTGAAAATACTTTGCAGCAAGCCTACCATCATATCTTTGTTTTTCTTGATTAATTTGCATCCTAGAACCATCAGTCTGAGTTCCAGCACTCTTCGCAACAACAGTTCTTGTGGTTGTAGGATACATTGGTTGGAAACAATCAGCAGAGTGATTCTCTGTTATTACACACCATTCCCACACTGCTGGTGCTGGGCCTGCTGGCAGTATTAGACATGGTTTAGGTAGTTAAAATATCAAAAGTGGTGAATGTGGGAATTACTCTGTCTCTTTTTTAATGCTATAAAGTTTTATGTTACATCAAGCTCTTTAACTGCAACTCAAGTTTTGTTTCTTCTGCAGATGCTGTCTTTGAGAGTGAACTTGTTCCCATTTGATTTTTATGTACAGTGTTATGAAGTACATGTACAGTAATGATTATATAGGGTCTTTACTCCTCCCCATTAGTTATCAAGCTGTCTGTCACAGTGTCCACCGCACTACAGTGACTACGCATACATAATGGCCCTTAATGGGGCCTAATATCATTGAGTAGTCCTATAATATTTTTTTGTAATTTGTGAGCTCAGGATAGTACCAGGCATTACAGCAGCATGGGTGAGTATGGGGGAAATTGGGAATGTTTACAACTCGACCATTTTTTCGCGAAGGACTCGAAGGAGTCGGAATTAAAAAAGAAAAAAAAAAAACAAGCGCTGAAGAGGCTCCGTTGCAAAGATATTACTTTCAGAATTCTAAACCAACAAGTGACCAAAGTTACCAGGTGCAGGGTAATTTCTCTGTTTAATGGAATTTTGAAGTCCACACAGGGAAATCATATAAAGATTGTTAATGAGTAAACATGGAAATTTCTACCAGACGAAATACTAGAAAGACCATCAATGTTCAAGAGTAAACAGAGAATTATTAAGGTATAAAGGGAAATTCTAATGTTGAAAGTTGGGATATTTCGTCAAGCAGGCCTGGCAACACTGCAAGTGACCCAACAGTCCAACACCAATCAAAACAATCACAGACACTCAGTTAATTATTATTACACAGTACGAGCGTAGCCAGTTGTAAGTACCTAGTCAAGTAAAATCCCAAATATTTTACACAGAATAGAATATATGATTTTAATCCAAATATTATATTCAATGTATTCCTCGTGTCAGTTATATGGTAAGTTAATAGGTAAGTAGAGCCACAGACTGGAAAATCACATCACAACTTACTTTTTATTTTTTTAGATTATCCGTTATTCATTATATTTTTACAAGTTACCGCCATGGGATTTCGACTGAAGGGCTTACTATTGTCATTCTTATACTTTTCCATTGGTAATTATAGTTAAGAAGAGCAACAAAAGACGAAATTACTTTCCATTGTCCTTCATATTTTGGTTGGTAGCTGTTTTTGCTTTGTGAAGTAATTTCCCAGTGTGACAGTGCATTTTGACCATGTTTCGTACCTCCGCTATGTTTGCCCAGGTTAGGTGCTGGTCATTGGACTTTGCTCTCTAAGTTAAGATCCCACTAAAGGGGATCACTTGCTGGAGGTGAAATGTAGACAATAAAGGTTTCTCCGGTATTTATTGAAAGAATTACCGTTTTGTAGCAGTGTTGCCAGATCCAGCTAGGTCCCAGTATTTTGCCCCGGTCATTTCCTGTACTTTACCAAGGTTATTTCCCAGTAGTTTGCTCAGGTTAGGTCCTGGTAGTCTGATGCGGTCTAGGTTAGGTTAGGTAAGGTCAAAATGCCCGATTTTAATATGCCCTATCTTGGAAATGGGTCATTTGCGGAGGAAATGCCATAGAAGAAAATAGTCTTAGAATGGTCTAAATGAGTGGTTAATGAAGGTAGAAAAACCATACACAATAACGGTAACTCTCTCAATATTTACCATTTCTCCTCTTACAGTGTTGCTCCGTTAGGGGAGAATTTCTTGTTGGTAAATTGGAGGGTTACTAATTCCTCCAAACTATGGCTGGAAGCAGACAGCCTCAGTGTTACTATAATAGAGGGAACTTTGGAATAGTTTAGAGGAATTGGTAGCCCTCCATTTTACCAACCAGAGAATCTCCCTTTTATCTGTACTATACTATATAATATTATAGGTTGTGTTTACCCTGTATATAGAGGGTGAATTATTTAACTCCATTTATTGCAGGATGTGACTGAGTACCGTACATACATTACACACCATGACTGGACTCGCTCAGAGTGACTATGCCCTTCTCAATCTCTGTAGTCATGGCTTGCAGACCAATGCTTTTTGCAGCCACACCAATATGGAACCCATTGACTGCACTTGTGGTGAAGAGGAGACAGGTATGTACAGTATAATATATAGCAATTTTGTTTTTAAGAAGTGAAAAGAAGGAAAACAGTAGGCTATACTGCCAACCCGGTTTTAACTTGAAAGTCCATGGAAAGGCTTCTCTCACCAAGGCTAGGCTAAGTGTAGGGGCTTTATTTAGTCATGAATGCTGAGAATTTTCTGGCCTTGAGAGGAAGAGTGAATGTGAGTGCGACCTGTTTCATCAGGTATTCTTTTTTTCCTCTACTGTACTTTCCTTCACATTAGTAGAGAGTAATAAGGCAGCCTTGGAAGGACCAGTAAGTCAGTCTGTTGCCATTTGAGTGACCTTCGTATTTTGTCTCTTCTTTCTGTCGCCTGCTTCCATTTTCCATCCCTTGTAAAAAAAAAAATGGAGTATAGGGTACAGTATTCATGATGTATGTAAAGGAGTGTTTGCATGTGTTAAACACCACCAATGAGTATGTGATCTCTTATGATGAAATTGTGAAGGAATGAAACTTCAAGAATACAGTATTGAGAGAAGAGGAAAGATTAGATTGTGTGTCAATGCTTGATATTTACTTCTCTTGAATTACCCCTTTTTTTCAATCTTTTCCTTCCTGCTTGCTGTCCCACCCCTCTATCTCCTCCCTTATCCTACTATTGCTACAGGGTCTTCCAGGCCTAGCGCAGCCTTCTTTCATCCTCATATTAATTCTATTAACTCCATAAATTAGGCCGACTCCTCATTGATGACATTTTGATACTGCTTTTTCCGGTCAGGAAAGGCTCCTCCTCATGCTGTGTTGTTTTTTAACCATTCTGTCAAGTTCATGAATATTTCAATGCAAGACTATTGTTCTTCACAGAGTTTGCTGTTGGTCACACGCCAAATTAGAACAACTTTATCGGAGTGCTGTTCGTACCATCTTAAGTGTAGCTCATATACCGGTAGTGAGTTTTGTCTTATGTTTTCCACACTCATACCAAAAAATTTTTGTATATAGGAATTTTCTATATTGTTGTTCACAGAGTTTGCCTGGGTGTGGAGTTTGGGAGAGGATGGGGGCCAAGTGGGAAGTGTGGTGTTGGGGGAAGGACAGCGACAGATCACCTTCAACCCTGAGTACAGCACTGGCACTGCCACCGTACGGGGCCACCGTCCCTTGTCTTCTGGCCACCACCACTACTGGGAACTCAAGATGACTCTAGCCGTCTATGGCACCGACATTGTACGTACGGTCAGCCAAGCCTGAAACTGGTACACCTTAATACTGTACAGTATGTTTTGTTTTTCCTCCCTAATTCCTAAACCTCAGGACTATACGTTTCACAGGCTGTCAGTAGTAGCCTGTGACACTTGTGAGGCTCCATGTTTATAGGGCGAGTGTTGAGGTGTTGGTTTCTTCACATGTATTACACTAGACTATAGATAATAATGAGGTGAATGGTTTCCTGGGATAGTTTGGAGGAATCAATGGCTCTTCCATTTACCCAAAATTGAGGTTCTTTCATATCATTCCTGGTAGCTTATTACTGTATAACATATTTATATATATATATATTTTTTTTTTCAGATGGTAGGCGTGTGTACTTCCAAATGTAACCTGAGACACGGACTGAACCGGTTCTGTTCCCTCCTGGGGCGCGACACAGAGTCCTGGGGATACTCCTATACAGGCAAGTCTTGGCTCTCCCTCAGGCATAAATATTAATTCTCCACACAAGGATGCAAGCACTAAAGTGAAGTGTAAATCAATAGAAATTGATTGATTTGAGGATGAAAGAAGACCGCCCTAGATCCGGAAGACCCTGTAGGAATAGGGGGGAGGTGATAGTGAGATGGGACAGCAAACACGAAGGAAATGGTAGCAAAGGAGAGACAGTTAAATAATGGAATGGGAGTGACTGGGGCTGAAGGTGCTCCCAAACCATTTATTATAGTACTAGGGTAAAGGAAATAAAGGAGTCTTTTATGGTGATGTTTAGCTTCTGATTTAAGGGAGTCACTTCTTTTGGGTGAATTGGACTATGCCAGGAAACAGACTGCATTTTGTTATACTTGTTAGGTCTTGGGCCATATTCAAGAACATTCGTGGTGCATACAGTGGTGTGGTAACAGTACGATGATCATAGACAAACAACAGAGCCGTTGTATTGGTACCACACCATCATCAATGCCACGGATGTTCTTGCATATGGCCCATTATCATTCCCTGTGACACTGTTTGGAGGACTACACAGACTCTAGTTTGTCAACAATAATAACCCTGACCCACTTATTCCCCTTAACCTGAAGAAGTGGTTTATTTTGGTAGCTTCACAGATCTTGCTAACAATAAATGATTGTTTGATGATGTAAGCAGACCACCCTAGGCCTGGAAGACCCTGTAGGTATGGTTTGATGAGGGAGAAGGTGATTGAGAGGTGGAACAACAGGCATGAAAGAAATAGAAGGAACTGTAACATTGTATTGCCAGCACAGGTGTAGGTAGTGATTTAAGGGTTTTGGCACCCCATTGGACCTCATTTCAGATGTCTCTTTTCTTTGTTTTTAGTTTGTGTTCACTATCTCTCTACTCCATCCCCTTTTTCTTTGTGACTACAAGGCCTTTCTGGCCTAAAACATCTTTCGGTTTTTGGCTTGACGCTCATAAAGTTTTGGACATACAATGGTACCATAACAGCTGCAGTATTTGGGAATAACCCTCACTTCCCTCCCTCTGTGGCTGGGTACCAGTTCGGAAGTCATGACGTGTGTGTGTGAGCAGCAGTTGACCAGGGCCACGGTAACATGCTTGATTAAGCCCATGTCCAGTGTTGGAACATAAAAAAAAAAAAAAAAAAAAAAATGAAAATAGAAGAAAGGGGGGTACTGTACAGTTGCAGAATTGAAAAGGAGTGACTAGGGCTGAAGAGGCTTCAAAACCCTTAAAGCACATCCCACATCACTGCAGGCAATAGTACCCCTAAGGCATAGTGATATCAAGGCTCAAGAATGAAGAGCATGACTGAAAATTGCCAATATTTTTGCTTGGTCAACCCCTCTTCCACCCACATTTTTCTCCAAATATGTAATGTTCCTATACCTTTAATCTCTTCATTGTAAAAAAAAATAATCTGGAAATAGTGGATAATACCTGTGTGTGTGTGTCTCAGGGTGGGTGCGTCACAACGGAGAGTTTCGTCAGTTTGGTCCAAGGTGGGGTAAAGGCAGCATTGTTGGCCTTCATCTGGACTCCTGGCGGGGGACCCTCAGTTTGTTCCTCAATCGGAGACCTTTAGGTGAGTGAATTCTCTGTAATTACCTTGCAAAGCAATCAGCTAAATATCTAACTAACTAACTAACCACCCAACCAACCGCTCAATTGATCAACAAACTATCTAACTGAATTACTGAATCCTTGAGATCTTTGCAGGCAGTAAGAGTTGCTAATATTAAGATATTGACTGCCAAGATATGGGCAATACTTTCAGGGTTTTGGTGCCCCTTCAGATCTGAGCCATTCCCTTTTCTCTCTTAACAGTATCCCTCCTTTCCTTCTTTCTCCTTCATGCATCCTGTCTCTCTTCTCTGTCTCCGTCTCTCTTGTGACTACAAGGTCTTTCTGGCCTAGCATTCTTTTTTTTCTTCCCATATATAATCATTATAATCAATGCACACACACACATCTCCTCTCCTTAATGCTTGCTGTCCTCCTCTGTCTACATCTCCCTTGTGACTACAAAGTCTTTCTGACCTAGCACAATATTCTTCCAACCCCTTTATAAGCTATTGCTCACTCATAATAATCTCAACTGTGCTAGTCCAGGGTCAGGATTTTTGTCAATTCAATTCATTCATGAAAACAAAGTCTTCACTTCCAGTTCAATTCGTTGATATTTCATTCAATTAAAATTGAACTAGCTATATCAATTCATATAATTTCAGTTCAGCTCACAGATTTTTAATCAAATACAATTCAATTCATAATTGAACTCAGCCCTGGAATTACCTAATTCATCTCGCACATAGGCAGAGGCTATGGCTGCCAGCTGCATACCCAATGTACCTTAAAGTAGAGGATGAGGATGAAAGAAGACTGTTCTAGTGTTGGAAGACCCTGTAGGACAAGGGATTGATTGATTGAGGGTGAAAGAAGGCTGCTGTAGGCCTGGAAGACCCTGCAGGATAGGTAGGGTGTGAGAAGTATTAGGGAGGTGGGACAACAAGCACGATATTTTGAAGATAATGTAGTTAGGTACGGTACCTAAAACAAATAGGATGCTGACCATATCCTGTCTTCTTTCTTTTACTTCCTTTTCTAGGACCACCTCCTTAGTGAACCCCCTGCAATCTCCCTACCACACCTCATGCATTTCTTGTCCCTTATCAGCCTCTTACCCTTACTGTACCTTCTTGGTACAGTAGTTTGATCTTCTCACTTTCTACTTGTTAACTTCTTTCTGTCACTCTTATGCCTGTCTTTGTGCCAAATAATCCATCTGGCTTGGTGCTAGTTCTCATTATGCAGTAAACTCTTGGTATTACGACCTTGTATTTACTGAATTTTGGGTTTATCAATCACTCTGTGCCTACTGAACACAGGCCATTTTTAACGAACAAACTTCGTTAAAAGCATCTACAATAGAGCCATACTGAATGCACCATCAGCCAGAGTCGAACCAAGCCGTGGTGAGAACAGTTGAACCACTGTTGTGGCCAAACCCGCCACACACCAAGGAGATACTTTGCACCCTTCCTCGTGTGTGTATAGTACAGATGTCTCACTTGCTTGCTCTCTAATTTAACACGTATTTATGTCCATACAATATACTGCACTACCATGGTCTCGAAGTCTACTTCTGACCACTTTGTTTTTGTCCTTATTCATACAGCAGGCAGTGTAAAAAAATAATAATTTGAACACTGTCCATTTGGTGCAGTGTAGTGACACACATGCCTACTCACACACAAAATCATCTCCCACCATCCCTCACCTCACCTCTTCAGTCTCACACAAGCCACAGTCCTGTATGTAGTACCTCTCGCGAACTCTTGAAATGTCTATAAAGAGAATGAGTGTTAGAGTACTTCTGCCCATGTTAAGATGGGTGTACAATGGGATCACGCTTTAAGCAAGTTTTAATCAAGCGAATTTGTATCTAACGACATCCTACAACCCTTGACTGGAGTCAGTGCCTGGTGCTGGGACCAGGGCAGAGTACTGTAACAGGTGGGTGGTATGAAGGAAGAGGAAGAGTCCTTGATGAGTACTGGGGGAGTTGCATTATCATCTGTCAGATTATTGTAATACTTAATACAGTAATGAGTTTTGGACATTTCAACATAAAATATTTTGTTTATAGGATCATTTCTATAGTATGATATCAAGTTACTCCTTCAGTAACTTGATAGCCGCTTGGACAATGTTTTCTGGTAGTGCAATACAGTGCTAGGAATGTCACTAGCATTACCTGTATGACCATCATGTCGCTGTGTGACACTCCAGCTGAACTGTTTTCTTCACACCAACAACCAATGACACTGATTAAGAGATATGCTGCCCGAGACAGTGTAGAGTATTAACATTTGGATCATTATCACTGTGCATACTCTCGAGCAAGTCTGTCTAAAAGACTTTTTGTGGACTCTTTTATGTTATATATGTGCGATCATAATTTAAACCATACATTATATTTGTTTACTAATCTAGAAGTGTTATTAAGTGATTGTTAAGTGTAACACTGATCAAGAGTCTAGAGCTTTGGGTGTGCTGTTTACCACTTGTTTACCTTTCATAATTATCATCTGTGTATCTCGATAAGCTTGTCATTAAGTTAGTGGTGTTTAGTTGCCCGTATACCCAGAGTATGAATCTCTCTCCTCATCAAGATTACGAACCCAATCAGTACATCCCCCAGAAGAGAGCATAACAATAATAATGATAATATTTCTAGGACTTATGTATACAGATTTGCAGTTTCAGGTATACTGAAATAATGTCTTTTCTCTTGTAGGAGTGGCATTCACCGGTCTACAGAATAAGGAGATCTTCCCCATTGTGTGTTCAACTTCTGCTCACTCGGGCATGAAGCTGGTGACGAGCTGTACCTTCCCATCCAACCTCCAGTTCTTGGCATCAGAGGCAATGTTTACCCACCTACAGAAGAAAAGTAAGGTGCGTCCCGAGGATGTCCCTGTTCCTCCCGGCCTCCGTTTCTTCATTGAGAACAACTGGCCGTTTCTGCGAGCACTAGGAAAGGAGGAGAAGTGTAAGGGTGCGGAAGGAAGGGGAGGCCTGGTGGACGTCAAGAGGAGTGGCAGCAAACACCCCCATGACGAATCGGAGGAATATCTCGACCCTGAACGTGCCTGTGCTAAGAGGCTTCGTCGTAGGCTGTACCGTCACCCTTCTTCACCCTCACATGTCCCTCTTTCTCTTCATCCTTTCTCCTTATTTTCTGCTCCTTCCTCTCCTTCACTCCTCCCTTCCCTATCTGCTCCTTCCTCTTCTTTACCCCTCCTTTCCCTATCTGCTCCTTCCTCTCCTCCACCCCTCCCTTCCCTCTCTGCTAGTTCCTCTCCTTCACCCCTCCCTTCCCAATCTGCTCCTTCCTCTCCTCCACCCCTCCCTTCCCTATCTGCTAGTTCCTCTCCTTCACCCCTCCCTTCCCAATCTGTTCCTTCCTCTCCTCCACCCCTCCCTTCCCTATCTGTTCCTTCCTCTCCTTCACCCCTCCCTTCCCTATCTACTCCTTCCTCTCCTTCACCCCTCCCTCCCCTATCTACTCCTTCCACTCCTCTACCCCTCCCTCCCTCTACACCCCTCCCTCCCTTTCCTCCTTCCTCTGCAACCCACCTTCTCCCACATACCACCAGTACTCTTCCATCCAGTTCCTTTTCTTCACCCACCAAATGATCACTCCATCTCTATCCCCTATAACCTCCAGTATTGATTGAGGATGAAAAATGACCACCCTAGGCCTGGAAGACTTGTAGTTACAGTATGACAAGGGAGAAGTTGATCGAGAGATGGGCTCTAGTAGCCTTACCCACAGGCCACAGCTGATTCATCTTCAGTGTCTCAACAACCAAAGCTTAATCTGTAGTCTCAACCCCTAAAGTCATGTCAAATCAAGAGCCGTATGCAAGAATGTTGGTGGTGTTGACAATGGCGTGGTATAGTTACAATGGCTCTATATTGTGTCTAGGGAATCGCCTTACAGGTACCATGGTGTTGACAGTGGTATAATAATGGCTTTGAATTATGTCTAGTGTCATCATCAGTTATACACGGGGCTGCTCGGCCAGACAGCTTGAGGAACTTCAACAACAACCATGGAGGTGAGCACATGGCAATGACGTGTCTGGTACGCATTATCAAATATTAGCTCGAGTCCTTATACAGTAGTGCTAATCTTTTTTTTGTTGATATTGTACATTCTACATTACTGGTATCAAACAGAATTACCCTAACTGTCTCAGAAGGGTGACAACGGGCATTACAATGGTTCTAAGCCTAAGTCCTTAAGATTACTATTACATCCGGGGCTGTTTGGTCAGACAGCTTGATGAACTTCAACAACAACTATTTCGGTATATTAGATTTTAATTATACAATTCTAAAGTACAATTTTCTTAAATACTGTTTAACTTTCACAACAACAGTTTATACTAAAAGACTCAGCCTAGCTATACAGGGTGGTGTAGCACAGGTTTATGTGGATACTTTCAGTAATGAGAGAATATATGATTCTGATTAGAAAATATTCTATACACATGCATTTAAAGATCTAGTTTGAGCGATGGATTTTTAAAAAGACGGAAGATGACGGGCGAGTGCTGGACGGGGAGACTGGGAGAAGGATTTTGTTTGGAGTCAGATTAGAAAGTTTTTTTAAGTCTAGCAATGTGATAGACACATCTCCTTTAAAGGGAAAACCTCTTATTAGTAAAGTGGAGAGCTACTGATTCATCGATACTATCCCAGGAAAAAAATCACCTCAATGTTACTAATAGGAGATCTGTTGTTTGACTTAGTTTTGAGGATTCAGGAGCCCTCCAATTAAGTGTCAGGTTTCTCCCCGTGTTTTACCTTTTAACTGTGAAGGAACTACAGGAATATATATTTGGCTTACTTCAATAAAACCTTTGAGAAAATACAAAAAACTTTCAAGTTTTGTGTAGTTTGCATTCTTATAGTCTGACGTTCTTAAGCTGACATTAGCGAGAAGGTGAGGAGAGGAGACCGTTAATGGTTTAAGTTGGGTTATGTTAGGTTAGGGTGGGTTAGGTTAGGTTTGGTTAGTGGTTGGTTTTATGTGATAGTGACTCCTTCCAGTGGCTACCTTGGTCAAATATTATTGAGTACATAAAATTTCATTTGCACAGAAAAAGACTGTCACTAATTGAAATAGCATCATACAGTATATCAAACCTGCTACAAATTTTTTTTTACTGATTTATTCACTTCATATATGTTGCAAGGCATACAGTACAAGTTAGGCCAGAATGCGCACGGGACAACAACTTCCGAAGTACCAACCCCATCGCGAAGGGCCCGCACAAAGGGGAAGAGGAAGAAATGTTTAACGTTACACGAACAACCCTCTTATAGAAGAGAACCCTTGGTGAGGGGTCCTCCCAGAGTGAGAAATGGGAAGTTTAACGATATGATCGTGATGGTTTGGCCATGTGAAGAGAGAAGACATAAATCTTTTTATAATGGTTGAGCATTATAAGCCCCAAGGAAGATCTAAGAAAACTTGGAGGAGTTGTGTCAGGTAAGACATGGAAAAATTGTGGGTAGAAGAGGATTTGGCGATGAATAGAGAGTAGTGGAAAAGAGCTCTCACATCCAACCCCTGTATAAAGGTGAAGGAGGGACGCAAAACCAACATCGTGATCACTTTCTCTCGGACATTGAGAAGAGGCCCTTCATTGTCAACAGAGATAGCATCTTCCTAAAGTAATCATTTTCTACCTTGCAGTATAGAGGTTTGATATACCATTGAATGAAGGATGCAAGTCCTACCTACATATATATTTTATACCTCAACTCCAGAATGTAAGGTGTCAGTATAGCCTGTGACTCTTGCAAGGCCACCAAGAGATTATTGGAGTGAAGCTTCGAGGTGTTGGTTGTATCACGTTTGCGTGTCGCAGTAGTTTGAGGCAATGGAGCTTCAAGGTGTTAGTTGCTTCTGTTCTACCCATTTTGTATTTTCTATGTTTTTGTCTATTAATATACACATTTTTGAAGTTCTTACTTTGCCCTTAGTACATGCCCGATCACTCGGGTACGTTGGCGCTAAAGGGGGTAATTCACTTTTGTTACATTGGAGTACCATGATTCTTTCAATGTATGCCAGGAAACAGGACCAGATGAACAAAAATAATGGTGTTCTGTTGCTTGGAATAGTTTTTGGAGGAATCAGTTGCTCCAGATTTACCTACACTGTACTTCCCCTTAAGTTAGGTTACATAAATGGATATTGATGGTAGATAAATTAATTTATAACAGTTTAAAAAAAGAAAAGAAAGACAAAGGTAGGCTAATAATACAAAAAAAAAAAATTAGAAAAAGAGACTGACAATAATGAAATTAAAGCAAACATTACGATTACTATATATAGAATGATACATCTAATGACAGTAATAATGATGTTAAGGTTAATAATAAAGGTACAGTAGAAGAAAAAGTATAGGCCTAGAGGTAATCAAATAATAGTTCCAATGAAAGTTAAATATGAACGTTGCAAGTTGATATTACTATAGGGGCCAAGAAATTCTGGAAATATATGAAATATATTTAGAACATATTTCTGGTAAACCAAATGGTTCCACTTATGACGATACATTAGGTCAGTCTCTGAAGTGGTCAATTAAGAAATAATCTATAACATAATGTATGAGTGTGTGGGAGTAAGAGCTTGACAGTTTGCTCCCAGCCAGCCTTAAAAGATAGCCTACTGTTGGGAGAAGCCGAGAGGAGAATGGAGGAAGAGACACTGGGGCGATACCAAGTCACAGTTAGGCGAAAACCAGAGACAGAGACGACAATCGGCTCACACACCTGGAGGGGAAGAAGCAAAAGGAGGACCTCTCAGCACCCCCCACGGACACCTGGCAAGTGGATCCATTGGTATACTGTATGGGGGACCAGATATGCAATTAAGAGGTCTCTACTGCAAGATCTATCTATATATTTTCTTATATTCTTAATTTGTATATATGTGGTGTGCCATTCATAGTATATTAAAATTGTAGTTCGTACACTGTGTTTATTGTTCACCTGGTGTATGTCTAATGTAGGCTACCAGTCTGTTAATTTGTGTTGAGTAGGGTTTGTTTTTGATGAATTAGCTAGGCTGTTTTGAAATGTTGAATGGGAATTAAGGGGAGATACTCTAGTTGGTAAATTGAAAGGCTACTGATTCCTCCTTACTATATCCTACCAGGGAACAGACGACTCATTAGAGTCATTACTCAAAGCAACGGGGCGATATTCATTTGTTAGGTTCCTCTCAAATCACGCTTGTCATAATAGGCGACCAAAAGACGTTCGATCACTTCTCCAACTTTTTAATCTGTTACATTTTGTGCTTACTGTGACACTGTCCCACCTCTCAGTCACTTTCCTCCTCGGGCGCCATATGACCTCTGTTGCGGCACCTAATAGGCTACAATCAAGAAAACAAAACCCTGTGTGCAAGTGGATTTACAGAAACTGTCAAACAGTTCTATATTGATGGTCTTTCCATTGTTTACTCACCAAGTTCATCCTAATAATCCAGTCATAATCATTTACACAGTTCAGTTCTTTTGTTCAGTGCTTACGTTCGAATTACTATGAACATCTGTGTCATCGGCCCCATTGCCCATGGTTTACAAGAGTGATCGGCCCCTTAGATAGAGTCCGGAAACCAGCAGTTTTCTGCATGGCAGAGGGAGTGTTTTAAAGGGAAATGACACAAAATTCATATGTCTTCCCTGATTCCCTCCATTTATTCCTTCGATTCTGCATACTACATTATACATTAATTTTCACAGCCCACTTGGAGCACAGGGCTAAATTCCCTAAAATCTTATAAAAACAATTGTCAGCATAGCCTACTATTTACACACCTACTATTCTTTATACATCTTACTACACTCACGCTACAGGGAGGTATCAGACAAACAACAAGTACTGTCTAGGGCCCTAGGCCATTATTCTTTATTCTGTACACGTAAGGTTGATGTAACTAAATATTTGACAGCTTTCTCTCTTGTGTTTTAAGGACCCTGTGATCGTGTGAGACCTGCCGATGGCTTCTGTTTCCTCCTGACTATGCCACGAAACAAGCCCCTTCAATTCAGGTGATGTTTCGTGGTATGTTCGAAGGACGATCAGCTCAGTAGGCTAACCTACAATTTTCTTACTACATCAGAGAGTTTTTAATGGGAGATTAATTTGTTGGTGAATTAGAAGGTCTGTGATTCCTCCAAACTATGCCACGAAACCAGATTCCCTACATTGAGGGCGTCTAGCTGTTTTCTGATATGGTTAGGAGTAATCATGCAGTGTACGGTAGCCTTCCAATTTATCCTCAAGATAATTTCCCCTTGAGGCCAGTCAACGAGAATATGGAAAAGGCTTAAGGGGAGGTTTTCTTGTTTGTGAATTGGAAACTAGGTCTGATTCCACCAAACTAAGCCACGAAACTGATCCCCTAGCGCTACTAGCACAGCTAAGGCATAGTCTGGAGGAGTCAGAAACCTCCCCTTAATTAATTGGGAGCCTAATTGGCGCTGGATTGGGTAGGTCCCCCACTCTCTTCCTCAGCCTCATAATGTTCAGCCTTCTTCATTTGCTTCTTGTGTTCGTGTTTGTTGTTGCTGCTGGTGGAATCTGTTGAAGAGCAAGGTATACTGTACTGTAGTAATGTCATAGTATAGGTGTCATTTATAATTATATAATGTATACTCGAGATTATTTAGGAGGATACCGTCTCCAAACAAAGCCAGGGAACAGAAGATTCGAATCCCTCTGTATATGAATGTAGGAGACGTGTTTCATAGCACAATTTCAATTAGGAGGACTACTTGTCTTCTACTCCAATTTGGCCACATGGTAATGTGTGAGGATTTGATTTGAGGATCAAAGACCACAGTAGGCCTGGTAGACCCTGTAGGACGAGGGAGGTCATAGAGTGGTGGAACAACAAGTACAAGGGAAATAGAAGGAAAGTAAGGTGAAATTGACCAACCTACCATACACTGTACTCGTTACTAGTGGAGGCAAGTGTTCCTGTGCTCATTACTAGTGGAGGCAACTGCATGTATACCTGTAGGCTTACTCATTACTAGAGGAGTCAACTTTACCTGTACTCGTTACAAGTGGAGTCAACTGTACCTGTACTCATTACAAGTGGAGGCAACTGTACCTGAGTCCACAATACCATAATAACAGGGACAGAAGGGTGTGCTATCCCAGGCGAGTTGGCTGTAAAGGCAGAACGTCTCCATGGTGTTGGACATAAGGATGTATTTCCTATATTACTTCTTCCGAATCAAAGCTGTACTGTAATCTCGACCACCTGACAGAGAAGTTGGGGTCGAAGTTAGTTGGGTTGGTTCGAAACTGCGGCTGTCGTGTTCATATACAGTGATTCAGCAGTACCGAATCAAAACACCACCAGGGTCGGTACTCTGTCATGAAACATCTCAGAGTTCGTTGCACTTGTTCGTGTGTTAACAGTACAAATAACCTCGCCAAAGTGTTCCAGTAAGGCTCATTTCAAAGCAGTGGTGGACAATTTTCCATCTCTAAAGGGACCCTGTGATATAGTCAGAAATTTGAGGTAAATATAAAAGTCCTTCAAATATTGCCACGAAACACCACCTATCGGGAAGGAGCTTGTTTCGTGGCATGGTCAGGAGGAATCAAACGCCTCCAATTTTCATGGTTCAATGCTTCGAAAGGAGTCTGAAACACTTTGGTGGCGAGGTCAGGTAATATAGTCATACGAACAAGTGCAAACTCCTGAGATGCTTTATGAATACTGACCGTCCCAAACCGACTATCAAATGTGTGAGGTTTAAACTTGTTTCAAACTGTGTAGTAAATCATCGCTCACCCAACATTATATACAGCCAGAGTAATGCATAGATTAGTGCAATAATATTGATGCAAATGAGCAACATTTATGTTAATGCAATAATTATGAAATTATATTACTCCGGAACCAATGTAACACAAGTAAACATTGGCTGTCTCAATGCAACCCTTATATCCTACACGTGCACACACATTACAGTGTCAAACAGATGCAAACCCAATGAAAATTTGTCAATTGATTCAGATACACAGTAACAAGTTTTATATCTCAGGCTGACAAGGCTGGGAGAGGTCTTTTGTAATTATTACTAGGTTACTGGGAGGCTGATAACCCTATGACATATCTCTTGAAATCTGGTACAGCCACATACAAAAATCTTGCAATACTTTCCTTCCATCGTAGTAAATATCTTGGTAATAAGAACAACACATGTATGATTTTGCAGCACCTCATAACAATAATTGAGGTTGATGAGTTGACATAAGGTGATGTATGATTATACTTAGATATGATTACTGATTGATTTGCACGATGGAAGGAAAGTGTTGCTGGATATTTGATTGTGACTGTACAGGATGATTGGTTCACGAAGATAAATAAAACAATAACAATAATCGAACGAAATACTACATCAGTTCCGAAACTCGTGTGTCTCACATTATTAAACACTTCAGCATTTGGATATCTGCTGTGTTGTAATATAACCACAATGAGTATGACATGTTACTCATTATCAGTAGAATACGCTTACTTGCATGATATTGATTTTAGAACGGGTAAATATGCATATTGCAAAATTATCATTGAATTTGTGTTATCCCTTCTTTTCTTCTATTTCTTTCGTACTTGCTCTCCCACCTCTCTACCACATTGTTCTCTTTTCCTTCTATTTCCTTCGTGTTTGTTGTCCCAATCATCTATCATCTTAATTCTCCCTCATCATTCAGGGTGTTCCAGGCCCAGGGCGGTCACCATTATCCTAACATCATTATTATCTCCTTGCAAGCATAACAATATACAAACAGCATACAAGCAAACTATACAGTAGCCTATAGGTGCATTGCTTTAAGGACCCCCGTGATGTAGTCAGAAAATTGGAGGTTAGAAATTCCTTCACACATGGCCATGAAACACCACCTACATAACGGAGCTTGTTTCGTGGCATAGTCAGGAGGAATCAGAAGCCACCAGCAGGTCTCATATACGATCACAGGGTATATAGCACAGTCTGGGGCAAATGATTCCTCCAAACTATTCCAGGCAACAGGATACCATTATTATTATTATTATTTTTTTTTCATCTGGGTCTGTTTCCTGGCATACTTTGGAGGAATCAAGGCGCTCCAATCTATTAATGATATACTATCCCGTTAATTAAGGGGGTATTGCACTTTTGGTTCACGAAGAGTGCCGTGATTCCTCCAAAGTATGTCAGGAAACAGGAATTGGTTAACAAAAATAGTGGTGTACTGTTGCTTGGAATAATTTGGATGAAACACTTGCTCAAAAATTTCCAAATGCACAGTACTTATCCCCTTAAGCTGAAGCAAACTGTTATTACCGGTCTGACACATTCATAGGCACTGAACTAAAAAAACAAAACAAAAAATAATCTGAAGGAAAAAACAATTCACATTAATATTTGATTGATTTGAGAATGAAAGAATAGTAGCCTACTGCCCTAGGGAGAAGGTCATATAGAAGGGGAAAGGGGAACAACAACCACGAAGGTTTAATTTGAGATTGAAAGAAGACCTCCCCCAGGCCTGCTGGAAAACTCAGTAGGAAGAAGGAGAAGGTGATGGAGGGGTGGAACAGCAAGCACGAAGGAAATAGAAGGAAAGGAGGAAACAGTGATGGAGGGGTGGGACAGCAAGCACAAAGGAAATAGAAGGAAAGGAGGAAAGTGATAGACAGGTGGGACAGCAAGCACGAAGGAAATAGAAGGAAAGGAGGAAAGTGATTGACAGGTGGGAAAGCAAGCACGAAGGAAATAGAAGGAAAGTGATAGACAGGTGGGACAGCAAGCAAGAAGGAAAGAAGAAACAGTTACATGATTGAAAGGACGTGCGTTGTCGTTTTGTTTACATAAGTCTATACATCATTTCACACTATTAGTAATGTGGTAAGTGGCTTTGATTGCCAGATCGCTGATAATATCGTACTAACAATATGACGAAAGACTTCTATATTAATTGGAGTTGCCCGAGAGTCTTCAATTAAGATATATAAGCAATATTATGAGAAATTGCACCAAGCATATAATTATACAGATGGATTTTTTGACACGAAGACAAGGATTATTGAAGTGCAGGCAGAAAGAAGTTAATTAAGTATAGGGGAGAAAGAGATAAGATTAAGGGTAGATTCTCTTGTTGGTGAATAGGAAGGCTACTGATTTCTCCAAACTATGCCAGAAAACATTTGCCCCATTTGCATGCCAACACACGGGGTAAAAAAAAACATACCTGTGTGGTGGATACTGTAGTCCATAGAATAATCTCTGCAGGGGAGTGAAGAAATTGATGTTAGTTTTTACCCCGACTACCCCCCTGTTTTTTTTTTACCCCGATTGACTATAGTGATCAACATATTGTCACGAGTCAGACATAATACTCGTGACGTAATTTGAATTACAGAGAGTTGGAAGATTCCATACTGGGAGTGTTCTGGAATATTCCATTCATGAGACAAAGGAGACAGGAGTGGGTTAAGTTGGGGGTGCAGCTAGTTAATCTGCAGGTAGTCTTAATCCGCAGGTACCGGATTAGTAGCAAAAATAGACCAGGTAGAAAAAGGGAAAAAGGGTCATGGTTCAACTGAATTTGCCACATTCAGTCATATAGGTGTTCGTACATTAATTACAAATTGTATTAATAATTATGCTACCAGGGTAACTATGGTATTGCAAATGATCGTGAAGTGGAGGGAGATTATCGGGAATTATTAGTACGCCATAGGTAAATTGAAATTGCATGTATAACTCAAGTATAAGTGGGTACAATGTAAATCGTAGCCAGTTAGGAAAAACGAACAAAGATAGGAGGAGTCAGTAGAAATTTTGAAATTTCAGCCTCCAGTCAAGAGGAAGAATTGGGGTCAGTTGGAACAGGACACACTCGAAGGAAGGAACACACTCGTATCGTCAGCTTCCCTTACCTAGATCAATCCTCCACGTGTGCAGTGGGGAGTGATCAACGTAAACGCCGAATTCGTTGTATATTACGCGATTCACAAGGCTTTACAGTTGTATACTGACTAGTTGCATTGACGCTGGTTCAGTAACTAAATTAGGTGAGGGGGAAGCTGGAGCTTTGAAGAAAAATTACGAGTGTGTTGTGAGACTCTGAAGTGTGAGACATTAGAAAAATATTCCAACTTGCGTAACAATTGATAGAATTACTACAGTGTTAACGTAAGCTAGACTATCGTCACGCGAGCGAGAGCGAGAGGTAACGAGAGCGAGTAGCTAGTTAGCGTTGCGTGAGCGTGAGTTGTGTGTGTGTGTGTGTGTGAAATTTAATTTATTCATGTTGGCATACTGGAGTTGAATAAATATAGAAATTTGCAATTGGTTGTTTGAATGCACCAGTAGATTTGTTACCTATATAAATACACATATATCGGGAAGAACCCTTAACATAAATTATTATTATGTGCGTGGTGCTTGAGGCCTAAAACGGGGAATTAATCCCCGACTTTTTGTTCTTCGCTGCAGCCAACCAACGAGATCATAAATTAACAGGGCAAGGTAAGTTGTAATTGTCATATTATAAATTACATTATCTATCATTCTCACATCACCGTCACACATATGAGGACCTATGATAGAATATATTACCCCAGCATGTTTTGTTTTTTTCCAATAATATATTCTATCATAGGTCCTCATATGTTGATCACTATAGTCAATCGGGGTAAAAAAAAAACAGGGGGTAGTCGGGGTAAAAACTAACATCAATTTCTTCACTCCCCTGCAGAGATTATTCTATAGGCGTCTTCTATTTATGCCACATCAACACTTGTCAGGCAACGTGGTTGCTCGAATCGTCGATTTCGCATGTTCTATTTACACCAGGTAACCCTGTTCACCCCAACCCGGGTTGGTCGGAGGGCAACTCGGAGCAACCCATCTCGATAGCAGGGTTACGTGACTGTAGCCTATCTGGCAACTTTTATGGGTTGCTCATCAGCTGATCCTACATAAACAATAACTGGCAAGGCCTCTTACAGAAATATATATGACATTTTAGCATAATATGAGACGTTATCTTCAAAATACACAAAGGAAATATGATTTTGAAGTGGCATGAGTACCTTAATCAGTAGCATTTGAGGAAAATGTCTATTATTTTGTAAAACCAGCCAACTCAACAGGATGGTGCTGGACTGAAGTACAGAAGAGTCCTGTGACTGCAGTTTTTCCTCGCAAATATCAGCCTGACATGTTATAGAAATTGTTGATTGAAATACTGGACACCAAAGTGTGGATAGAGTAACCAGGAAATATTATTGAAAGATGTGCCGCTTTTTTATATCTCTGATTTGTATTCCATTATTTTTATGATGAAATTATAGGGTACCAGTGCATTTTCACCATGCTTGACCCACTAACTTAATTTAAAAGGCTCCACACACTGTTGTTTGTCCAAGTTAAGTCCCAGTAGGTTTACCAGGTTCCCTTAGCTTCCCTACTCCAGTCCAACACACACACACTACACAACATAAAACTGAATCAATTTAATAACTTAAAATTCTAGATACAGTATTCTCTTGTGACAATAAACCAGCAACTAGGGCCAGTATAAACCAGTACAGTACATAAAAATACAACACAAACTAGGGCCATTCAGAAGAAACTAGTATATATACATATTGCATCAAGGATGATATTTCTTTATTCACCGTCAGACTCGTGTTGCCTCGTGTTGCACTCTCTTTCTGTTTACCCCACAGTACCGTACAGTACATCATGGCAATATGGTAGGGCATATACTCGTACAGCCACAATCAAATATCCAGCAACACTTTCCTTCCATCGTAGTAAATATCTTGATAATAAAGAACAACACATGTAGGCTATGATTTTGCAGCACCTCATAATAATAATAATAATTGAGGGGGTTGAGTTGACATAAGGTGTTGTATGATTATATTTAGATATGATGCTGATTTATTTGCACGATGAAAGGAAAGTGTTGCTTGATATTTGATTATGGCTGTACATAGAAATTGACATAACTATTATAGTCTACCAATCTCCATACAAAACGTTTATTCTATTCTCGTTCAGTAATCAACCATGCAAATATCTATCCTCACAATGTAATCATTTACAACATCTTGACTGATCTATAAAATGACATTCCAGCATAACACCTTCCTTCATGTAAAAGAAGAAAGAAAGCGACAATAAAGTGACAACTAAAGGCAATTATTTTTCATTAATCTACAGACAGTTTGGGGGACGAAGGAGGAGAGCGACAACAGAGTGGTGGCCAGACGCAGAGTGGTGAGAGGTGAAGACTAAGGTCAATGTCCAAATACTGCGTCCAAAGCCAGGTTAATGACTCGACCAATATCCCGGCCACAACCACCATCACAACTAACATCTTCATCACAGCCCTTGCTAGAGTAATGTTGTCCACTCTCCACCTGCTGCACTGCATCACTGTCTGAGTCGCATTTACATTTATAAGTCCTGGAAAAATTACGAATGTTTAGTTGGCTATTAATGGAAGTAGTATGATCAATAATGTAATACTGTACAGTTAGTTAATCACAGTCTTGGGGGTATTTAAGTATATATACGATAACCTCTCCTAAAATAGGTTGGTTTTGTATAACTTTGATCAATTAAACAGTTGGAATGGTGGGAATGGCACAGATACTGAATGCTGTATGATCCAAGACTCGCCGCCAATAGCCTATAGATATAGAATTATAAAATTTAGCATCATCTCACCAGTTCAACACATTTTAATATTATATGGACTAATTGCTGGATTTAGCCATGCATCTATAGCGTCTGCTGGCACACTGCAGGATAATTGGTGATAGGGTTGCAGAAGAGGAGTTTGTTCTCACTGAGTAACCTTTGAAGAGAGATCACGAAGAGGTGACATACAGTAAATGTAGACCTAGAGATAAAAGGTTTTGATTTGGGACTAAGGAGGCATCCAAACCATTGTAACACTGTGTACTTATCTGCAGGCAACACTCACCTGTACGACAAGGGTAGCTCACCCTGCCATAGTCACGACTACTGTACACAATGAAGGTGAGATTAGGAAAATTAGGGATTTTCTGGGTACAGTTGATCTGGCTTGTTGTTACATTGCGATCCACGGTGGTGTCAGTCACCCTCATCCAGTCGGGTCCCACCTGTTGTATATGAAGAATATTAAGGAGCAACTGATTCCTCCAAACTATTCCAAGCAACAGAACACAAATTATTTTTGTTCATCTGGTCCTGTTTCCTGGCATACTTTGGAGAAATCAAGGCACTCCAATGTAACAAAAGTGAATTACCCCCTTAAGGACCTTGTGATCGTGTATGAGAATTGGAGGCTTCTGACTTCTTCTGATTATACCACGAAACAAGCTCCTTCCATATAGGTGGTGTTCCGTGGCAATATTTGAAGGACTCATTAACCTCCAATTTTCTTACTACACCACGGGGTTCCCTTACAGGTATTACTTCATTTTGGTGTACTGGAGGGCTACTGATTCAGATTCCGCCAAACTATTAACAGGAAACTAAGTAACACCTTAGTATTTGAGTGTAGGATCTGTTTTGTAGCCTATATAGTTTGGGGAATCAATAACACTCCAATCCCAAAGAGCAGCAGGTGGTGTTGCCAGTTGTATGTCTAATGATTTAACCTTTTAATCAGAGCCACATCAGCACTGGTAAGGGGATATATAAGTTAGTATACTCTCTTGATAAAATTGAGGGCTACTGATTCCTCCAACCATGCATGCCACGAAACAGATCCCCCATTAAAGTAACATTGAGATCTTCTGTTTCCTGGCATATATAGTTTGGAGGAATCAGTAGCCCTTCAGTTTCATCACAAGAGAGAATCCATTTAATTACTACTGACCTGGATGAGGTAAGATCGTGGTGGTGGTGAGGTGGCAGTGGTGTTTTCATACAAGGTAGTCGTTTTGTCATCACTCGTGTTTTTCGTGCTACACTGCATATTCACCCAGTGGTTACCCAGTGTGTCGTTGGATGTGTAGCTCAGGTGTATCCAGGTACCTATTGAGTAGGCCACCTTAATGAGCCACGAGGTGTTGTGTGGCAGTGACCGAAAGCTGAGGTCATTCTGCATCACCTCCACATTTCCCTCCATTTCCGTCTTCGTTGTGTTTATCTTCATACCTAACCATGAGGACGGCACCTTGCGATAATCTGAAGGTTGGATTATAGGTATTAGTTATAGATGATCATTATTCTCCATCTTCACTTCCACTCCCTCCCTTCCAAGCCCTTCACCTCCTCCTTTACAACCCCTTCTCACCCTCCCTTCCAAGTCCACCTGATAGAGCCTCAGGAATTGTGTTGGTAACATTGCAGCCCCCCCACCTTCCCCTTCTCGTAACTCACGCCCCCTCTTCCCCCCTTCTCTTAAGTCCCGCCCCCTTCCTCCTTTCACAATCACGAGGCCAATCATCACAACTTATTGTCAATGTGTTTTTAACAAAGAATCTTTTTGAAATGAAGTGTTAGATAATTAAACGTTTGACAGCTTCCCTCTGTCTGTTCGTTAGCTGAGAAACTTTCCAGTAAGTAGGTTAAGTATACCATTTTCTAATTTACTACAAGCAGCTCTATTCACTCATTATATTAAAAACAATTATATGATAATTATAAGAACGTGAAAACATTAGTCAGCACTTTGTCTGAGTTATCCACACATGTACTGAAACATAAAGGGATTTTCTCTAGATGGTAAATTTGAGGGGTAGCAAATCCTCCAATCCATGACACGAAACGACAGCTATTAAGTAACATTGAGGTGATATTTTTCCTGGCATAGTTTGGAGGAATCAGTAGCTCTCCATTTTACCAAAAAGACAATTTCCCCTTAAGTTATATGTAAGAGACTGACCTGATATGGCGTCAGAAAACACCTCACCACAGCCTCCCTCAAGTTGCCTCACCTGGCACGACAACTTGATGACATGGTAAGGGAAGCCAGACACACCTTGGGGACAATGTTGCTCTGCTACAAGATGTTGATGTCCTGAGATTTGCTGGTACACTCTCAGTAACTCTTGTCCAGCCTGCAAAAACAATTATTTCTCTCTCTCTCTCTCTCTCTCTCTCTCTCTCTCTCTCTCTCTCTCTCTCTCTCTCTCTCTCTCTCTCTCTCTCTCTCTCTGTATCCAGGTGTGTGTGTGTGTGTATGTGGTTCTGTTTGAATGTATATTAGTAAATGCATACTTATATGTGTGTGCGTGCCTACTAACTTGTGAGTGTGTAGATGCGTTTGTCATAAAATAAGGGATAGAGGACAATGAATATGGGAGGGAGGGACGTAAGAGAAGAGAAGGTGAAGGGATTATGGGACTATGTGAAGGGACGAGTGTATTATAGTGATGGGAATAATGAATGGGTGAAGGAGTGAAATAAACTGTTGAAAGTATAACATAACGATAGTAAGGACTGAGATAAACTGTTGTAAATGTAAAATAATTATAATGAGTGAAATAAGCTGTTGAAAGTATAACATAATGATAGGAAGGAATAAGGAGTGAAATAAACTGTTGAAAGTATAACATAACGATAGTAAGGACTGAGATAAACTGTTGTAAATATAAAATAATTATAATGAGTGAAATAAGCTGTTGAAAGTATAACATAATGATTGTAAGGACTAAGATAAGCTTTTGAAAGTACGGTATACAACATAGTAACTACAACAACAACAACAACATAGTAAGAATCGAGTGAGATAAGCTGTTGAAAATATAACATATAGCGATAGTAAGGAGCAAGATAAACTATTGAAAATATAACAACATAATGACCTGGAGGGTAATATTGATGGCAGTAAGTTGTGTTGAGTTAGTAGTAGTAGTAGTAGTAGTCCAAGGATTCTTAACACGACCACGATCACGGAGGCAGTTGAGTCTCAGAAACTCATTTATACTCCTGCGATTTCCACCACCTGAGAGAGAGAGAGAGAGAGAGAGAGAGAGAGAGAGAGAGAGAGAGAGAGAGAGAGAGAGAGAGAGAGAGAGAGAAATTATATTATTGTTTTTCCCCCAAGCTATCAACCTCCAAATGCTAAACCAAATTCTTCTCCTGAACCAAAATATTGCTAAAAAAAAAAAATAAGGGAGAACATTTAACTTTATAACTCACAAAACAACATAAACATTCTAATCCTCATCATCCTCATCATCCTCATCATTACGACACCTAGATTTAATTAAGGGACCCTGTGATCGTGTATGAAAATTGTTGGAGGCTTCTGCAGATTCCTCCTGACTATGCCACGAAACAAGCTCCTTCAATGTATAGTTGGTGTTTTGAGACAATATTTGAAGGACGCTCTAAGCTCCAATTTTCTGAGTACATACATCACGGGGGTCCTTAAGAAATTATTTGATACGTGGATACTGCTATATAGATTGTAATTTTTTTTTTTTTTTAGGACTTTCTTAGGGCCTTTTATTAACACTGACCATCTTATTTTCAAGAGGTGAGGTGGTTCCTGACTTATGGACGAAAAATAATAAATAAAAGAAAAAAAAAACAATGCAGAGATATGGATAGCAACGGGCCACACTCACCTTCACTCCATTTATAACCCATGTCATACCAACCCAACAATATTCTAAGTTCCCCCTCAAGTACTGGCATTCAACAACAAAACTGCTTCATTCACACTTAACGAAAAGAGTAAAATCAAAAACTGTTTCTAAAACCAGGTTCGAGTCCTCATATTGGCCCAATTGTTCCTGCAAATCTCTTGTACTCTTACCTATCATACACAAGCTCTCTTATTACATTCGCCCTGTGGTAGGGAGCTACGAATACCTCCCCAGTATCCCTGCTTGTCGTAAAAGACGACTAAAAGGGGCTTTCACTTCTCCAACTGTCCCTATTTTTTCATCTGTTACCTTTTGTGCATACTGTCCCACCTTTCAATCACTTTAATTCTCCGGCGCCATATGACCTCGCTGTGGTGAATAAATAAATAAATCAAATCTTACTTATTTCTATATTAAATCATAAGGGGGAAGAAAGAACACTGCAATGCCAGGAAGATTTTGCTTCACAAGAAAGGAGGAAACAGAGAGAATCGAGGGACAGAAACACCTTACTAAGAGAAACCAGGAAAGGTGAAACAACTGATGAGAGGAAAGAAATCGGCTCGAATCCAAATAGACTTTAAAAGCCATAAAATATTGCTTACACCTTTGCAGACATTTCCACCCCAAGGAGTCACTCATTTTTAATCCACGTTTTTCTTACACAATCACTCACCATAACGCATACAATAAACTTCTAAATTAAGATTTACCTGTCTAGTTTGCCCCTATTCATCCCCTCTCATACACCTTTGTCAACACTCTAGTTATTTCCTTTCCTTCCTTATCTCCATGTCATTTTCTCTTTGATATTAAGTGATTAAGGAGAAATTCTCTTGTTGGTGAATTGGACGGTCTGTGATTCCTCCAAACTATATGCCAGGAAACAGACGACCTTAACGTTACTTTAATGAGGGATTTGTTATGTGGCATGATTTGGAGGAAGCAGTGGCCCACCAATTCAATCTCAAAATAATCTTCCATTAATTAACTCATACTACACCTGTCACGGATCACATTATTCCTTACCATATCAGTTCTACAAACCTTTCAGCAAATCCATCTCTACTGTACTCTTGACTTTTTCATATCCATGCCACACCAAAGATTCACAAAACATATAGTAATCACTCCCTCATGCAATCTCTTTGTTCTAACCAGGGCTACTCTACTGTACAATCTTTATCAACAACCCAAAACAACTCCCACTACAGACAGCTTGAGGAACTTCAACAACAACAACAACAACTCCCACTACAACAACGACAACAAAAACAACACAAGCCCACAAAGCCCAATGCAAGATTAAAATAAAGGGTCCTCACTTGGCCTGTAGTCAAAACCTATTTTTCCTATAGGTGTGTAATTCTGAGATGCCTGCACCACTTCCAGTATGATCCCGGTGAAAGCACTGGTACCTGTAGGCATGAGTACCACCTCCAACTCCACCATCTTGTCCTTACAGATCTTCCACGGTTGTACTGACTCATGGTTGGGGGTTAGTGGCACAGTGATCGTCTGGCAGTGTTGTGGTTGCTGAGGGGAAGTCTGGCCAGCTGCTCTCTTACACTCTGCTGATTACACACACACACGTACAGTATACACACATCTTTTTGTTTGTTTGTTATTGGGACTTAACGCCTATCGACTTCGAAATGGTATACTTTTGGTACTGTATATAAATTGGGGTGCAATGTTTCCTCAAAAGTATGACAGGAAACAGTACCAGACAAACAAAAATAATGATGATCTGTTGCTTGGAATAGTTTGGAGTAATTATTAAACTCCAGATTTACCAACAGTATATTATCCCCGTAATCGGCGTAAGGGGATAATATAGTACAATGTTGTTGTTGGTAAATCTGGAACAACTTCTTCTTCTTCTTCAGCTTGTTCCCATTTCTATATGGGGTCGCTGTTCCTCGCTAGCATTTTCCATCTTGTTTTATCTCTTGCATGTTCCTCTCTAAGTCCCTTAGCCTCCAAATCCTAGCTCCCTCAGCTTGTCCCTCCACCTAAGCTTCGGTCTTCCTCTTCTTCTCCGTCCCTCAACTTGCGCTGTCATAACTCTCTTCCCAACATACTCATCTCCTCTTCTGATCACATGCCCATACCAATTTATTCTTCTTTCTTGCATCTTGGCACTTACTTCTGTAACTTTCACAGTTCCTCTGATATATTCATTTCTGATCTTATTCTTTCTCGTAACACCACACATCCACCTCAGCATTCTCATTTCAGCTACATTTACCTTCTTTTCCTACACTTTCTTCAGAGGCCACGTTTCACTTCCATAGAGTAAGGATGGTCTCACAGCTGACTTATAGACCTTTCCCTTAAGTCTCGCGCTGATTTTCCTGTCACAGAGCACTCCTGAAAGCCCTCTCCAGGCATTCCACCCCGACCGGATGCGGTGATTTATTTTCACGTCCTCCAAACTATTGCAAGCAACAGAATATCATTATATTTATTAATTGGTCCTGTTACCTGACATATTTTGGAGGAATCATGACATTCCAGTGTGTATACTTAAAGTGTAGCCTATTATCTACTTAAGGGGAGATTTTCTTGTTCGTAAATTAGAGGGCAACTGATTCCACCAAACTATTTCCTATACTAATATGAAAACTGTTTCGTTGGATAGTTTGGAGGAATCAGAGACCTTCCAATTAACCAAAAAGAGAATCTCCCCTTACGGCGATATAATTATTGTGATAGAGTGTGTGTATACGAGTGCACGTGGAGATGTATTTTATGTGTGTGTGTTTGCTGTGAGTGTTGTGTTGTTATTGTGTGAGTCTTTCATCATAACTCTTCATGTTCCAAGTCACTGCTCAACTTACCCATACTGGTGTCTGCTGCTGGTAACATGAAGGTGATGAGCAGAAGCAGGCCATTCACTGCTACCAAAGACTTGCTATTCATTTCCACTGGAATATAATGTACAACATGTTAAGGGACCCTGTGATCATGTAGCCTATATCCGAGATCTGCATGGTGGCTTCTGATTCCTCCAGACTACGGCACGAAGCCAAGCTCCTTCAGTGTAGCCTATATTTGATGTTTCGTAGCAATGTTTGAAGGACTCACTAACCTCTAACATTCTGACTATATCACGGAGGTCCTTTTAAGGGAAGATTACCTTATCGGTGAATTGGAAGGCTACTGATCCCTCCTAACTATATGCCAGGGAACAGATGTCCTCAATGGTACTAATAAGGGATCTGTTGTTTGGTGGCATAGTTTGGAGGAACAAGAAAATATTCCCCTTAAGATATATATAAGCTTATGTTATGGATGAATAGAGTATTTACATTTCTTTTAATAAATAAATGTGATATGTGTTGATATCAGTTCAGGGGGGAGATTTCTTGTTGGTAAATTGAATGGCAAGTGATTCCTCCAAACTATGCCACGAAACAGATCCTCTCTTAGTACCAATGAGGGAGTCTGCTGTTTTCTAGTTTAGTTAGGAGGAATAAGTAACCTTTGAATTTGTCAACAAAAGAATCTCCCCTTAAGTGATAGTAGTAAGACCTGAACCTAATGTAATTGAACAAAGCAAATCACATGAGGTTGTAGTGATCCAAGCACCTATATTTCCCATGCTCTATATATGATGCGTTCACGCATCTTATTAGTCGTCATTTGTCCAGCCAACGCGCGATACCCCTGACTTAATATTATTAATAAAATTAAATTACAGTACGTACCATTCTTTGTCCCACTTCAGATAATCCTAAGCACTGCGAGACAGTTCTCTGTGGTGGTTATGGTTACCTGCCACTCTGGCAACATGACTCTTTCAATCTTTTTCTCGAGAACTTACCCCCTCCTTCGTGTTGGTTTGACTTCAAGACACTCCTCAGCTGCTGTTAAGGTTTCCCACAAATCAATATAGGATCATCCAGCGAACAAAGTACTTTAAATTGATTTGAAACAGCCACTTCCTACTCATGGGCACACTCCACATTCCAGGGCTTCACACGATGAAGACCATCAGATTAATAGAGAATATTGAATATGGCCACAACCATTCCCGCCAAGAACAGTAAAGATCGAATTCACTACGGGTGAGGATATACTTGGCTACTGGCATATGAAATTCATCCATAGGGTACTCGACCTTAATTATTCCAATTTGTTATAACATATCTAACATTATCACAGCAGGAAGCCACATTTTAGAAACGAGTGATATCCGATGGAATTCCCGTTGGGGAAATTTGTATGTTACTGTAATCTACTGAAGCTTGTACAGTACATGCATGCCGGACTCACAAATGCGTCATTGTAACCCTGTTTTGCGTATGAAACAATGTTCAGAGATCCTCAGCATTGACAGGTTTGAAGTCTCTCACATGTACGAATGTAGACGTAAGCAAGTATGAGAAGTAGGCCTACTGTACCATATTCCTGAAATAATGAAAATCAAAGAAGACATCTCTATTATTTTACTTTATTGTACTGTATACAGACACATCTTTATTTACTTTATTACAGACACATCCTTATTTACTTAATTAATATAAGGTCTGCCAAGCACTGTTATAAACTGTCCCAAATAAATAAAATAAGTATACCACTATAATAATTAATATTTATGGCAATATTTCATGGTTTATGTAACAATTGGTTAAGTTAATTTGGACATAATTGAATAATATTCATTAATTGGGAAGAAATTGACTGTAAAGATAATTATAGATTAAGCACCCGAGACAAGACACAAGGGAAGACTCACCAGAACCCCCATTACCGCAGACCATTCCCGCACAGCCTATACTCTCACAGTGTTTGAAGGCCTCAATGCCGCCTCATAATAATATAACTCCCGCCCATCGTTGCTTGTGTCCATGCCAACAAAGTTAGTGTCGTAGTCTAGAACGAAGTGGCAGTCTGTGGAACAGAGTATACACTCGATAGAGGGACAAAATGTAACAGGGATGAAGAAGCAAACGATGCATGAAGTGAATTAAAGAGAGAGAGAGAGAGGGGGGGGGGGAAGTTAATTTGACTTTTAATTATACACACACACACACACACACACGTATACCTGTAAGTCCTTGTGAATATTGCTCGAGTACCCAGGAGTGTTGAGTACAAGCATAACCCGGGATGGTGTCGTCAAATCGGAGGTTGGCTGGTTGGTCATACTGTAAGGCCACGCTGTCGGGGGAATCGCACGAGTCACCTGGTTTAGGCTGGAGGGGTAGGGAGGGGAAGTGGAGATTAGGAAATGAAAGGAAGGGGAGGAGGAAAGGGAAAGAGGAAGAGGAGAAGAACGTTTTGGGGGGAGAGAAGTAGGGGGAAAAGGAGGAGGAGGAGAAGAATAACGTTATGGAGGGAGAGAAGTAGTAGGAGGAGGAGGAGGAAAAGAAGAACGTTTTGGAGAGAGAGAGAGAGAGAGGGGGGGGGGGGGAGGTGGAATGAAAGAAAAATAGTGAAGGAGGAGGAGAAGGAGGGAGAAATAGATGTAAATAATGGTGCTAAGGAAGACAGAAGAAGGGGAAAAGGAATACAAAGGAAGTACAGGCAACAGGAGGTCCATAGTGACCTTTTACTAGGCTACCTGTTTAACTATGCTAATCTAGACTACATGTTGAAGGAAAGGATAGCAAGGAAGAAGGAATAGAATGGATTGAAAGTTAGAAGAAGAAAGTTTTGGAGAGAGAGAGAGAGAGAGAGAGAGAGAGAGAGAGAGAGAGAGAGAGAGAGAGAGAGGTATTCGTGATTACCCTCCTGTTTGGGAAGAAAAAGGTTAAAAGGAAAATGACCACCCAGTCACTTTGTATTTTCAGTATTTTATGTGGTACTGGAAAGTGGGCAGATCAATGCATGTAGTAGTAAGTGCACTGTGTACACTCGCGATCCAAAATATGTATCCAGCTGGCTGGCTTCAAATAGCCTGATCAGATCGAGTATTAGACGAGCTCAAGTAAATATGAAACAGGATAAGCGTTGTAATTGTTTCACTAGTGTGTCAAATAATTCGAAACTCCAACAAGACCTGGATACAAATTTTGGATTGCGAGTGTACAGTACATACATTGACGGTGTTAATGTGTTTTGTTTGTTTGGGAAGGCTACTGATTCCTGCAAACTATGTCAGAAAGCAGCCCATGCATCTCAGTGTATACAAGGTTTTTTTGTAGTGTTTGGAGACTACATAAACTCCAGTGTATCCAAATGAAACGACCCCTTTAAGGGAAGAATCTTATGTTGGTGAATTTAAAGTTATCTGATTCCTCCAAACTATGCCACGAAACAGATACGGTATTAATTAGAACCATTAAGGGTGTTTTGTTTTCCGGCATAGTTAGAAGGAATGAGTTGCCTTCCAATTCAACATGATTATCTCCCCTTAATTAAGAAGATATTTACTTGTTGGTGAAATGGAGGGCTACTCATTCCCCTCACTATATTACAAAGGGGTCTGTTTATTAGCTCAGTATATACATGAGATTAATTCATATATGGGACTAAATTTATTTATATATGTATTTAAATTCATATATGTAATTCAAATATGTAACTAAATTCATATATGTGACCAAATTTATATATGTATTTAAATTCATATATGTAATTGTATTCATATATGTAACTAAATTCATAAATGTGACCAAATTTATGTGTATAGCTCTGTGGAGTCACCCTTGAGTGGAAAGAAATTTTTGTCAGCAATAGTACGTACTGAGAACAGTGTTGCAAGTGGCCAAAATATAAATGTATCCAAAAACGTATCCAAAATATACAAAACGTATCCAAATAATGTAAAATAGTATCCAAAAGGTATCCAATATTTTTTCTTTAAAAAAATGCATTATAGTTAATGAGGAATGTGCTTTAAAATAAGTAATCATTCTTACCGTCTTTTTAGACATCATACGGTTGGCAGCCAACAAGTTGCTATTTGCTGCCTAGGCGGTGACGGACCAGTGACGGACTCACGGAGAATGGTAGGCCTATACATGGCCAAGGAATATTCCTTGGCCATGGGCCTATACTTCTGTTTTCCTGCGTAAAAATAACTTCCTGACGTCAGTGGGAAATATCTCTAGGCCTTGGGTTGTACACTACTAATTTGGAGCGAAACTTAAACTACTGTTTGGGTCTTCCAAGAACATTATTTATTTGAGTATTTAAACCTATGAGCGCGCGAATCTACACTCCTAAAAATAACACGTCCCAAAAGGGCAAAAGAGCGTCATTGTACAGAATGTATTAATTTTTAATTTAAGTGCAATACAAACTATTAATAAAAAAAAAAACTTTAAACTAAAGAAGCACAAATTATGATAGTACAATATTGCACACTTATTTCTCCATGTCCTCAATGGCAGCCTGTATTTGACTAGCGCTATGCAAGACTAGTTTTATATAATATTATACTGTTCACTTACACTACAAAATATGAATAAATGACAACGAGCCCACGGCGTGTTTACTCAGAGTCCCCGCTCGGTGCTCACCAAACAGTTACCCTATCATTCAATTGGGAGAGATATAGTAATTATGAGTTCTGATTGGTGTTCACTTTTTCGTAAAAAATAATGACTGTAAGCAAATTAATATTAAAAAGTATCCAATTCTTTAATAAAAATAGCAAAACGTATCCATTTTTGTCCTCCTCATTCAATTTCGTATCCTTTTGTCCAGCGTCGTAAAAACGTATCAGTAACATCAAAAAGTATCCAAAGGATACTTTCGTATCCATACTTGCAACCCTGACTGAGAAGCCGGATGGAAATACAGTAATCTAGAAAAAATTAATAACTAATCAGTCACTTCCCTTACTTAATTTAATCGGTAGGCACACATAATTAACATTATAATTGGAACTCAGCTCCAGCATGTGTGTGGATGTGTGGAAAAAAAGAAGAGAATATAACAAAGGAACTTAGTGAATAATAATAAAAAAAAACAGTAAAAAAGAACTTAAAATAGGCGCCGTTGCAAAGACAATCCTCTACAGATATCATCATCATTACTATTATTTCCCGGGCTAAAATCATTAGAAGAAGAAAACGGCGCCACAATCAACAACAACACAAATATAACACAGTAATACGGAACTACTACCACCCGTAAACTCTCAGGCAAATTACACAGAGAACTGGTAAAAGGGTGAACGATTAAAATTCGCCCAAAGTGAGTTGAGATGGTGAAGGAAGAGGCGAGAATGAGAGTAAATGGCGCCCTTTTGTCTCAACATAGTGGCCGACCTGTTGTTATTCTTGGTACCGTCCAACAGGTATAATTATGTATTTGTATAATTGTATTTTATCTTGTTGACAGTTTCTATTGGGTAAATGTTGAAAGAATTACTGTTATTGCGTACGGTTTTCTACCTTAATTACCCACTTATTTAGACCATTCTAAGACTAATTTCTTCTATGGCATTTCCTCCACAAATGACCCATTTCCAAGATAGGGCATATTGAAATTAGCCCGACCTTACCTAACCTAACCTAGACCACAGCAGACTACTGGGACCTAACCTGGGCAAACTACCGGGAAATAACCGTGGTAAAGTACAGGAAATGACCGGGGCAAAAGACTGGGACCTAGCTGGATCTGGCAACACTGCTACAAAATGGTAATTCTTTCAATAAATACCTCCTATTGTTATATTGATTAGCCGTAGGAAAGGAATACAGTTCAGTTCAGTTGATGGGTGAGGAGTATTGCCTTTCCAACGGCACTCCTCTTTTGTCTCGTTAATATGTTAGTATTAATACTGATGCTGTGTTCCTGTGCGTCTATTATTTTCTAAATTTTCTTTTCCTTTATTTTATGTTAATCCTTGTGTTTTCCTTTCTTTTTCTCTTTATTTCCAGATTTGAAATAGGTAGTCTTTTGTTACACTTATATTTTTTTCATTAAATAGTAACTGTCCTAAAATATTATTTTCATTTTCTATATATGGTTGTTGTAAATTCACATATTTATTTCTTTCTTTCTGTAAAAATGGGCACCACAATATAAAATGCCTTATATCCTCTATTTCTGCTTCACACAAGTCACATTTTACTTCACATCCTATAAATCTTTTTCTGTCATTAAGTTTTAAATTATTTGTTCTACCCTTATATAATATTACTGATGCCATATCATTATCATATATTCTTTCAGTTTTTATTTCTGTTTTAAATGTTTTGTAGATTTCCAAGCTTGGTTTTACCATAACTTCCTCCTTCCATTGCTCTGTGTCCCATTTTTTAATTTTTTTCCTTTATTTCTTTAACACTAGTTTCTTTGATTGACTTTCCTCCCAACTCAGTTTCTTTGATGAATGATTTTACCTTCTTCATCCATTGGTCTTTTCCACTTTCCATCTTTTCTTGCATTATTCTTTTTACTAATTGATTCTTCCCTTCTATTCCGTATTTTAGATATTTTATATAACGGTCTATAATTCTACTCTGCATACTGGAGGCTCCTATTTCTCCTCTTATGTTGCTACCTGAGCATATTTTGGTGCCCCTAGTATAAATCTATATACTTTGTTTTCTATCTTTTGGAGCTCTTCTGTTTCAGTTTTTGTAAATTCCAATACATTTGATACATATAGTACAGATGGTAGCACTACACTTTTCCAATATGTTTTCCCTATTAGCATCTTATTTACGCTCTGTGCTATTATTGTATAGGTCATGTTTGCCATTTTTCTTGCCTTTTGTATTACTTGGTTTTTTGTATTCTGAAGCACTTTCTCTTGTCATTTATTGTAATTCCCAAATATTTTATCTCATTTGTTATCATTATGTCTCTCAACTTTTCTGGTTTCTGTTTCATATTGAATATCAATATTTTGCTTTTCAATTTGTTTATGTCTAAGCCACATTCTTCTCCCACTATTATTAAGCTGTCAATTGTTTTCTCAGCCTCTTCTATTGTTGTTGCCAGTAATAAGCCATCATATAGTTTTCCAGAAATTGTTTGGACATTCCATAATAGCTCCATGGTTGTTGTATGGAAGTGAATGCAATAGAGAGGAATCAGGTTGATGTGATAGAAATAAAATGTTTAACGGTGATTAGTGGAGTGAGATGTTTTTATATAATTAGAAACAAGACAATGAGAGAAAGTTTAGGTCAGATGATGGAGAAGAGCTTCCTTAATAGAATCCATTCACAGTTTCACACATATTTGTCGCTGTTTGTCATCAGGTTGATCCGTCGGGGATGATGGTCTCTCTCAAAGCCAGTGATGATCAGGTGATCCAAGTCAAGTTACAACAGCCCCTCCAGGTAAGTCATATGTACATAGGGTTTATTGTTCAATATTACTGGTAACAGTACTTCTTTTTCTTTCAAAAATACTATAATTTTTTTCCGATAATATTATTACCATCATTCAGAATTTCTTTTATCTTTCAAGGTTTCTTTCATCCTTCAAAATTCTTCTTTTCATTCAAAATTGCTTACATATCATTCAGAATTATTGTAGTTAATCATAAGGAGGTTGTACATTTGTTGAGGAATAGGAATGCATTGAATCTTCCAACTATGGTACAAAACTGATTCCCTACTAATGCCCATTAGAGTTAACTTTATTCACTGTGAATTCCAGTCATCCCAGCAGGGCAGAAGAATGTTGTAGGATCTGGTCAATTCCTTTGTGGAGATGTGCGGAATTGCTCGGGGGGAGGGGGGGGGGCTTCATTGGTGACGTGAAGTTGGTACAGTATGTAGTAAGACAGTGCACACATTTGCTTCCGAGTGGAATTGAAGAGATTAGCTCACATGAATTATATTACAGTACATTATTATATTGTCCATGTGATGAGTACTGCAACCAGTGACTTTCTCTCTGTCTCTGATTTTGTCCCATCTCCCTGGGAATTGCTTCGGTAGCCCGGGTATATAGAGCCAGCCCCACTTTCAATTTAAAAATTATTTTTTCACTAACCAGAGATCTGTGGGGCAGCAACAACAACAGATTTTCTATTTATATAATGACATAGTTTACTGGCATAATACTGTTTCTTGGCATGGTTTGGAGGAATTGGTAGCCCTTCAATTTACCATACTAATATGTTAATATGGTGTGAGGTACCACTTTAAAAACATTTCTGTGATAATTGTGTTCTTACTGTATTTCCTTTTCTTTAGAGTTGATTCATATAACTGCTTTCAGGAACTCATTGATAAGCCAATTAGCAATCCATTTGTTTACTTGCAAATAATGTAAGCTCCTCATAACACCTCTCTACATCTGTGCTATGTTACTGCTACTGCTCCAGTTCCACCATACATCCAATCAAACATAATTTATGTAAACTCAGTTCCGTTCACAGATATATATTGTAATGATTGGTTAGAATAATCTAATATTATACTGTATCTTAAGAACTTATATTTCTGACATTATATTATATATTATGTAAATGTATAGACTAGGAGCTGGGCCCCTTGCCTGTCAGGGGTCTTACACTGGTGCTAGAGCCTCCCCAACTATTAAAAAAAGGGAAATGAGGTATTGATGATGATGATTATGTATTATATAAATGAAATTAGAGTGATGTGAACATTAATGTTATGTAGTGTGTGGTACTGTACCTCATTAAAAGATTTGATTCACCATATCTCCTGTTCTTTACTTTATTCAGGGTGTTAAAATCATGTAGTGTATTTGGTCTCTCACGCATCATATGACACCTGTTCTCTAGGGGTTAAGGCAAAAATAATGCTCAAATTCTTTAAATGTAGCTTGTGTGTACCACCAAACTGAATATTTTTGTGAACTACTAGAGACTATTCCTTAATTTAAAAACTAACTTCCACAGTTGGAAGCGAATATCATGTTGCCTCTTCCAGTACTTCATGAAGGACAGTACAGTATAAAGGACGATCAAGGAACAAACACACACTACAAAATTACAGTATCCAGCATACAAATGAAAAACTTGAAGGATAATGGAAAAAATAATAATTAAATAAGTATACCTGAAGGGTACTGTAAAGAACAATCAAGAAACACACACAGTATTCATGACTTGGCTGATGTGGTGACAGGTCTCTTGCCTCCAACTGTACTATATTTTCTGTATGCTAAGGTTTTATTTGCGTACTGTACACGGTTTCATTACCCATAACCTCATTGGATAATGGGGGATTACTGTACATATTAACATTATCTATATTTTAAAGTGTATATTTACTTGCATACTTCAGGAAAACTTAGAGGGCGTGATGGAGGTGCATGGAATGAGCCAAGGACGTCAAGTGCTGTGTCAGAGTTACGTAACCTTCCCCCAGGAGTCATACGCTAACTTTGGTAAGTGTTGAACTGGTGTATCAATGTGTTATGCCGCTGGTCAACTCTGAAACGAACACACACAGCTCCCAAATGAAGAGTTAACAGGTATTCTCAGTCTTTCATGTAATATACACAACTGATCAACTCTGTAACACACATACAACTTACATAATTATGGCAGTGGATTAACTTATCAACATTAATCAATAGTCATGTGGAACTGGATTAACTTACCAACATTATAGTCGTATGCCACTGCATTAATTTATCAATGTTTTACCTATTTCTTTCAGATATGGGGAGCTATGATGAGGCAGTTAAACTTATCCATTCAGTCAGTGGAAATCCATGGAAAAGTGACTGATCACCAGAAGTGTATTTCAACTCTTTGGGCTGTATGCAAGAACATTCATGGTGTTCATGACGGTATGGTACCGGTATGATGGCTTTCTAGATACAATATAGAATCATCGTACTGGTACCAAACTATTGTCAAAACCACATATATTCTTGTACACAGCTTCTTGTCCCAGTATGGTATAAGTTTTTCATGTGTCCCTCCTTTCTTTGTCACTCTGTATGATATAATTTTTTTCTTAGGCTTTTCATGTGTCGTGCAAAGTGAGGGTAATATTTATTGGTGATGAAATGGGACAAAATTATGGACCTTTTTCCTTCAAACTAGCCAGGAAACAGATGACCTCAACATTACTCATAGGGGATCTGATTTTTTTTGTAGCTTGGAGGAGTCAGTAGCCCTCCAAATTACCGAGGAGAGTCTTCTCTTAAGGGAAGTAACCTTTTGAAGTCAATGTAGACTCATTTATAAAACACATCCCCTGTATAATTTCATATGGAGGGGTTCTGTTCCCTGGCATAGTTGGAGGAATCGGTAGCTTTCCAATATCCCATAATTAGTTACTCCCGTTAAGCAGACACCTACCTGTAGTTATCAATTAAGAGAAATAAATAATAAAATAAATAAAATAATATTAATACAGCAAAATGAATTTTTTCACATAATGGGTGGGGTGCCATTCGAAGTGAGTCTGACCAGCTGGGAAGTTTGTGAAAATGTAGAAATAGAAGGAAAAGAGGGACAGCAAGCACAGAGGAAATAGAAGGAAAGAAGAGAGAGCAAGCATGTAAGAAATGAGAGGAGGATAGCTAGGACGAAGGAAGCAGATGGAAAGGAGGGACAGCAAGCAAAAAAAAAATGGAATGAAAAAGGTGGCCGACAGCAAGTAAGATGAAGGGATAGATTGATATTTGGCACCGCAACAGCGAGGTCATATAGTGCCAGAAGAAGGTTATAGAGAGGTGTGACAGCAAGCAAGAAGGAAACAGAAAAACAGGGTCAGTTGAAGAATTGAAAAGAAATGGCTGGTGGCCCAATTGTAATCTCTTGAGGAGGCAGTGTCTTATGGGTGAATTGGAGTTTACGTTGCCCTCTATACAGTTTAGCCTATATTTTTTTGTTGACTATACAAAAGAGCAGCAAATAATATTTGTAATATTTTTTGGCTATTATTGGAGTAGCAGAGAAATATTTTTTTACAGTATGAATGGAAACAAATTACATAACTCAAAAATAGGTGGGTCCGTTGAAAAGGCTTACGTGACCCAATCTCGTTCATTTGTTTACGTTTACACCCACAGACAGTGTTGCCAGGTGCATGGAAATTCTCTGTTTTATGAAATTTTCAAGTCCACACAGGGAAATTATTAAAGATTGTTCAAGAATAAACAGGGCAATTTCTACAGACGAAATACCAAAATAGGCCGAGAGCAGGGAATTAATGAGGTAAAAAGGGAAATTCTGATGTTGAAGTTGGGGAAATTTCGTCAAGCAGATCTGGCAACACTGTCCACAGCTGACTGATATCCCATGAAAGAAGGCGAGGCTGTGGTCTTGTTAAACCCACGTTACTTCTTCACTGATAATTTACACACATACAGGGTACGGGATACTGTAGGCTACATGTTTTGCTTATAATACCTAATGATAGTAACGAGTTATAAGTATAAACTCAGTAGATATTATATACGAAATAATATTGCACACTGTTACTGTGGACTATATATTATAATGCACAGATGGAATGTGGATTGTAATTAATACATTGGAGACCATCATGAGGTCAGCCATGTTTGGTGATATATGGGTCTTTGGAAATTTTCAGGATAAATATTGATAGAATTACCGTTATTGCGTACGGTTTTTCTACCTTCATTACCCACTTATTTATACCATACTAAGACTATTTTCGGTAAATATTGAATGAATTACCGTTATTGCGTACGTTTTTTCTACCTTCATTACCCACTTATTTAGACCATTCTAAGACTATTTTCATCTATGGCATTTCCTCCGCAAATGCCCCATTTCCAAGATAGGGCATATTCAAATGGGGCATTTTGAAATTAGCCTGACCTTACCTGACCTGATCTAACCTAACCTAGACCGCATCAGACTACCGGGACCTAACCTGGGCAAACTACCGGGACCTAACCTGGGCAAACTACCGGGAAATAATCGTGATAAAGTACAATAAATGACCAGGGTAAAATACTGGGACCTAGCCGGATCTGGCAACACTGCTGCAAAACGGTAATTCTTTCAATAAATACCCTATTTTTGGTACCCTATTTTCTTCTATGGCATTTCCTCCGCAAATGCCCCATTTCCAAGATAGGGCATATTAGCCTGACCTTACCTAACCTAACCTAGACCACAGCAGACTACCGGAAAATAACCATGGTAAAGTACAGGAAATGACCGGGGCAAAATACTGGGACCTTGCCAGATCTGGCAACACTGCTACAAAACTGTAATTCTTTCAATAAATACCGTTTTCATGAGTAATATATATGAAGATAAAGTGGCATTTATTGAAAGAATTACCGTTTTGTAGCAGTGTTGCCAGATCCGGCTAGTTCCCAGTATTTTGCCCCGGTCATTTCTTGTACTTTACCACGGTTATTTCCCGGTAGTTTGCCCAGGTTAGGTCTCGGTAGTCTGCCCAGGTTAGGTCCCGGTAGTCTGCTGTGGTCTAGGTTAGTTTAGGTAAGGTCAGGCTAATTTCAAAATGCCCCATTTGAATATGCCCTATCTTGGAAAAACAGGGATGTGGACAATATCTCTAGTTTAACCCAGTTATGAATGAACTATGTCCCAGTTAGGACAAAAGGATGCCCTGTTTAAGATGAAATGATGCCCCAGTTAGGTATGAAGGATGCCTTAATCTGGTTTTATTTAATCTGGTATTATTATTATTATAATTATTAATAATATTAATTATGATTTTACTGTTATTATTATCTCATTATTATTAATTTATTTGATGACACAGACCATTAGTGTGCCGGCAGACAGCCATATTTTGTATAGTGAGTTGTTTACAGTTTTTTTTTTTATTATTATTATTATTATTATTATCATTATCATTATTAATAATTTATTTGATGATACAGACCATGAGTGTGCCTGCAGAGCAACCAGATGATGAGCTCACCATCCCCCGGGCAGCCATGAATAAAATGATCAAGGAACTGCTGCCAAACGTGAGAGTAGCCAACGAGGCAAGAGAGCTCATTCTCAATTGCTGCACCGAGTTCATTCATCTCTTGTCATCTGAAGCCAATGAAATTTGCAACCAACAGCAAAAAAAGACCATAAATGCAGAACATATACTGATGTGTGAGTAGAGTGTATTATACTTAGGAAACGCATGTGGTTCTTTATTATCAAACTGTAAAATAGATAATATGGCATCAGGTGGCAGTAACACGTGGTGTTAAAGTGAAGCAAAACCAAACATAAGCGGCTTCAACATACACGGTTTCACTTATTCGCGGGTTAGCCTGTGGATATACAGGTAAACCACCGCATACGCGGATTCCACATTCACCGTTTTCACACATTTGCAGTTTGCTGTGAAATATCTTCACATTTTTAGACTTTTAAATGCCCTCATCAAAAGCGGTTGCTGGGTACCTAATTGGACTGTACGGTACTTCCCACCATACACAGCTGGCCACCGTCTTGGTGATTTATAGCTCTCCACTGTCTTGTTAATCTTCCCATAATTACGGTAGTGTGACCAGGAATAGTGTACAGTACTGTACTGTATAGTGCTTTCATCTGTGCAAAGGTATATTGTACAGTATTTTCAAGTGACAAAAAAAAAACTAAGCATGGGCTAAAAGTATTGAAAATACCCATTTTGAGAAGTTATTTACTTTAAAGGGGTTAGGCAAACTAGGCTAGTGTAGTGCGTGAGTGTGATGGGATGGTGAGCTTGCTCAGTTGCCTCCAGTAATTCATGAGTTTTTACACATACACACCTATATCCTTAGTTTGTATTAATTATTCTTAGTCGCTTTCTCTCACAATTACTTCCAATTTTTGCCATTAAAATTGTCTGCATGTGAATATTCCAGGTACTGGCTGAGGTCATACAAATTCCGGAAAATCTGACATCTGTGATTTTGAGAGTTATGTGTATGTCATGGCTCTGTGTGTTATGTTACGAGTACAATATACAATGCATATAGCGCTTGATGTTTTATATTTCAGATGTTAGTTTATTAGATACATACAAGATGCGCATTTGCTCACAAGAAGAGATATACGACCGTACAGGCATTTGGATGTGTGTGTGCAAACATTCGTTATTTTTCCACTTTCGTGGGGATCTTTGTCCCCTAACTCATGCGAATACGGAGTTTTACCTGTATAGCACATGGTTTTGCTTATCCACAGTTTAGGCTGTATTGTACTGTAAGTAACTAGTTTTTACTCACTGGCAATATGCGCCGCCACTCTGTGGGACCAACCCATAGTCTCACAACGCTGGAGCCACCCCATAGCGTTTCAAGGTGATGAAAGTGATGGAGGTGGAGTTATTCCACTCCTAAATTAGTGCATTTGTCGCGGCTTTCAGCCGCTTAAATTGTATTTATTGGTTGTGGAACCAGCACAGCTGGATTGCTATAGAACGCACCCCTTCTCCAGCCCAGGCCCCGTATAGGCATATTCTGGGCTAGAAGGGTCTATTCCGTGAAGATCATCAGAAGTAAATAAAATTCAAATCTGGCGCTGTACTGATATGGGAGCCACCTGGTGGTGGCCTGTAGAGGTAGTGACCCGCCCTGGACCAGTGAGAGTGACCGCTCGGCCACTCAAAATGAGAAGTTAAGGAGAATGTCTGCCGCATCGGGAGACGGGTGGGACAGTAAAAGCTGTGCTGGTTCCACAACCAATAAATACAATTTAAGCCGCGACAAATGCACTATTATTGGTAAAGTGGAACCAGCACAGCTGGATTGCTATGCATGCGATGCGGTCGGTGGGAGGTGAGGAGGAGGCATTCACACCCCGTATGAAGAGCGGTAAGAAGCACCTGGCCCGGAGCGGGAACTCGTATAAAGAGCATTGAGGTGAAACTATTGTAAAAGGTTTCCAAGAGTTTGGGTGGTAGACCATTTTGGAAGTGATTTTACTCATACACTCAACCCTCTGCTATCGCGCATAATTGGTGCCGTATATAGCACGTGATAGCGGAAAACGCTATAGCGGAATTTAATAACTAATGGGAATAATTCAAATTGATTCCCGGCCCCTCATATTTCAATATTTTTCCTCCCTAAACATGTTTTTTTACTAATATTTCTTTGCATACCATGAAAACTACGGTAGATAAGTAAGAAAATAGCATTGTTTAACCTAATAAATAATAGAAAACCCATTTATTTAGCACTTACTTTTTCATAGGCAAGGTTAGGTTAGGTGGGTTTGCTAGCGGGGGTTCCAAGGCTGGGGTGGAATGTTACTGACCACCCCTTCGATGCTCTACCACAGCATCAAGGAAGTTATCAGCCTCCGCTGCAGTTTGGAAGGGACCAAACCCTTCGAAATTATTATCCTCGTTTTCAGAATCACTGGTGGCATGGGAAGGTCCTGGTTGTGGCTCTTGAGCTTCATTACGTCGACGTAAGAAATCGGTGATTTGGCGTTGCCGGAAGTTGTTCACATGAGCATTGTATTGGTCATGATAACCTTCGAGAGCTTTTAGAACAAAAGCACACCTGGCTTCACTATTAATGGTGCGATCTTGCTTGAGGAGGTGTTGCATTCTATCCCCCAACTCTATCAGCTCCTTAATGTTAGGCACGGACAGGGCCCCAGGCCTACCACTTTCACCACCACCTTCCTCTTCCTCTTCATCTCCTTCTTCTTCAGCCAATTCTTCTTCTTCTAGAATTTCTGCTGCAGTAGGAGGAGGTGGTCTTATCATGTCCATTATATCATCCACGTTTGTGTTATCAAAACCACCTCCAGGGACTTGTCTTGCTTCCGCTGCTGCAGCCTCCGCTACCTCCTCTACGGACTGGATCTCACCTGCCACATTCCCACGGTTCTCCTCAGGTAACGCAGCCAGTATCTTACGCCAAGCGTGATGGATGGTTCTTTGCGTAACATTATTCCAACATTCAACAACCAAATCTACCGCCTGTTTTATGTTATAATTTTTCCAATACGATAACACATTCTTCTCATGTTCATTATCATTTCTCTGTTGATCATCACTGTCTTCATCATCGTCGTTACTGTCAACAAGGCTCTGGAGAAGCGCATCATCCCTTGTCGCATCCTTCATAATCCTGAACTGATTCCTGGAGTAAGACGCCTTAACAACCGAGATTATTTCCTGATCAAGTGGCTGGATCAATGATGTTGTATTTGGTGGCAAAAAAGTTACTTGAACGTTAGGATCAGCCATGCGTAACAGGAGGGAGTGGCCTGGAGCGTTATCTAGGAGCAATAAAATGTTGTAGCGAATGTTCTTCTCCCTGCAAAACTTTTTAACCGAGGGAATAAAATGGTTTTTCATCCAGTCTTGAGACAGCTTTCCTGACATGTATCCCTTCTTTGAGGTCATCCAATGAACATTTATTTTCTTCATGTCTTGATGCTTATAGGCCCGAGGTTTCACAGCACGATGAATGACTGTAGGCTTCAGGCGGCATGTTCCTGTAGCATTCGTCGTAAAGCACAGGGTGAAGCGTTGTCGTATTGGCTTCCTTCCTCTAACCTTCACCGATCTTTCAGTTATGAAGGTGCGCTTTGGCAGGGTTTTCCAATAAAAGTTAGTCTCATCCATATTGAATATTTGGTCTGGTGTGTAACCTCCTTCCTCAATTATGTTACGTAACTCTTCAGGATAATCCCGAGCAGCATCAGTATTTGCGCTAGCAGCTTCCCCTGACAGCACCTTGCTCGTGACTTTCTGCCGACGGATAAATTTATCCAGCCACCCTTTTGAAGCTAGGAATAGTGGTGGTTGCTGCACTCCTAACTTTCGAGCGACACGTCCATAAATATCCAATGCCGTGTCCATTATGTCCTTGGTATCCACAGATTCATTTCGCCTTGCCATTCGATCCATGTACCTTCCGAGCAATTGTTCCGTTTTTAATAACACCTGGTTACGGCTACGCTTCACATTCAACGCTCCCTCTGAATTTGACATTCTTATATGGTTTCTAATGTACTCACGCTTTGCATAAATCCCTCTCACTGTCGATTCATTTATCCCAAACTGTACACCAACCGCCCTCTTCTTTACACCACCATCAATTTTCTTAATAATTTCAAGTTTCTCAGCGTAAGTTAAGTTTTTCCTCTTCTTAATTTCACGGCCGGGTGCCTTAGCGTTTCTTTCTGCAACGGTAGGGGGTTTGGGAGCACGACCAGCCATTATATTTCTCACATAAAAAGCACTCTGAGCTATCACTCCCCTCTGTGAGAACAACGCGCACCAACTGAATATTCCCTCCACTCTTAAACTTAAACAAACGGTTGGGCCAATCAGCGCTCACCCTGGCTATGACGTCAACAGCAACATGGCGCCGAGCCCAGCCTATCATGGCTCATACCCTCCACTTGCGCGATAGTAAGCATACGGGTGCGCTATAGTGGATGAAGGTGAACTTTTCACACGTGCGTGATAGTAATGAAACGCTATAGCCGAACCCGCGATAGCAGAGGGTTGACTGTATATATAATTTATTATCATTATATATACCAAACTTTCTGTTATAAACCAGAAAGTGTTACAAGTAGTTTGTCTTTATAGTCAGACTCGAGGGGAGAGGCAGGGGGTTGAGGCCCCCCCCCCCCCCTTTTATCTCAAAGTCCTCCAAACCTAGGCTATGGCCTGAGTTTGGGTCATAAGTCCACGAGAGGAGGAAAGAAACACCAATATGTCCTAACCATGTGTTTATTGTATCAAGTCACCATTATTTTATCCCTCGGAAAATAAATACTCAAAGTTCCATAACAATGTAGTTTTATTACAGTAGCACCATATGTACACTCTCCCAAAAAAGTATCGGCATTGCTGGCTAGATCCTGCTGAGAAAAGATCGAAGCTACATGTATGACTGTACTGTGGAGTTGGTATTCCTGCTGGCAATGAGTTGACTCTCATTTCTGTACTAACGTGAAATCCTCTAGCATACATAATTCATGCATTAGGCAAGTCGTGGAGTAAGAGTTGTGACTTCATTTTTACAGATATACGTTATGTGATTTTAATAATTGATGGTTTTGGGGGAGGGGGAATTTACTGAATTATTGAATATAATGAGAATGATAACCCAGAGAATAAAGTTACCAAATCGGATTTTTACCAAAAAGGAATCTTTGAGTAGATTCGCTGTAACTGTAGTATTTTGTCTTAAATATAATGCAGTTATAGCATAGGGTAGGATTAAGTAGGCTTATGCTTTTTCTTCTCATACTTATAAGTAAGGTTTTGTAAATTAACACAAACAGACATTGCCCTCTCCAGAAAGTGAAGTGTATAAACAAACATGTGAAGAAACCAACACCTCAAAGCTTCACTCGATAATCTCGGGGCCTCAGTCTCAGGCAACGACTGACGGCTCCTGTACCGAGGTAGAGGTATATAAAAATAGGTAAAAATAAAATAAAATAAATAAAAAGAAAGATAACGTACCATTCGGCAACTACGGTGTGGATTAGCTGAGTTCTCAGCATTAGAAAGGGGCAAATCTTACGATAAAATTTTAAATTTCTCTAATAGGTAAAGAAATGCGAATATGTTTCGACTTGCATCCACAATAGTTTCTCTGACTCATGAAGCAATACGAATATACATAATTGGCAACTGATCGGCAGGAATACCACTATCTATAAGGTTTCAAAGCAATGTACCATAATGCTACATTTATTGTCGTTTTCGTTCATTCGTTTTAATGCCGATACTTTTTTGGGAGAGTGTACAACATGAATGACATGGGATGAGCATGAGAATGTACAGGATAGAGGTGACGTATGGGATGACAGGATGAATGGGTGACGGGAGTTAAGTAGCCCGACCTTTTCCCTTCGGGTGCCCCCTCCCCCTTTTTCACCTCCCGCGGGAACCCTTGCCAGGCGTGAGACGTGGGTGTGGCAGGGTGGGAGGAGTCCCCGCACAGGGGGTGGGGGAAAGCGAGTGGAACAGATACCTCGTCCTGAAGGAGGAGGTGGATGTCCAGCCCCCCAGATCCCGTACCCGCTCCACCGAGTGAGTCCTGAGAAACGCGAGGGAGGCGGCCACGCCCCGAACGCTGTGGGTCTTGGGAGCGTGTCCGGGATCCCCGTTCTCGATCACTCGGCAGAGAAGGTGAGCGATGGACCTGGGGAAGAGAGGCTTACCAGACCTGGAGTTGTAGAAGAGATGGTCCGGGGAAGCCTCCCTCGTAGCCTCCACATAAGCTGTGAAGGCGTGGACTGGACAGAGTGGGTGGAAACTTCCATCCCTCAGGAAGGAGGGTACTGCGAGGGGGCCAATCCTGTCGTCAGCCTGCTCGTTCTTAGCTAAGAAAGTAGGAGAGGGGGAGACAGTCAAAGAGGTAAGGTTAGGACTTACAGAGGAGAAGGCTGGATGACGGGTCAGGGCTGCCAAATGGGAGGCCCTGTACCCTGTAGCTAAGGCGAGCAGGAAGAGAGACTTCTGAAGGAGGTGGCACACTTCCAGAGGAACCCCCTCGAAGGTCAGGTACGTCAGGACGCGGTGAAGATACCAGGAAGGAGTCTGGGCCCGGTGAGGGCGGGTCACTACCTCTACAGGCCACCACCAGGTGGCTCCCATATCAGCACAGCGCCAGATTTGAATTTTATTTGCTTCTGATGATCGTCACGGAATAGACCCTTCTAGCCCAGAATATGCCTATACGGGGCCTGGGCTGGAGAAGGGGTGTGTTCTATAGCAATCCAGCTGTGCTGGTTCCACTTTACCAATAAATATGGGTTTCCACCACCAGCTGATATCACTACCCCTCATTTCCCATTCTCCCTCTCTCTTTCTCTCTTATTTTATTATGTTTAACCAAATTTTATTATTTAAACTGTACAAATATATATTATTGACCACCTATTAATTTTGCTTCACTCCACTACTACATGCTACCATCAAACTACATCTCCTATTTCTCTCTTTCTCCTATTTTATTTTGTATTCTTTATTTTTCATTAATACAAATATATTTTATTGACCAACTAGAGCTCTCTTCCACTGCTCTCTGTTCATCGCCAAATCCTTTCTCCCCATAACTTTTCCATGTCTTGCCTGACACAACAACTCCAAGTTTTCTTAGATCTTTGGGGCCTACATCCCTCCACCTCCATTTCCTCCACCATTTTCACAAGATTCACTTCTTCTCTCGTCTTCACTTGTCCAAACCATTTGAGTCTCCTCTGCCTCACCACACCACACCTCAAGACTCACTCTGAATCTGCATCCTCCTCCACCATTCTCACAAGATTCACTGCAGTCCTCCAACCATATTCATGTACTGTACAGTCGGATCCCTTCTATTATGGATGGGTCCTCCCAACCCTCCAACTATCACCCCACTGCTTTGATCATCAGGTTATTTAGTCAGTCTGTAACTACAAAATTAATACACCCCTTACTTCCCGCAGCCTTTCCAGCCATCAGTAGGTACTGTTTCTACTAGGGTTGTTCTACTCTCAATTTTCCAACTCTCCTTTCAAATACATGGTCATCTTTTATTTGGAACTTTGGTGTAACTTGCATTGTTCTGGTTGAAGATACCCAAAGGATACGATGCTGTAGTAATGTGGTAGGTCTTTGTTCTCTTCAGAGTTAAAGGTGGAGTTTAGTAGCAAAGTAGAAACGTCTATATTGAACACAGTTTATTGAAGGAACCAAGTTATATAGTACAGCGAGTAGCTAGGAGATGGCTAGTTAGAGAGTGTCTAGTGTACGAGACTCCTGTGGGGGCCTGGTGACCCACTTGTCCTCTAGTGAAGTCAATGAAATAATGCTGACTGGCATTGGTTCCCAAGGGGCAGCTCTCACGAACTGAACCTGTTCTGTTGACTAAGGTTGTTGAGTCTGAGATACATCCTGAGACATGTGATGTGACTCACTCCCTACTGTAGGTTTACATGGGATATAGATATTTATATATACTGTATGTAGAATAATATAGATATTTATATATACTGTATGTAGAATAATATAGATATTTATATATACTGTATGTAGAATAATATAGATATTTATATATATGTAGAATAATATAGATACTGAATATATATGTAGAATAACCTGTACAGTATTACTGCACTATACATAGACATATCAATAGAGTAGCACTTGGCTTTAATTTTTGCGCTACCCTCAGCGAGTGAAGAGTGGTGAAATGAAAGTGAAAGAACAACTTATATGCACCATGGGACATACAGTAATCACTCACTAATACCCACCTCTGCATACTTGCTGTTTTTTATTCATTCCAACTAAACCTTGCACTCAATTGATCCTTGTCCCCTTACCTTCTTTTGTCATGTCTGTACCACTAAGCACACACTTTCCTTCACTCTCTTGTTCTCAATGACTATCGTATACCCGCGATCCAAAATTTTGACACCGTTATGGCTGGTAGGAAGTTGAACCCAGAGTTACAGAATTAACAATTGAGGCGCCCGCCCCTTGCTGAAGTGAGGTAAATGATGGGTCGGGCGAAACTGAGTTTTTATATGCATATAAAATAGTCCAGTTTTAAGCTCTATCATGCGATGCATGTTCAAAGCTAAAAGCTAAAGTAATGTGTTATTTAATAACAACCAAGCTTGCAACACAATACCTGTATTTTTTTTTTTTCCCCACCCAAAATATGCATAATAATAGTCTCTATGGTGAAGTGATGTGAGTGACTGAGAGAGGTATCACAGTCATTCAACAATCAGTATTACATTACATCATTGGCCATCAGCTAATTAAATCAGACTCCATTAAATCAGTTTTTTCTGTGACTAATAGTGATACCATGGTTGATCATAACAATACTGACATTCTTGAATTCATATCACCATTGGGAGTGAGAAATAAGCTGTGGGATGAGTCAGACAGGAAAACCAGTATGGCAGTCAAATCAATAGAATAGTTACTGGTATATACTTATTTTGTTGTTCATATAACATAGATATGGTTGTTGTTGTTGAAGTTCTTCAAGCTGTCTGGCCGAGCAGCCCCGAGCTCCTGAGGAAGGCCATGGCCTGAACTGGGCTTTCCCACAATGCCCTCAGAGAGTGTATGTTGTGTGGTTTGGTTGTGTGCATTGCAGTCTTCAATAATGTGTTTAACAGAATGGGGTGCTGTGTTGCATTACAGACAGACATCCACAATGGCTCCATCCAGCTTCTTTTGATATGTCAGAAGGGCTGGGTGGTGGCCACACCGCAGCCTGGCCAGGTGGACATAGATATGGTTGAATATAATTATGAATATGATTAACTATTAAGAACAAATAAACTTGAGAAAACAGCATATGAAATCTGGTAGAGAGGTATGTTACACTGCCTAGTTGCATACCTTACTACTGCTCCAGAGCAGGAGTGAGGTGTAACCCTGCCAGATGGGGAAATGCCACCAACTTCAAACGCTGTTTTCTCTATTGTTTGTGCATGTCGCCTACCTCACTTCAGCACTTCCATCCATGTAACCTGCATCGTATGAAGATTTGAAGTCGCGGTTTGATTTTTTCCTACAATTTCAGGCGTAACTTTGGTCGTAACTTTCCTTAGTATAATATGCTCCACAGATTATAATGGTGGCCTGTATTATCAAGATGCATATTGTACCATACACATGTACTTCACACTGAAAATATCTTTTACAGTATGTGTTTGCATTCTTTATAAATGAGACTAATGGTTGTGGAGTGTGAATACACTATTACCAAAGAGCATTGTTTCTGGTCAGGATGTGCTACTGCAATTAATCTGAACACTTAACCTTTCTGTAGCCCTGAGACGGTATTCACCTTAGATTTTGCTACTGTTCGTATGCTTGCACTACTGACCTTGTCAATGTATATCAGGCTCATATCGACGCAGTGCACCATTTTCTTCCTCTTGAAGTACGGGTCTATTTTTTGTTATTGTAAAGCAGTGCCAGGTTCTAGTCCTACTGTCCATAAGGGTGTTAAAACTTTGGAGTGTGCATATGTATCTTATCCCATGACCTTGCCTTATCAAAAAATAATAAAATGAGTAGGGGCTGTGTCATTCTTTGGGTGTTTAGGGATCTAGTGTAAATTAAATCACTCTAAGGTATGTAAGCTTTCTGTTCTGTATTGTGCATGATGACAACAGAGAAGTTAAATAATGATAGCACTAAACTTTTGATCTATCTTTCTTGGGGCAGCCCTGGATAAGCTTGGATTTGGGGACTACCGAGCAGATGCTGAGGCTGTGTTGAAAGACTGTAAGGCCATGGCTGCCAAGAAGAGAAGGAAAAGCACCAGACTGGAGAACTTAGGCATCCCAGTAGAGGAACTCTTGCGGCAGCAACAAGAACTCTTTGCGAAAGTATGTGCTCAACTGTATATATCGGAAATTTCTTATACAGTATCATGGATTTACTGTATATATATTGTGTGTACAATAATTTTGTGGTTGTCGTTCGATAATTCTGTGTTTAGAATCTGGCAACAATGTTTGGAAGGCACTGATATCTCTTTCAACACCTCAAATCAGTCTAAACCAAAAAAAAAAACAAAGCCTATTAAACACAAGATGACATTAAAAGATTATAATAGATAAGGTTTTAAGAGGTGGTGACTTTCTAATATTCACTTTTTACACAGAAATAAGGTCATTTATTACATTTATGAAAAATATGCTCGTAACTTAATCCACAATTGTCAGGGGTTACTTGTTATATTATATACTGAATAAGTTATTTTCTGTTGTGCAGGCCCGTCAAGAACAAATGTTGGTGGAACAGCAAGAATGGCAGATGCTTCAGGCACAGGTGGCAGTGGCACAACAGCAGCAGCAAGAACAGCAAATTGTTGATGATGATGAAGATTATTCCTAGAGTTCACACATGCTATTTTAGTCAGTGTTGTCTCTATGGAATGGAAATTTATTGGTAAGATTAATGAAAGATAACTTTAAATATGTATTAGGTTGACAGAATAGATAAGGAGTAATACCTCATTATTATGGAGGAGGCTTTATTGACATCATGTCGCTTTTGCTTCTTCAGGCTTAAAGATAATTGGTTGAGTTGAAGAAGCAGTAGCGAAATGTCATCAATAATGGCTCCTCCTCATTCTGTTTGGTGTTGTTCCTAATCTGATGTGAAAGACATTTCTGTGCCAACCCAAGCAATCTATATCTGATACAGTAATAACGTTGAGATAAGTTTTTCCACTGTAAATGCATTCTTTGATGCACTCAACCTCTAGTACACATGGTGTATTTTATGCTGCCATCAAGGTCAGGTTGATTTGTCTGGGTCAGTCTCCTTCGTCCAGTAATGACTGTTCATTACCATACTCAGACAGCACAGGGTTTATAGTAACCAATACCCTACATGTATTTTAGCCTGTACGGTATTTCCTACATAGATATAAGATGGAATACAATTCTTCCTCCTAGTACATGTATTTTTTATACACGTTTCGCTTATTGCATGACACCTGGTTTTTACTCACCCAAATATTTTACAACACGAGTGGAAACTATGAAACGTGAACCGGAGGCCTCGAGTGGCCTAAATCTGCAATATAACTCTAGTGCGGGAACCCCTCCCCCACCAACTGAGCAACCATGGTGGCCCCTTTGTGTAACCCACATACCTTGTTCATTAATCACAAGTGATATATCAACATTATTTATTCTTAATTTTATATGTTCTATCACTATATGATTATATGACTTAAAATAAGCCAATAACATACGATGAAAGAGAGTAGAGAGCAGGAGGAGGGAGGAGGGTGGTGGCAGTGAAGAGGAGTGTTTGCTTTCACTACTTTCTCAACTTTACCAACTCTCATATATATATATATGTGTGTGTGTAAAAAGTTGCTACTTTCCCAACTGCTTTACACAGAAGTGATTTATCTACATTATTTCTTCTTTATTTTGCATTTTATATACACCCTGTACCTATGTATGGTTACGTGACTTATGTTGAAAGAGTGGTGAGTGAAAGGAGGGAGGAGGGTGGTGGAGGTTGTGAGAAAGAGGTCGAAAGTGTTCTTCACTACAGTACAGTACTTTCCTAACTGTACCTCACTCACATGTGATTTATCCACATTATTTCTTCATTTTGTATCACTGTGTATGAATATATGACTTAAATTAATGCCAGGTGTGGCCCTAAACCACTAGGTCTTAATCTCCTTTTCTCTTCACTTTAAGGAGTGGAGAGAGAGAGTAGAGAGAGTGAGGTATAGTCGAAGAACACACACACACACACGTACGCACACAGAATCCTACACGCTACGTCACGCTAACTCCTACCTGCGCGAAGCAAGCTGGGCGTTTGACCTTGTAAGTTTATCGGCCTGGGAGTCAGCAGCATGGGTTTTGTTCCGTGTACAAAGGTGCTGTGGCGTCGTCTCGCCCACATTATATTATCTGCTTACATTATTAAAATATAGTTGCAAGGTTAAGACCTGACAAGTCGGTCATAACATTAACAGTTGGAATATTCATAATGCAAAAATTCTGTCAAGTTATTTATTATTAATTTTACTTCCTTTTATAATGAAATTTATATTCCATTATGGATGTATTCATATATATATATTACTATTCTACCTAAATTTAGACAAATAATTCAAGGAATGTTCATAACAATGTAAAGTAGAGTTCAATACAAATGCTCAATTAAAAATAACCAGCTGACACTTGGTTCTAGAACCATTGTCCGATATCAGCACCTCCGGGTTAGTGAACTGACATATTGGATATGTAACAAGTGCGTGTGCTACTGTTTCTGCATTATTGTTATGCATTTATGCGAGGACTATATAGGTACTTGGACCCTTGTAGAAAATGCCAGTAAGTCAATGCATACTGTGTCCCATTGTCCTATCTCGTGTTGGGTAATCTAGAATTGGTGTTGGTGTATTTGCTGTGTCTTTGTTTTTAGCACATTAGAGGTGTTGTGCCACATAATTGGTTCAATCAACCTTCATTTCTTACGTGCCTGCAGGAGGCTCTTGTCCCGGCTGGGGTTTCCTGCGGAAGACTTAACATGAATTCGTTATAGTACTTGTGTGTGGAGACTGTCCTCCTGGTATGACTATTATACATGTGCAGAGTTTCTTGTGGTGATTAATAATTGTAGCTCACGGATGAGGACATGCACCATCTTGTTGTTTGAACTGTTCTAGTGGTAGGCCTATTGGTAGATTTCGAAGATCATGTTCATTCCCAGATTCGATGGCATATAGGAATGGGTCTGCCCCGAGTTCATTTCTCAAGATTGCCGTACTACTGGGCTGTCGAGTGGTATGCAACTTACATTGTCACTACTCGGGGTCGTTGTGTTAATTGTGGTAGTGTGATTGACACCTAAGTTCAGAGAAAGATCTTAGTTGACACTAACTACCAATATTACATTCACACGACCTGGTATGTAATATAATTTTGGTTCATATTTCAGTATAGTTAGGTGCCATCTTGCTAGGTGGCCTGACAGGCAAGGTTTTGAATAAACTATTATTTTGTACCCATTTATTATGTCTCTGAAGGTTTGCAATCGTTTGATTTGATGTTCTACCTGGTTGTTTTCATCGAGGGGTTCTCCAAGTAGTATCATAACATGTCTAAAGGAAGCTAAAAGAGTCAGGAGTTCGTCTTTATTTTTCTGATCTACTTTGTCGTGAGGTTTTAGCTCCTTAATTTTTGTGAGATCAGTTTCGCCAAGTAGGTCGAGTCTCTGTTGTGGCCTCCTTGCTTTGACCTTTATTACTGACTAGCAAGCCCCTTACACCTGGTGCGATAGTACTGTAACTGTAGAGTTGGTATTGGTGACAGTGAGTTGCAACACATGGACGGATTATCGCTCTTCATAACACAGCCCAGAGTAATATTGCTATAGCACAAAGTCTTGCAAGTTATATCTCCCTACACGGTAGTGCTACTGAAAATGGAGCATGCAAAATCATAATCAGTGAACATAATATATTATATGAAATACGCAATTGGCACCCTCATCCACAACGAAACAATAATCATGGCAGGTTTCACCAAAATTTTACGTCCATTATCGTTTATATTAATTTGCTTTATTGCTGATAGTTTTTTTGGGAGGCTGTACACTCGCAATCCAAAATAGGTATCCAAGCTTGCTTCGAATAGCCTGAGCGAGTATTAAGCAAGTTCAAGCAAATATGAAACAGGATAAGCGTGTAATTGGTTGGTTCACTAGTATGTCAAATGATTCGAAACTTTAACAAGACCTGGATACAAATTTTGGATTGCGACTGTACATTGAAGAACCAGATAAGTTTACAAATTTTCTCTCTGGATATTATAATTTAGTATGGTTATGTGTTTGTTCGATTATTTTCTTTATGGTCTCCTTCAAGAAGCTCTGCTGGGTTAGGCGACAGCAGGGTATTTTTTCCACCGACTGTACTTTGCTTCTTACATGCAGAACGTAATTAAAAAGATACTTACCTACTGCAAATCTTGCATTATATTTACTAACATATACTTGCCCATTTATATACCTACATTTATTCATGCATTATACTTAAATACCTACTTATATTCTGTACCTACTTACATATTCTTATATATCTAGTTACCGGTACCTACTTCAATACCTGCTTCCACTCTGGGCCAGTTAAAGTAAAGCGGCTACTCTCGTGTCAAATCCAGGTGTACGGTTATGTATGCTTGATAAAATACGTTATCAAAAGTAACCTACAAAATCGTAGATCGAGAAAATGCAGACATATACAATCCCAGGACATAATTTTGCTTTCTAATCTCCAATTCGTTTCTTTTACTGGTACGGTATACAGATGAAAACACTAATGAAAGCTTGACCTTTATGAAACTCGATATGAATATGAAAATGTAATATCCCCACTGAACTATCAGCCTGATATTCAACTAGAGAGAGAGAGAGAGAGTATAGCCAATTTATTTGTCTAGTAGTAGTCTAGAGAGAGTTCGGATCAGGGTTTTCTTATGTATTAGTCTGTGATGCATGGAGACCTCGAGCCAAAATGACCAATTGAATCTAGTAGACTACTGCTCTAACTCTACAGTTAAGCAACCTCGGACCCGGGACTTGCGTTTCTTTGTTCAAGCATTATATTACCCGCCTTACATGCTGTGCTTGTAGCCGAGTAATAATAATAAAGTGCATTAGGACTCACCACAGGAATGAGACTGACTACAACAGTCTGCAGTCGTCAGTCTCATTCCTGAGGTGAGTCCTAATGCACTTTGTAGGTGCAGTATGCCTTCATGTATTCAGAGTACGCATTATTTTGTGGCATTTTGGTGTTTCTTAAAGCCTATGAAGCAACACTATCAATGGAGGTGTAATCAGGCCTTTCTCTTAGACGTGTATAATCGGTCTGAGAGTTTATTGCAACGTATAGCTGTTATTCGATACTTCCAGTTGTCGTATGTCTCATTCTCGCTGGAGCTCGTATAGTAGTACTCCATCAAGCTATTCGAAGCAGACCTGGATACCTATCATGGCTCGTGACTACATGTGAGCGTTGAAGACATGAAGATTGAAGTTTCGAAATAGTAATCTGACTCCCCCCCCCCCCCCGGCTGACGTCACAAGTTTATTGTTGCAAAGTCCTACAACAAAGGAGAAGGCCAGAGGATGATGTTATTATTAGGATATTCTCACGCTGTTTTTGGAAGAGTAGTTCCCTCTCTTCCCCCTCCCTATATACTCCCTTAGTATTGCGGACGATTGGGCTGTGTTTGGAGAGTGTACAGTCTTGGTCAATAATATTCATCCACATTGGGGTAAGTCATGTAAAAGTTTTATAGTTTCCCTCTGTTCGTTAGCTGTGAAACTTTCCAAAAAATAGGTCCAGCAGCATCTTCTAATTTACTTCTATCAAATACTCGCTATTCAAAACAATAAAATCATATGACAACGTGAAAACATTAGACAACAATTTTTTTTAGATCCTCATGATTATGTGGATGAATATGATTGACCACGACTGTACCTAGTACGTGAGAATTTGGGCCGTAAGCAAGAAGTGCAGTACGTGGTGTTGACGATGGCGTGGTACAGTAGGCTACAGGTACAATGACTCCAAAACATACACACTACAGAAGAGCCATCCCTCCTATGGGCCTACCTGTACCCAAGCCATTGTCATCAATACCGATATTCTAGCAGCTGGGAGCCTTGAGCCGGTCAGTGCAATTATTATTAAGAGTTTACAACATATAGGTAATTTATGACTACGTAACTGCAATACAACATTAATAATAATTTGTCGTTTTGCAATCACCGAGGCACTTGGTAGACCGTTTTTTGCAGTACTTTCAGAATAATGACCTCTCTTTCCATATAGCCTGCATGTGTAAGCATTCCTGTGGCCAACTGTACATTTCAATTGCCAACACAAACACACGTTGGTGGTGATGCTATAATTATCAAACAAATTTTATCCACTAAGGCAGAGAGCCCACGATCAACCGACACAAATTCACTGACATCGAATTTATATTTTTGCTGTGATCAGATGTTGGTAATGTCACGCCAGCTAGAAGTGATATTACATTGAATATTAAGGGACCCTGTGATCTAGTCAGAAAATTGAAGGTAAATGAGTCCTTCAAATATTGCCACGAAACACCACCTATATGGAAGAAGCTTGTTTCGTGGCATAGTCAGGATTAATCAGAAGCCTCCAATTCTCGTGCACGATCACAGGGTCCTTAATAGTGACTTGTGGTGAGCATAAATCAGAAAAAAGTGCGGCGGCGGTCACCCTCAGTCCTCAGTGGCTTTAACTCGATCAACACAGTTCTTCATTCACCAGTCGACAACCATCATGGACGGCCACAACACCTCCAGCCGTTGTCTCCTCGTGGGTGCTCTAACAGTGAGTGTCTTGTGAATATCTGCTGAGGTAATGTTCGTATACTGCACCATTACAAAAGCATATCAATTTATTCATTACTTAAAGTTCAGTAGCATATTAAGTTTCACTCACCACTAGCAGCTTAATTCGGTAGAGGTAGTAAAGCGGTAATCATTATAAGCTAACTAAATTGTAATTAACTGATCCGGATGAAGTTAATCTTTAATGGTCACATATGAATCAGCAGACTTAATTAAACTTAAATAATACGTTGTAAAACAGCTGAGATTGACTCCAACTTAACAACTGCATGTGTTCGTGTTCATTCTGGCTCAGCAAGCTGGTCAATGAAGGTTCTTAATTAATTTAAATGTTATTCACTCGTTCATTCCTTTCTCTTCATAATTGTCATGCATGTTCATCGCTGCCTGAATAGTCGTTGAAGTAAATTTGTGAAAATTTGTAAAATTTCTTTTCCAAGAACGTGCATATCATGTGTATATCATGGAGGTATAATATTATACCTCCATGGTGTATATATTATTAGACACCATTTAAAGCACCACTCGCTCACGAAGAGTAATATTCAAGATACAACAGCAGCGTTAAGAAAGTCTCTCTAATTATCCGTTGCAAATTATATGCTCGTGTGTGTGTGTGTTTTTCTTTTTCAGATATCCTAATAAATTTTGGTAATAATTAATTTAAGACACCTGCTGTTGTCATTACACAGAGTCCTGCTTCAACATATTATTAAAATTAACGACCAATGCATTGTTTTTCTTTATATTAATCTTCACCATAATATTGTAAGGAAAAAAATTTGAACCGAAGAAACCCAAACCAATCTAAATATTCCTGAATTTCCTGGAAGGTCTCTGCTGATTCCTTCAAACTATATGCCACGAAACAGATCCCTTATTAGTAACATTAGGATGACTTGTTTCATGGGATAGGTTGGAGGAATCAGTAACCTTCCAATTTACCTAAAAGAAAATCTCCCCTTAAAGTTTCTCTCCTCGCCTTATGGTAAAAAAACAAAATAAAATATAGTGAAAAATAGAACCATCCAAAATTCCGTGCGAAGACAATGAAAAATATTTAGGCAATAATAGCTTTTATTCAGATATTTATAAGCATATGATGAGTAAGTCTACAAATATCGCTAATAAAGTTTCTGCTTCTCGTTAATTAAGGACCCTGTGATCGTGTATGAGACTTGGTGGCTTCTGATTCCTCATGACTATGCCACGAAACAAGCTCCTTCCATATAAGTGGTGTTTCGTGGCAATGTTTGAAGGACTCGCTAATCTCCAATTTTCTGACTACATCACAGGGTCCCTTAATATTACATAAGATGACACATGCACGGTACCCCTGTGCTAGGTAAGCGAGACACAATTAATGTTCAAAGGGAATTAAATAAGTATAGTATATAATTCACCATTACAATTACCTACACTCTAACAGTATAGTTTGGACGAATAGGAGACCTAATTCACCAACAAAAGAATCTTCCCATAAAAAACAATTCCCTGATCCTTGACAGTGGGAGCCCTACACAAGACTGGTGCCTTCAGGGTCCTCCTTCAAAGTGATAGGAGTAATGGTCAAGGTCATGGACATCATCGCTAACCATCTCGGCGTCTGGTAAGAATATTCACAAAACATAATTATCACAGTTTGCACTTGTTCGTATGTTTACAATACTGACCCAACCATAGTGTTTCGAAGCAGTGAATGGTTTATATAGCTATTCAATTAGTACGAGCTTATATTAATACCATAGTGTTTCGAAGCAGTGAATGGTTTATAAAGCTATTCTATTAATATGAGCTTATATTATGATTTCGAAGCAGTGACAGGTAAGGCATATTCCTTGCAATGAATGAACGCTTAGGAACAAAATTATAACTTAAGGACCCTGTGATCGTGTATGAAAATTGAAGGCTTCTGATTTCTCCTGACCATGCCAGGACACAAGCTCCTTCCATATAGGTGGTGTTTCGTGGCAATATTTGAAGGACTCATTTTCCTCCAATTTTCTAACAAGGCTACATCATAGGGTCCTTAAAGGTTTATTGAAGGTGAAAAGTTGATTGAGTTCAGAAGAGCAATGTCCAGTGTAATAGCGATAGATGAGAGAGAGAGTTATGCAACTTTTCGACAAAGAGAAAGAGAGACTCCAGTGAATTTGTGAGAGAGAGAAAGTTGTTTAGATGAAAGGTTTTTTATTCCACCTCACAATAGCACCTACCCTGGCCCACCTAAATGAAGGATTGATTCAATCTATGCGAACCCATGGAATTGAGAGAGAGAGAGAGAGAGAGAGACTGTAGAAATACTACACATTCTCGCTCCCTCCTGATTTTCATCATTCACACATTTTTATCGCTTAGGCAACAAACTAATGATCATTACTGATTAATGTATGCTAGATAGGTGTGCTGAAATATTTATATAGAATGTATTGCAAAGAGGTAAACCTTCTCCCTCAGCTACAAGACGGTAATCCCTGAAATTCAAGACTGGGGACGAGACTTGGGGAATGGATCCACCACTGGTTTATTGGCACTCCTTCAAAACAAGGTGAAAATACCATTATACTGGCAGAATTATTATCAAACACGCTTCTCAGTTTGTACTGAAGAAGAAGGTTTTGGGCTTATACCTATCGACCCATGGTGTTGGTCATTAAGGCAGTCAGTCTTATTAATTTCGCCCAATTTTTTTTACTATATAATATATTTGAAACGTCCGTATGTAATGTCTTTTTTCTTTGACAGTAATGAATTCTTGTTTTTAAGGGGAGATTCTCTTGTTGGTGAATTAGAAGGTCTCTGATTCCTCGAAACTATACCAAGAAACAGAAACCTTATCAGAAACATTAAGGTCGTCTGTTTCATGGCATAGTTTGGAGGAATCGGTATTCCCAATTCACCAACAAGAAACTGTGTTGCCAGGGTGGTTTGTAGCTAACTCTGTAACATGTAATATTTGTTAGTCAGTGTAGGTAATATTCCCAGCCTTGGGAGTGGTGTTTCTTAACAACAGAATGTCTATTTATTTCCCATAATACTGAACAATAATATCTTATCAGTCTTTATATTATTTTAGCTCGGATAGGGATGCATGTTTGGCTCTTTTGATGCTTCAGTCTAACTAGAGTATTGCAAACACCTATAAGAGATACTGTTAATGATTGGTGGCATTTAATTCCAGATATAATTACCACATTACATCAAAATTAATCAATCTTTTGATGACAACCAAGTTTGTTCATGAAACTTGTTTTGTATTTTCTTCATTAAAGGAGATAGACATGTCCTTGTCACCCATGGCATTCTCACATTGGCGCTGGCAGAGGGCAGTCTTCAGTATGCCTATACGTACTGATGAGTATAGAGGTTTATATAAGATGCCAACACCAGAAGCAAACGTGGAGGGATTCATCAAGATTTATACACCCTTGGTAAGTTGTGTATCCTATTTATTTTAAAGTTGGGCGCCTCAGTCAGTATAACAACTTTTGTAAGAATAACGTAAACCACTAATGAGTAATTATAGAACATTTCAGTAAGACCTGTCACATAGGTGGTAGCTGTAAGGTGCCACATAGGGTATATAGACTTACAGATCGTGAGATCCCACGTTCCGTTATTTTCCTAGATACGAGACAGTGTTTCCGTCTTTCCGGCGTAAAGGATGCGAGATTTATGCCAACTCCAGAGATGTGGGGAATTTCCCTGGATTCCTACTTGTACCGGGACTATTTGTATATCCCAGGATGGTGGGAATATATCAGTATCCAGTTAACACATTGGGGATGGTATGAATCTCCCAGAATCTTGGCAATTATACAAGGTTCAAGAACACTATGTAGATAAATATTTAAGTAAAAGTTAAATTAGTTTTTAATGTGGGGAAACAAGCCCAGACAGAATATAAATCAATACCAAATTACAACATTTTCTTGTGGAAAATCCTTTGCATTGTGAAACAGAATGTCATAACTTGCATTTTGAACTTTCCGTTCCTTCCACACGATCGAAATTTGTTATGGAGGTCCCTTGTCGTTTATTCTGTGATATAATGTTTAGTAGATAATTAAGGTACACGTGTACCCTCCAACCAGCTTGGTTGTGTTTGACGGACTGGCAATCTGATGTCAAGGTCAGTCAGAACCCACCCCTATCCCAGCCACTTCAATTACCAAAGGTTGGTTAACAACATGACTTTTTTAAAGTTATTTATTGGAGATATACCCCAAGAGAGGAGGGAGGATCATGCTATTCAACCCCTCAAACAGATGTGAGGAGGAAACCCTAAACATTGGCTAGGGTTACGGATCAGCACCACCCAATCCACCTCGATGTCCGTGGCCGGGATTGAACCCCCAACCGTTGGTCCGCATCCCAGTATTCTACCCCTGGGCCCGTATTCTGAACCATCGAGATCAATTATTACTGTGTTCATTTTACTGGGCAAAATATTAATATCTCAGTTTTGCCTTAACCATTTTATCAAATATATGTAACAATTACTAACACCTATAACTGATTACAACCGAACACATGATTATCATTGTAAAAGCAATATTACACAAGGTGTAAAGGCCCCCGTGGGGTATACTCCATATAGGGGGCTACGAATACCTCCCCAGTATCCCTGCTTGTCGTAAAAGGTTACTAAGAGGAGCTTTCACTTTTCCAACTGTCCTTTTTTTTATGTTACCTTTTGTGCTTACTGTCCCACCTATCAATCATCTTCTTCCTTGGGTGCAATACGACCTCGTTGTTGCGGCGCCTCATATCAATCAGGCAATCTCAATCACCTTCCACGGGTGCCATATAACCTCACTATTGCGGTGCCTAATATCAATCAATCAATCTGTCTGGTGCAGGTGTGGTTGATGATTCTGCTAATTACAGCCGCCGTCTTCTCAGTCATGTTCTTCACTCTGAAGTTCCACGCCGCTGCCACTCGTCACGATTATCCGTCGTCAGATTTGTCCGGGAACTGGTACGTGTTTTTAGTGTGTACAGTCGGTCAAAAGTCTTGCATCGTGTTTGCTTCGCCTAATATCAATCAATCATGCTTCCGGTGAATGAAAGTGAGCAGTGAGAGAGTGAATCCTATGAACTAATATTACAGAGACCAACAATGAACAGCTGTATGTAGTTTCGCGCCATTTCTTCAGGCCGTTTCATTCGAAGGTGTTGCAGGAGTCTTGACCGTGACTGTACAATTAACACTTTGCCCATATCCCGATAGTCAAAATGAGCCCAAAATCCCTAAAACATAATATTCTACAGAACAGATTTGGTTTGACAGAAGGATAATAGACCTTCTGGAATACCCCGAGGTGATAAATGGCTTCAGAAGTAGGCCTACAGTTGGCCACAGGAATTCTTACACAGACTATATGGAAAGAGACGTCATTATTCTGAAAGTACTGCAATGAATGGTCTACCAAGTGAATCTGTGAATCTGTAAAACATCAACATCTAACAATATAATGATGTTGCATTGCAGTTACGTATATATAGTTGTACATTTTCTATGTGTTGTAAACCCTCGAAAACAACAGCGTGTGTATGAATTCTTGTGGCCAATAATACGTATTACTTCTTTTTGGGCAAAATTGGAGAGCTACTGCTTCCTCCTAACTATGCCAGAAAACAGATTCCCTCAATTGTACTATATAATAAGATATCTTCTGTGTTGTGGCTTAGTTTGGAGGAATCAGTGACCTTCCATGATTTACCAATAATATTTTCTCCTGTAAAATCTATAGCCCTTTTTTTTTTATTATTAGACAGGAGGAATAATAATTGTCACACACATTATATACAAGCAGGGTTGCACAAGTTACTTTGGACACAAGATACAAGAATGAAAGGTCAAACAGATCACAACATTTTCAAAAATGTCTTCAGTCACTTGACATAAAAGTTTCTGGATTTATTATTATTATTATTTCTATTTATTTTATTTTTTGTAACTTGCTACAACGTACAATATTAAACTTTCTTTTGTCATATAAAATAACAATGTGATAAAACAAAACAACTTCACCAAGAATATTTTCAAGTCTCCAGCAGGTACTCCCGTATAAGTGTATGTTGATATTTAAGGGGGTCGTGCAGTGCTGGTAAATCTGGAGCAACTGAATCCTCCAAACTATTCCAAGCAACAGGCCACCATTATTTTGGTTCAACTGGTCCTGTTAACTGGCATATTTTGGAGGAATCTAGGCACTCCAATGTACCAAAAGTATACTATCCCCTTAATATTTTGACGACAGTGTTGGTTATATGAAATGAAATAATTATTGACAAAAAAAAAAAAATAATAATAATAATAATAATAATTTCCCATTTAGTAAAGAGGACAACATACAATTATTATATAGACCTTGAGCCGTGATGCATATGAGTGGTGTGCGTGGAACCGGTACGATGGCTCTATTGTTGTTTTTTATAATGAGCCATAGTACCGTTACCACACCTTCGTATGTACTACCACAGATGTTCTTGAATAATCCTGCCAGGGGTGATGTAAAGGGTAAGGAAGAGGGACCCACTGTGGACAAACAACAGAACTCTTCGACGGTACCAGACACCATTAAGGCTTCCAACACCAACATTACTAACCTCGGTCGTGTTACTAACCTTCATCATCTGAGCAAGTCCTTCGATTGGACCATCTGCTGCATCCTGAATCAATGTAATGTTTGTGCCAATGATAAGCATGTTGTTTTCTACTCACGACCATCATTGTCGTGTTCTTAATTAATGACCCTGTGATCGTGTATGAAAATTAGAGGCTTCTGATTCTTCCTGACCATGCCACGAAACAAGCTCCTTTCCTATAGTTGGTGTTTCGTGGCAATATTTGGAAGACGCATTTATCTTCAATTTTTGGACTACATTACAGGGTCCCTTAAGGCTATATGTAGTATACTTTTGGTACTTTGGAGCTCCTTGATTCCTCCAAAATATGCCAGGAAACAGGACCTGATTGATAAAAATATTGGCGGCCAGTTGCTTGGAATAATTTGAAGGAAACACTTGCTCCAGATTTACCAACACTGTACTGTTCCCTTAATGATAATCCTGTACTGTACCAGCAAACAGTCAACTGGACCCATATGTTTAGCTTCTCATTTGTTTACCAGTTAATGGCTGATACAGACTGAAATAATGAAATCTTTTTCTGCTTCTTTCTGCTGCTCCCATTTAGGGGTCGCCACAGCAGATTGTTTTTCTTCAATGTTCTCGTTCTGTGCTTTCCTCTGACACACCCGCCACTTGCATTTCTTCTTTCACTGCATCCATAAATCTTCTCTTTAGTCTACCTCTCTTCCTCCTGCCTGGTAGATATGTACATTTCTAACATCCTCTTTTCCACATAATTATCTTCCCTCCTCTTGACATGCCCAAACAACCTCAGTTTTGTCTCTTTAGCTTTGTCCCCAACCCGTCGTACATGTGTTGTCCCTCTTATGTGCTTGTTTCTGATTTTGTCTAGCCTTGTCACTCTCAGAGCCAATCGCAACATCTTCAGTCCCGCCATTTCCAATTCCGCCTCCCGTTGTTTCATTATGGGTATTGTTTCCATACCATACAGCATGGTTGGCCTCGCTACTGTTTTGTATACTTTCCCATTTGTTCTTGTGGAAAACTTTGTCACATTGTCTATCCTGTCTCCACCCATTCCATCAAGCCTGCACTCTCTTGTTCAGCTCTTTAATACAATCTCTATTACTCTGTACCGTGGAGGCGTGGACCCTAAATATTTACATTCACCCACCTTTTCCATTTCTATACCTTGCAGCTATATTGTCTCCTCGTCATCTATATTGAGACACAGGTATACTCAGTCTTGGTCTTGCTGATTTTCAATCCCCTCCTCTCCAATACATATCTCCATATCTACAGCTCTGTCTCCAGTGAAATAATATCTCGAATAACACATCTTCTACCTTTGGAATCTTTTAACACGTTAAATTTAATATTTATATAATTCATAATATATATACAAAATGGCCGCGGGTTTAACATACAGTTGGGAAACCAATATGTGATTTTTTATAAAAAAATAATCTTTTTTTTTCTGTTAAGTGTCTAAACTTGGCCCTCTTTTGAAAGTAAAAAAAAAAAAAAAAAAATAGATTTGGTCAAGCAAAGTATTCCTTTTACATCCATGATTCTCTCATTTCACATTCCTAAAATTCATTCGTTTTTCACACGATTTGAATAAACAACTACTTGAAAAAACAGACCTATAATTTAAGGATAAAGGCTACCACATTCTACACTTCTTAATGGTTACTCTCATTAATAAAACTCACAACCACATTAATTTTCCAGTCTAGCATTAACCTCTGAACATCCCCCAAGGGTAAGGGGCTACGAATATCTCCCTAGTATCCCTGATAATATAAAACGGGATTTCACTTCCCCAACTGTCCCTCTTTTTCATCAGTTACATTTTGTGTTTATTGTCCGACCTCTCGATCACATTCCGCGGGCGCCATATGACCTCGCTGTTGCAGCTCCTAAGATCAATAAATCAACTAACCAACATCTGAACATATCTGCAGCTGTATGGTGGACGCCTCGTGAAGGTCGAGTGAGACTACTGGGAGGATTGTGGTTGATGGTGTCCCTTGTAATGGGAACTGTATACCGCTCTAACCTCAAGGCCATGCTCATCCTACCCAAGGTTAAGATACCCTTCAACTCCATCGAACAACTCGCCGAAACCAATATCCCAATCTATCTTGTCCAGGGCACAGTCTTGACCCACATGGTGCAGGTAATTACACTTATGGCTGTGGTGATGAGCCAGATTTCATATAGGTATTCTTGTGGCAGCAGGAGATAATACCAACCCTGCTAAATACCCAACTTTTCGTATTAATGGTATGGTACTATTATTCATGACAGATTTCAGATATTCATTTTAAAGTTCCATTGAAACGAGTGTGCTGACGAAATCCAATTTTACCGTGTTTTACTATTTTAATATATATCTATGTTTTTAGAGAAGTATATAATTTCCCATGATAATATTCTCCAGCTTTTTGCATATATTCTTTCCTGCATAATTATATTCTTTACATGCACCTCCATAATTATACACACACTATCACTCAACAATTACATCGCCTTAATAACCATTACGAAGTCGATAGGCGTTAAGCCCCAATAACCAAACCAAACCAGAAGTTTGGAATTAGGCCGGATATTTTGTTTGGTGTAGGAGATATATATATATATATATATACGGGAAACTGTGTGTGTGTGTGTAGGAAATGTGTTGAAGACTTGTTTTTGTATATGAAAGGAGGGGGTTAAGAGGTGTACAGTCGTGGTCAATAATAACAATCCACATGTGGGTATCTCAAACAATTTGCTGTCTAAAGTTTTCACGTTCACATATGGTGTTATTGTTTTAAGGGGGAAGTTTTGTGTTGGTAAATCTGGAGCAACTGATTCCTCCAAGCAACAGAACACCATTATTTTTGTTCATCTGGTGCTGTTTCCTGGCATACTTTGGAGGAATCAAGGCACTCCAATATAACAAAAGTGAATTACCCCCTTTAGGAGTGCGTAGCGGCTTAAAATAAGAGATGGTGCTTAACATATTTATGGAAAGTTTATCAGCTAAGGAACAGAGGGAAGCTGTCAAACTATTACATGAGTTAGCCTACACATATATGGATGATGATTCTTGACCATGATTGTACATTTTACTGTTATGTATAATATATTTTCCCGCGCTACTCTCCTATTCCAACGTGTATGACGGATCACATTCACCACCTCAGTTTATACTTTATAGCCTGCATTTGTAAGCAAAGATTTTACTGTTTGTTTACCTCAGGGTTGTATGAATAAACTCATAACCTGCCGCCTTGTGTTAGATGCCCTCGCCTCCAGCTCTAACATACAGTACCTTTATTCATATAATAAGTTGAAAATACTGTGCCATCGAGGCGAGCCCCTGGAGTCATTCCTTCTTGAAAGTAACCCTAAGTACATTAGGTTCTGGCACAGCAGAGTTGTTCAGTTCTAGGCATTTTGTAGGACGTAGCACTATTTCCATAATTGTTTGCGTGTATGAAGACTATCTATTAACTATAAAATTTGTATGAAGCAAAGTGAAACGAGCAAAGTATGCTAAATGTGTGCCTCACTCACCTTATATGTACAGCCACAATCAAATATCCACCGACACTTTCCTTCCATCGTAGTAAGTATCTTGGTAATAAAGAACAACACGTGTATGATTTTGCAGCACCTCATAATAATAATTGAGGAGGTTGAGTTGACGTAAGGTGTTGTATGATTAAATTTTGATATTATACTGATTTATTTGCATGATGGAAGGAAAGTGTCGGTGGTTATTTGATTGTGGCTGTACATTCATGAAATATTGCTGTGATATTATTTTTTTACAATTTTACCACTAAATAATTCTATAAACAATTGTTGCACTATAACCAGATATATTAATGAACTTGTGCCCGTTTATGTAAATTGGAGACCTCTGCCACTCTGGTAGGCTGATTCCTCCTGACTATGAGACGTAACAAGCACCTTTCATATGGTTGGTATTTCGTGGCAGTATTTGAAAGATTTATTTATCTCCAATTTACTGATAATATCACAGGGTCCCTTAATTTTTTTTTTTTTTTTCAGACATGGACGCGTACGGTAAACAGTATATAATATTAATAAAAATAATAATAATAATAATTAATAATAATAATATAATCCAGAATTACCAATAACGTGCTTACTGGTTTCTTCTGTGCAGAAAGCGGCCCCGGACTCCATATTGGGGAGGCTGAGACCAAAGGTCGAAGAACAAGAAGATACTTCCTTCGTGATCCGCTCAGCAATGGAAGGAAAGCGGGCTTCCATAACAATGAAAAGCGGTTTAGAGGCTATACTGGCTAACAACTTTAATAGAGTCAGTTATAATTATATTTTCATTATCTAATTATTTATTAATGTTATTTTCATTTATCGATTTTCGTGAATTTATTTATTTATTTAGGTATTATACATTTACTTATTTAGTTACAGTATATTCACTTAATCAAGATTCTGTTTGGTGGCTTGAATGACTAATTTTATTGCAATTCTTTCACCTTGACCACTGTGATAAGTTACATAATTTAGAGGCAAAATTATCACACATGTAATATTTATGTCTGCGGCACTACGCTTCATGTATGTGTGTACATACAGTCCATATGGAACAGTGCCAGAATATTCCTTTCCGGGCACATTGGCTCTTACTCATGGTGTTGCATCATGCAGTGCCACTCAAGGTTCGCAAAATGCACAGTTATCAAATCAATGAGAATAAAACAGGCTAGGAACAGTTGCATATCAAAATGGGCTTATTAAATTATTAATCCATCTGGTATTAGATTCTTTGGTTTTCTTTTGTTAAAAAACATGATGAGTATATAGGCAACACACACAGTATTTGTTTTTCCTATCTGTAGAGCCTGACAAACCCAGCATTTTATATTTTCCTTCAATACAGTTGGTCGTGAAACCAATCAGGAGGTTTTCCGAGAAATTACACTGGCTATATATGTGTAAAAAGGGTTATTTAACAAACAAAGCAACAGTGCGTGTGTGCGTGCGCTCACACATCCAAGAGAGAGTGGCAAGGAAGGAGATTTGGTTAGTAAGTTGTCCATATGTTTTTTCAGTTTCCCATGAAATATTCAACAAAGGATGTATAGAGTACTAAAAATAATAATAAGAGGAAACTTCATTTCAAGTACTTCTTCTACGTATAAGCCTTGTGTGAACAGCAGATGGTCTTGTTGTGTCAAAAACAGAAAGATACAGGACCTGCTGGAATGTGAGAATAAGCGGATCCGCCTATTGCAAGGGTGTCCCTGGCTGCTAAAAAGCTTCAGGCTGCTAGCCCCCAAGTCCTCTTGCCTCCTTGGTGAGGAAAGTTGGGGCTAATCTGAAGGGGGCAGAGGGGTGTCTGCAGCATAGCTGAGGAACTGCTGAAGACAGGGGAAGAAACCATGACCCAAGGTTGCTTGTAGTTTATTCACTATATGACAGACCAGTACACCTACTGAGTGGAAGAAGAAGCCGATCATCCCTGTCTGGAAAGGGAAAAATTGTGGCAGGATTGCAGTAACTGCAGTCGAATATCTCTGTTCAGCCTGCCAGGCAAGATCCTTGTTTATCTGCTGCAGGCTCGAGTTGACGACCACCTACCAAGGGCTCAGAACCTTGAGCTGCAGTCTGGATTCACACCCATGCAGAAAGTCAACTATTGACTGCATCCTAGCATCCCAAATCTTGGTGGAACGTTGTTCTGTATTGTCAGGGGATGCTTGCAGCTTGGTTTGATTTCATGAAGATGATTGATTCTTTGCTTTACGAAAGTCTCTGGAGCCTACTGAATTTCAGGGGTATCTCCCAAGAAATATGTGGTTTGATGTGTGGACTGTATTCCAACGCCATGTGTTTTGATGGTAGGATCTATGAGTTTTTTTCCAGTCCCTCCAGGAGTAAGACAAAGATGTGTTTGGACCTCACACTTGGGTACTTGGCCAGGCTGTGGACGTTTTTGTTAACCATGTGGGGCATCAATCAGTGATCTCTTAGGGTAATCCTGCAAATGTATTAGTGATCCTTGGTGAGACATTGGAAAATCTTCAAACAGTATATGAGGAATGGATGCCATTGGGTATGTTATTAAATATATAGTGTCGTGGACCAAAATTATGGTATATATATATATATATATATATATATATATATATATATATATATATATATATATATATATATATATATATATATATATATATATATATATATATATATATATATATATATATATATATATATATATATATATATATATATATATATATATATATATATATATATATATATATATATATATATATACATATACACATATACATATATACATATACATATACACATACACATATACATATACACATATACATATACATATACATAATATTATATACATATACATATACATATATATATATATATATATATATATATATATATATATATATATATATATATTTTTTTTAAGGTGAGAACCAAAAGAAAGGAGCTCATTTAATATCCTCACCTGTTAAATGAAGAAAAGAATTAAGACTGAAATCATGTCCATTTTCGTTCAAAATGCCTTTTCACATTTCACTTAACACATTCATATTTATGGGTTGCTATTATCCTAACCTATGGTGTGACGTCAACAGTATAAATTTAGAGAACGCTATCAGGCTTTGGAGGGTTAATGATATAATGAAATACTTTTATGGAGTCCACATATCATTATTGGTAGTTACAGTTCGCCATCCTTCAATTCTACCTTCTCTAATGCCAGTACGGGTACTGCAAGATGTATATGACCAAGGAGGGATACGGATACACCATTGTTGGCCTCGCCTTCCCAAAGAACTCCACACTTCTTCCGAAGATCGACAAAATGTAAGTGTTTGCTTGGTATAACTGGTCCAGTAGTTTATAATATATTGTTTCAGGGTCGGCTTTAGGACTGAGCAAAGTGGGTAGCTACCAAGTAACCAAGGGCAGGGGACCTCCACAATATGGCTCAAACTTCATAGGGCTCCACATAACAAATACGGGATACAATATTCCTCTTATTTATTTATCTATTTCTGTATTGATTATTTATTTAACATTATTTTACAAACCAGTTGAGCAAAGATACTGACTGAAACGATTATTTTAATTCTATCAGAATAATTAAGAAAACTGCTATTCAGTAAGTGTTTAGGTAGTTCATCAGACAAGAGGTATCCGTAAAAGGTTTATTTTGTAGGGTAGTCCAAACTGGACGTATCTATGTAATGTATATTTCCACCATATAAATGAACAGTACAACTACCACTTGGCTAATCCTGAAGTGCCAACTGGTGAAGCCTGTGTCAGAGCGCTTGACTCCTCTGATACCACGAAATTAGTCCCGCTATACTGCCCTGTATGGCCAACTGATCAACTCCAACACCTCAATACAAGCATGAACCAATAAGATTCTTGCTAGCTTGCATCATGTGACCAAAGAAACCACGAAATTGACCCAAAAAATGACTGCACAATACACAGGAATTGATCATCAATATTGTCATAGAGTGAACATAGAAAAAATCATACTATAATAAGTGCAAGATATAATGTAACAGAATGAAGTTTTCCTATCACTATAACATATACAATTATTATATATTAAACACGGTATACATTACATATACATACATTACTATGATACTACACAATATTATTTCCCAAATATGTTATGAATCGTATATTGTATATTAATTAATTGTTATATTATTAATTAATTGTTATACTATTAATTCTATGTTGAGGAATTTTGGATTACCGGTAAATATATAGTATAATTCTCACTTCTCAAGCTCAATTTTTCTCAATTTAGCGTTGCATATGGCTGCTCAAGATGCTTTTAAAATGTGTTAGAATTTCAAATTTTTCCAGGACCTCCCATGCAGCCATTGTTGCAAGGCATTATAATGATTGAGGTTCTCAAGGCACACCGAGGCTACCCATGGCCCTCCACTATATTACAGTCGCGAACCACAATCTCTAGCCAGGCCGCATTTTGGCATTCTGGCGATTGGTAGGCCAAAGGAATGGGCCAGGAGTGGGCTGGCTGAAGCTTGCTTGACGCTCGGATCGTAAATCCAAAACTAACCATGTCTCAGTTTCGAAAATGTGTTTCCCACGAAAATTTTCCCTACTTGTGAATTTTCCAAATAAGTGAATTTTCCAAACAATTCTCAACGTTGAGAGAGGTTTAGAAGACTCACTTTTTCGAACTCTGTTCAGTTGCTCTCCAACACTCCTTGGACCCTGGTCCAGCACTATCAGCCATGGCTGTACATATAAGCATACACATATATATATATATATAGAACTTGAGCAAGTTACCTCACCTGGAAACTGAACCCTGGTATCCTTTTCATACAGATGTATATACATACCTACTGATGTTATTTTCCCAGACTGTTGAGGCTGAATGACTTTGGAATAATGCAACACCTGCACAGGAATGGAGTGATCAATGCCAGTGAGTGTCTCAAACCTCCATCAACAAACGCCGTCAGCCTTAGGCCTCTCGAACCTAAAGACTTCTATGGCGTCTTCTCTCTCTACATCGGAGGTAAGAAACTCGGCAGACTCAAAGTTCCTTTACCTTGGTTTGAGTGCAATTCTTGTGGCACCCTAAAATGCCCGAAGAATTTATTAACCAACACTTTGCAGCCGTTACCGTTTCCTTAAGTATCTGGAATCGCTTATGCCTCCGGCCACTTGGTAAATAAAAGCAATCCATGGCAACACAGATAATTATGTACAGTCTATCAAGCAGCTAGGGGTAGGCTTATCTTACAGCGACTGTGATTTGTCGATCAGCTGATATCGGCTGTAAGATACCCCTGCTTACTACTCCAGGTGTTACCAGATAAAACTGAGAGTCTCTGAGCGAGGGTGGGGTACCTGGAACATTGATATACTGTAACAGGCCACACTTACCGTCGGTGCACCAACGTGATACACATAAAGAGGGACACAACCATGTTTCTTGGGTTCTTCCTTAGCTGCTGGGTAGACATCACCGGCTCGACACCACTCTCTTACTTGCTGCCAACGATATAGTCTTTTTCAGGTTTCCAGGTCAGTTGCAGCTACTGGGTATACCCTTTCAACTTTTCAAGTTTTGGGTATTACTAACTTATCCTCGCACGGGTCCCTTATCCGGTATTATAAACTTCCTTCTGGTACAGTACATCCCATACCTGTTATCTTTAGATGGCGAGTGTATTGGATGGAGCACAGGTTTCTCTCTTCAGGTGGCAGCTGACTCAGGACCTCAATTGCAGCACCCTAGATACTAGAGACTATATATTGTATACCACGCAGCTAGGAAAAATGACATCATACATCACCACCAAATGTATTTTAGGTGGCCGAGTGGCTAGTGTTCTGGACTCGTAACCTATAGATCGGGATATCGATTCCTCTCAGGTGCGGGTATGAGAATATTTACTCGTCGATTCGAGTTTCAGGCACTAATTATTAGGCCACCGAACGTCGTAATACTCTCGCTGGTACCATAACAGCTGCAGTATTTGGGAATTACCCACACTTCCTTCCCTATGTGGCTGGGTACCAGAGTTCGGAAGTCGTGACGTGTGTGTTTGTGTGAGTAGCAGTTGACCTGCTGGGCAACGGTAACGGGATTGATGAAACCTATGTCCAGTTTCGGAACATATAAAAAACCACTTGGGATAATATTATTTACATACAGTCCCAATGATCAAAATACTAGTACAACACATATTCATATCAGATCATCTCGATACGAGGAAAATAAAATACAACCTAATTTTTTAATACCAAGCCTGTGTACACAATATAGTATTTTGTGTATTCATAATAGTTTAAATTTTACTTTTTCTCATTCCTGCACACTATCCTTTCCTTTTATATTATATTGGGATAACCGGGGAAAACTTTCTGACTCACCTACTACTCATCTATATCCCTGTATATTCTACCGTAAGGGGGTGTGGGAGTAGGGGACAGGCTTGGGGGGGGACTGCGGGGGTGCGGGAATAGGGGGACAGGCTTGGAGTGGGTAGAAAGCCTGTCCCCTACTCCCGCACCCCCCTAACCCCCCCCCCCCCAAGCCTGTCCCCCTACTCCCGCACCCCCCTAAATCCCCCCCCAAGCCTGTCCCCCTATTCCCGCACCCCCTTAAGGGGGGTATAAAATACAAGATTGATGGTGGTAAAATTGGAGTACTTGATTCCTCCAAACTATTTCAGCCAACAGATTACCACTATATTTATTCATTGATTTAATTTCCTGACATACTTTGGAGGAATCAAGGCACGTCAATGTACCAAATGTATACTATTCCCTTAAGTCTATAGATGGGTGGATGCGACACAAAGAATACGTTGCCTGTTCCACCATCTTATTCATACCCAAGTTTCCGGAAGTGATGTCTTTTTCAAGCAGCCAATCCATATGTCTTATCCCTGCATATGACTTATCTTTACATTATTCCTTTGCCAGTACAGTGTATGGTTGTCGTCCTGAATCAAATGGACTTGAAAAAAGACATCTTGAATCCTCCAAAGTAGGTCTGGAAACAGGACTAGATTAACAAAAGTAATGGTGGCCTGTTGCTTGAAATTGTTTGGAAGAATCAGTGGCTCCAGATTTGCCAATGCTGTACTACCCTCTGAAAGCGAGATGACTGGGCTGCAATTCAATACTATAATTATGTATTTCCACTAGGGCCCGAACGGTCTCACCTAAAAAAAAAAAAAATAGTACAGTAGGTGGCATAGCTAAATCAAGCAGCCTTGAAAGGATCAGCAGGTCTGTTACTGTTTGAATGTCCTGAGTAATTTAATCCTTGGTATTATAATAATATTATTGTTGTCATTATCATTCTTAATATAATACAAATACAATGATGATGCCTAGTTTTTCTCTCATGTTTTGGTGTACCAGGTGTCTTCGTGGCCATGATGGTGCTCTTTGTGGAGTTGGCAGTGGTCTCCACAGGGAATATATAACGACGCAGATCTCCAGTGCACCACTCCAGAAGCTCCTTGGATCACTTTTCTCGCGAGGCAGTTCCACCAGTAGCTACATACTAGCAGTACCTACAAGTCCTACCTACACCATTAATATTAGCAAAGGTGTGTACACTCGGATACCATAGTCTCTAGACTAGCTGAATCAAAGTCAGACATCTGAAGCAGGCAGTTTCTGGACGACAGCCCTTCCAAACCATCACATCTCGAACCAATGGAGGCTCTGTGTGCCCGGGCTGTTGTCCAGAAACCGCCTGCTTTAGATTTCTGGCTTTGACTCAGCTGGGCTAGAGACTATGGTATCAGAGTGTACGTACTTACATTACAGTCAGAAACCACAGTTTTTGAGACACCTGGAAGAACATATGCCCTTCTGATTGAGAGGAGACTGATAATTTTGTGAGTTGAACATGAGTTGAGCTACAGCTCAGTGTGAAATGCGTTTTCTGAAGCATACTTTACTGTCGTGCAGTGTTTGAATTTACGTGTGTGTGTGTGTCCTCTCTGTGGCTCTAATTGGTTGTTGACTGCCAGAACTTTCAGACATTTCCCTACCAAAGGGGCATATGTTTGCCAAAGTGTCTCAAGAACTGTGGTTTCTGACTGTATATTAATGATCAGCATAGATTTACTTCGAATTTTGACAAACTATAAATAATACTAGCATGGTCCTACATTACACAACACCATAGTAACAAAGAGAAGTTTTTATCGTATTTATACCTCAATATCATGCACTTTATCAATGCAATTCCCTTCTAAAATGGTTCTACAGTCTTATATGAGGAAAATTTCTAATATCAAGCAGTTTGTAGCTATGTAACCGGGTGGAACTGTAGCATAACAACTCAGCTGACATCATATGGCTCCAACCAATCATGCTTTGATATTTTCTTTCTCACAGCTACCCAACTAATCAGAACTCCCCACCACCCTCTTTCCTTTCTTCTACACTCTCCTATTACAGTAATAATATTGTTACAAATGTTTAAAATATTATACCAACAATAGTTTTCAAAAATTGGACTTTGGGCTGAGGTGCAGTAACGAACAGTGTTTTCAAGACTCCCAGGACGAGATAATATTGAATATAATTTACGTGTTAAAAGAAAGAAGACTATTATTATATTTTTACATATACAGTACTATGCTATACAATAATATTTTTTATTTTAATCTATAAGGGTATATTCATTTCATTCTGGTAAATAAAATGACACTAGAACAGAAAATGCTAAATTTATTTCAGGTTTCTTTGCATAAGCACATTTCTTTTTGCCATAAATATGGTGGTGATATACAGTACATCATAGTTCAGCTGTAAGTAGCAGATCCAGAATATTTCAGCTAAAAAGGAAAGTACCTGAACTGTAATCTACAACAACCAGGACCTTCATAAAAAATCACTACAACACACAGCACTGAAATACAAAAGAACACTGTACATTCCAGCTATGTACATTTGTATATCAATAACCTTTTCTTGACTTTACATGCAAATACAGTACATAATAAAATTCAAAAAGTACTTTTGTAACTTGATGCAACATTCCAGGCACAGATTTTTCAGGTAAGAGGGCTAAAAATTTGTTAATGAATTGGGAGGATCCCTCCAATCTGTGCCATGAAATATCACCTTTATCGAGTTATGCAATTCTATGACATCCTTTGGGGAAATCAGGATCCTCCAAATTATTGACATCTAACCCTCCTAACTAGAAGAATAAGGTGAAATTAAATCATTTCACTACAACATCATCATTATAATGCATAAAATGAACATAAGTGTCATTCATGCAATCAAAATTCTAGCTGGATGATTTATATAATCCTGAGTCACCACTGTATCAAGACAATGCATGTGAAAATACTGTCTCCATCTCCAGGGCCATCTCATTAATGATAACGTACAGATCTCAAGAGCTATAACTACCCAAATGTTTCCTCATGTTGAGACTTTCATATGAACCTCACACAAGACACAAAGGAAATGGATATAAAAAAATATACTACTGCTAATTTCATACAGATTAACCATACACCTCCTTACTACTACTGTACCTGTAAAACAACTTATTTAGTCTTTAATTAAGTTCCTGCTTCCCATGCAAAGTTAAACAGGTGCAATAAAGATAATTCCTTTATCTCATTCTCCGTCCAAGGTAATAGAATTCTTTACACATTCTTTCTCATGTGTCCAGCAAAAACACCTACCTTATAAAGCATCTGCAAGCACTTACTGTATGTGCATTTCAATCTTATTAAGAATATTCCTTATTTGTGTCCTACAATAAACCATAAATACAGGCGAGTATAAGTGTGGCTTCTCTACAATCCTCTTAACAGCTAACAGTCATAACAGATACAGCAGATGATAGTTGCCCAATGAGAGTAACAACTGCATACATATTTACTAATATAATAGAAAATAGTCACATACTCTAAATGCCTCAAATATGCTCAAAAATATTATGCATCATAAAAATAAGCTGCATTAATTTTAAGCATGTTAATAAACACAGTATATTGAATACCTGTGAAAGTATTTTCAACTCAATCTAATGCAAACTGTAAGGAGAATTATAAGTGCGACATACACACACATTAGCTGAAAAACCTTTTGCATAATTGCACTGCAGTGAAATCCATCAAACTAAGTAAATTATTGGCATGAGCAACACTGATATGTTACTAGACCACTACTGTACTTGTTCACCATGTTTTGTTTTACTCTTATACCTATGTGGCATCAGCTTTAGCAGTGGAATGGATTCCAAATTACACAGCATACAAGTGTCAACACTGATGAAGCCTTTTGTAGATCTAAGACAAACAAAAATAATAACAGGGACAGTACTAAAACAGAGTTCATAACACCTTACTGATGTACTCCTTCCAGCAATGGATCACAGGTCATTTCGACACCACCTTAAGTGATGTAGTTTATGTGGGACTTTCTTAAGTTTCTGATTTTATTTTTTTTCCCTTTTGACACTAATTACTTGAAATAAACTAATATAACAGAAATGAAGGACAATAAGTAGTCATATTGGGATGCTTAGAATAACAGCAGCCATTTTGATACTGTAAAGACTGACAGAATTTACAAACAAATCTGCATCGTCTGATACTGAAAGTCCCCCATTAGAAATGTCAGATGATGATGATGAAGTCCATCATGCATTCACTCTTGATATTATTAAAATTACTGTAGCTAGTGAATAATGGGCAATAAACAATAGAAATATTCAATTAGAGCACTTTTATTAGTTTCACATAACAAATTTTTTTTTTCTTGATTATGAAATAAATCGGTTGGACTGAAACTGGGATGAAAACTTTCACCTGCTGACTTAAGATTATAAAAGTCATGAACTGAACAGACCTTCACAATTATCATTCCAGACATCTAACAGCCAAGACCTATGCCACCTTGGGTTCACATCACTTCAGGCACCGATCAAAGTAAACATTACCAATGTATCCACCCTTCATAGTCTTTACCACATTTTGTTCAAATAATCGCCGGTTGTTCTGTAGAACTTCTGCTGCTTCCTTGTTCAATGGATCCTCAGGATTTGGCTCCTGTGAAGAAAGGGATTAAAACCATATGGTCTAGACTCACACTACAATGAATTCAGACTGTTTTTATTTAAGACTCGAACTCAAGTTTTAGAATGGTTTTATCTTCATTGCAACAACCTTGGTGATTCTTTGAGTCTTTAATAGCAAAGAAAATGATGCTTAAAGAGAGTGTTGGGAGTTGGAAGAAGACACTTCTAGCCCTGTTCTCTTCCCATGCCACACTCGGTGTATACATAGGACTAATGAGGGGAAACAGAAAAAAATGTGTTCTCCATATTAGTATTTTTTTACCAGTTTCTATCCATAACAATGAACTATATCTTACATGGATGGAAAGGAAGTGTATTCAGCTATGCTTCAGAGCAATCAAAATTATTCTATCTTTATTATTCTTTGTTTGCTGTAGTTTTTTACCAGTAGTTTTTAAAATATTTGCTTGTCATCTAGCATGCTACTCGCTGAAATTGCATTTTACTCTTGTGTTTTCTGCTTTTTAAATATAGCCAGACATATTACAACACCCATGCTTTAAAACAAGACCAGAATCATTAGTAATTGAACTATGAGTGATAAAATGACAAAATCTATATGTGTTATCACCCAACACAAGAAGAGGTGCCATGTGCCACCCATTATTAACACACTTGCGTGATGGTAAGGGTTTAACTTAACATTCCTTGGAATGGTTGCTTGTCTCGTCTCTTAAGGTTGATTGATATGGCTTTCGTGAAGGTAAAGCCGAGCAGTTCATGGGCTTGAATGGAGGAATGAATGTTAGTGTAACCCCTTTTACTGGGTATCTCTGTCTCTCCTTGGCTAAAGGGAAATTGGATATTGATAATGATGATGATTGTGTATAAAGGTTTAAGAGCTTCTTTATATTTGGCAGAACATACCAGTCTTAAGCATAGAGCCATTGTTACACATGAGCATCCTTTAGGGGTTAACCTTTCAAAAGCACGGGTGTTGACAATTGTCGACACCACCAACAAGTGTGGGTGACTGCGGGTGTCGACTTTTGACGACGAAGCATTTTTCAAACTTATGCGGCTCCTGACTTGTTTGATTTTCTCACACCAGAGGCAGACTGGGCTGGCCATCAAGCCACCAGTCCCCCTCGCTCCCTTGGTGGAAAACCACTCAGTCTAGCCAATGTGCTGAGTGTGTGAGGACAGAATCTAATGTCAAGGAGTGTAAAAGTGTGCTTTGAGTGGTGGTCATCATGATCTAGCTACCTGTCCTACAGATGTCCATATAGTCATTATAAGTACATCAGGAGACAGCTAAAGGTTTGTAATTCAATATCATGTATTATCTATTCATGTAAGTTTAGTGGTTTACACATTATTAGCCACCAAAGATTTGTTTATGTTATGCAATATATGCCGTTGGTACAGAGTTGACGAGCTCAAATATGCCCGCGGTTAGAGAGTTAAGGAAAATATACATCAAGCTGAAATAAATGTGCAAGTACTGTAAAACATTTGTAGGGACAGGAAAATAACACTAGCATGTAAATACTGACCAGGAAGAGATACTGAAGTCCATACACTATCGAGTTGATGGTGAGTACAGGTTTCCAGTCCTCACGCAGGATGTTAAGGCAAACGTTTCCCTCCAGGTCAATGTTGGGATGATACACCTTGAAAGAATTAATGTTAGTCAATATCAAAATAACAACACAGCATAAACAAATCCAACGTAAGGGAATCAAGTACTGTACATGAGGAAAAGTACCTGGAGAGCAAAGCAGTAACTTCTGTAGTTATGTAATATCAATGTCAATAAATTTATCATTGATAATAATTTATAACTTTGGTATTAAAATAGTCACCTGAATTACAATATGCATGAAGAAAGTAAAAAAAAAAAAAAATTTAACCGATTTGTGGATGTACTGTAGACCTCTAGCTACCTTTGAGAGAAATATATGAAAAAGTACTTAACTTAAACAAGCAATTACCCACTATAAAAGTTATTCACTCAAATGCATGATTCCTTTTTCACACAGTGTGTGAATACTTATGTAACAGAAATCAGGGATGTATATTCGATCTCATAATACTGATGCCTCATTCATTTCTCTATAGTACCCCATTTTGCGAATGCTTACAATAGAATGAATACTCGGAATGACGTTTTATACCATGGGAGTCGTCATCTAACAGGAAACAAACTACAATCTTCCCATCCCTATAGGACTGGGTGGTCAACCTAATCTAACACTACCAAATTTTTGCTTCAGAAAATGTAATGCATTACGGAATGAAGAAAGGAAATCATAATTTCAGTACTGAACATACAGTATGAAGCACATGGTTTGTTAATATTTCTATAAACATGTTATGTTCTCAAACCCAGTTCAGTCTGTTAACCCAAAGATGTGAGACTGAAAGAAATGGAAAGAGCAGCAAAAGACTGATACAGAAAGAGAAACCAGAGTAATTCCAGCCATAAAAAGAAAAAAAAAAAAAAAAAAATGTAATACTGTACCTCATTAGGGAGGTTGTACAGTATACAGTACAGTACCACTATTACAGAAATATATTTCTGTCTCTCTCCTATAATTGAGGTATCAAGACAGCCTCATTTACATAATATATAAGCATCTATTGCAGTAGAATAGCACCAACAGCAGTAATAACCTGCAAGAAAGTGGCTCCTTTAATGTTAATAACTCTGATGCTTCTGCCATGTTTATTCCCAAGACCACATACAGATGGAAAGATGCTAATGAAAATTAGTTAGCTGTCAATGATAAGCATGAAATAATAAATTGCCAAGGAATATAACATGCTATTACTTTAGATATTCAGTGGAATCATATTACTGTACTACTATGACGAGAGTGGTTCGTATGTGTACCCTTATCAAGTGGCACATACGTGACATAAGGGAGCTCATCCTTGGAGGTAGACTCCAAGCATTAACTGTCTATATGGAGGAAAAAAAAAAAAAAAAAAAAAAAAAAACTTAAGGTCATTGCGAGTTGACCTCTATGGTTTCAGAAACTTTTAACTCCAAACATTTTTACACCTTGAAATAAATCCAGCAAAACTTACCATCGTTTCACATTTCACCTTGGGCGGTTCATGAGGGTAGTTAGGACCAACTTTGAAACTGAAGACAAACCTCCCTCCTCTGTAAAAGCCCTGAAAAGATAACAGTATGGTAGAGTCTAAGATAAAATTATATTAACATATTTGTAATAGGTAATTCAAGCAAGCATACTGTAAGCAGCTTTTACTCATTTCCAATCTACTGTATACAAGTTAATTTGATTTTTCTTGAATCTGGCAGTGGTACTTATAGCCCCTTGATGTCCATTACCATGCCTATTTGAAAGATCATCTGGAGTTTTCTGCTAATTCAGCTAATTTTTATCCTGGGTTAGACTGGTAAGATGGCAATTATTTTTATAACATCATCAGGTATATGAAACTCCTAATTTTTATTTTTTCTAAGCAATTATCTACATGACAATATTTACTACCCAGTTTCCCAGCATGTTTTTTCTGTGCCTAGTTGGTACCAAGTTATTATTTTCTGCATCATCTACATCTTCATATTGTCTTCGTTACCTTGATCAGCTGAGATGCTATTGACGCAACTCACAAATTCACAATATCAACTTCAGAACTTATATAATTTTTGTCAATATTAAATTCAAATGATCCTCGCTATGAGTCCGGTTTTACTGAGAGGACAGAGTGTGGCGGTGGCCTAACTATACTCTCACCTTCCTTCCACACACCACCATCTAAGTTATCAATACTGTAGTTAGATGAAAAAAAAAATATACCGGGTATATATAAAATTAAGTACCACTGCTATCTTTTAAAAATCATCATATAGTTACTACAGTAATACTCTGCTTTATGTAATTTCAACCTAAGCTAAATATATCTTTACACCACTTTTCTGGAGTAAATTTAAGTTCATAGACCATAATTTTATCCAATTTTAAGTCTAAATTAAATTAAAAAGGTACCGGTACATATGCTTATATTTAAATCAAATAGAATACATAAAAATTATCAACAAAATTATGAAAACTTAAAAATTAATAATACAACGAATCAAAACTTCCAAGCACTTACCTCATCTGGACAAATAATCAACTTGAAAGTGAGAAGGTCATCTGGGTCTGGGAACTCTGTGTCACAGGTTTTCGGCAATGTCAGCTCATTTATATCTGAAAGAATATATATCTATGCAACTACAGTTCCAAACAAACACAAGCAAATAAGTACCATATACAGACTAAGTAATCATTCCATATCAGTAGAGTCATGATATTGAATATGTATATTATAATTTTTGTTGCACCTGACTGATCATATATTGAATGCTCTTCAATTGAGAGGAAAATCCAGGTATTTTGCACACAAAATCATGGCCCCCAAATTATGTCATAAAATTTCTACAGAAAATCTATTCCACTCTAACCTAATCCAACTAAACCTGAAATGTACAACTGGCCACACTCCAGCGTGGACCACCCAGCATTGTCAATGTTCACCGAGATATTAACCCTGAACCACTAGGGTTAATATCTTGGCCAACGTTGACAACGCTGGATGGGTCTCACGGGAGTGTGGCCAGCTGTACCTTAACAAATTCCAAGACCTAACAAAGTCTTTCTCTAGGGGAGGTGTTATACTTCCTTCCAGACGTAAGCTACTTGATAATGAGCTATGACCAGCCATAATTGTAGAAAATGTCAATAATTGAAAATCCCGAGCTATGTTTCGTATAATCTAAACTGACCTAATCTAACCTGGACAATAGCTTCATTAGGTCCTAAGTCCTAACTGGGGTATCCTTCAGTCTTCACCAGCAATAATCTATAGGATCCCTAATACTATACTCCTATCTTGTGAAACATATAGGCCTACAGGATGTAATTAAGTTCATTAAAAAAGTACATCAACAGCAGATGACACGTTTCATAGCGTATGGTACTGATGCCAGAGCAGTAACTATGTTCATGACAGTACTATTCATAATGTGAAGTTCTGATTGACTGCTCTTCATTAATATTCATGATGAATTGTGACCAATGATCATATCCATTAGACTACTGCTGCCGCCATTTACAATTTTAAGGATATTGTTTTATGACTAGTTAGGCATGATAATTATAAGTAACTATCCATTTCCATTTCAACGTGGACATATTTTCCAATATCTCCCACCGTCCCCCCAGTTTTCCAATATATATATATATATATATATATGGTATTTATTGAAAGAATTACCATTTTGTAGCAGTGTTGCCAGATCCTGCTAGGTCCCAGTATTTTGCCCAGGTCATTTACTGTACTTTACCACGGTTATTTCCCGGTAGTTTGCCCAGGTTAGGTCCCAGTAGTCTGCTGTGGTCTAGGTTAGGTTAGGTAAGGTCAGGATAATTTCAAAATGCCCCATTTGAATATGCCCTATCTTGGAAATGGAGGGAGGAAATGTCATAGAAGAAAATAGTCTTAGAATGGTCTAAATTAGTGGGTAATGAAGGTAGAAGAACTGTACATAATAACAGTAATTCTTTCAATATTTACCATATATATATATATATATATATATATATATATATATATATATATAAAGAAGTACTCAAATATACCAGTAAAGAAGAAAAATGGATAAAAAACTCTTGCAAAAAAAGGGACTGAAATAAACCAAATAGTTACAGCGATAAAAATTAGTTTGAAAATATTTTTTCCTCATTATTATATATATCAATATAAGTTCCTTCCCATCAAAATAATGACCTCATTGCCCGCTATCACAACTTCATTAAAATTACAATATGGAATGACTAAACTTATAACTAGTTCCAAATGTAAAGAATGGGTAATATATCACTAATAATGCAAGTTTATTATACAAAATATTCCCACCTTTCGTAATCAAAATTACAACATGGAATGACTAAACTTATACAGTACCTAGTTCCAATTGTAAGGAATGGACAATATACTACTAATAATGTAAGTTCATTATAAAAAAAAATTCTTAAATACTCCCCTCTTTTGTGATTAAAATTGCATGTTAGGGCTAAACTTATAACTAGTTCCAAATGTAAACTTATATCTTGGTTCCAAATGTAAGGAATGGACAATATACCACTAATAATGTCATGTCATTATTAAAAAAATAAAATATTCCAACCTTTCGTGATTAAAATTGCATACAACATAGGATGACTAAACTTATACTCAACTTAGTTCTGAATGTCAGGAATGGACAATATACCACCAATAATGTCAGTTTATTATTAAAAAAAAAAAAAAAAAAAAAACCTCTTCCTACCTTTCGTGATTCTCAACTGTGCCGCAGATGCTCGTTTCTGTGTTCCTTGTTTTGGGGCGTCTGTGCCATCCTTCTTCTGATTCTTCATAGAAAACAATTTAATCATAATGAATATCTTTTGTGTATGGGCTTACAATTAAAGTTAAAAGTTGTAAATGCTACGAATACGTCATTTAATAACGTAACCCAGTCGGATTGTTTTGCTTTCTGCTGGGAAATCCAATGGTTCTTTACATCACAAATCTCAATGCCAAATTATATTACCTTCGAAAATTAAAATGGATTTAATAAATTTGCTAATTTTGCCTTCTTGAGTAATAAATATAAAACATTGAAAAATACGCGAGTTACATTAACTACTTGTTCAGGTAGAAAATAACAACTATAATGGACTTTATAGTAACCTTTTTTTTTATTAGCAATAATGTTTTTCCTTTATTAATATAAATAAGCATAGCTTACTTCCTCGAAATTAGGAAAACAATTAAATTCTATATATATATACATATATATATATATATATATACACAGTTACACACACAACACAAATGAATGGATTGAGACACGGGTGTGTTGTGTAGATTCAAACAGTTTTGCCAACTATAAGGAATTTTCTCTAGACATAGAATTTTAGAGGTAACAATGGGAAAATTATATAAAGATTGTTCAACAGTAAATGGGAAAATTTCTACCAGACAAAATATAAAAAATAATATTCTAGAATAAATAGAAAATCATAGAAAAAAAAGTTGAAAGCTTTCATATATACTTAATCAATACAAAATATTAACATACATATATCCATTTCCTTAGTCAAAAAGGTTTACAGGAAATATTCTTAATCTCAAGGAATTTTACCCTGGAGTTCAAAGGAAGTTTGTGGTGGGCGCCTGGCTGTGCTGGCTACACTGCTTACTTGGTACTGGACTACTGGTAGTGGTGGCCGGTCGGGACAGGAAGGGTGGTGAAGGCACTACGCTAACACCCATTATTTATTACAATCAGTTGTGTGAGTGATTTATTTACGTTGGTTGGTGGTTGGAATAAAGAAGGTATACAGAAGAAGTGACAGATATATGTACCCGCGTCCAGGTAAGATATATTGAATAGTGTAGATTATTATTACCTCGCTCAGTTCGCTTTCCATTTATTTATAATTAAGATTTAAAGGACCCTGTGATGTAATAAAAAAAATTGGAGACACTTGAGTCCTTCAAATATTGCCACAAAACACACACGCCTATATGGCAGGAGCTTGTTGTTTCTTGGCATAGTCAGGAGGAATCTGAAGCCTCCAATTTTCATACATGATCACAGGGTCTTAACACGAAATAAGATACTGTAACTCCACTAATATTTTTAAACAATCGTCATGTAGTGTGGTGGTCTTGAAGGCCGGTTAAATTAAATTAGTTATTTAGGTGAAGTGTAACAAATTAAATAAGAAGAGCCACAGAAATGCAAAACAATTTTGTCCACAACTTTTTTTTTTATATATAATTCGTAATCCCATTTTTTGTTTCTTGAAATATACGTGCGACAGTGCATTTTGATATGTTATGATCCCCCCTCCAAGACTCTGGATTGAGGGGTATAACAAGTAACTGTTAAATAATACATTAAATAGTTATTATTTATATGTTTTAGAGTTAGCCTGACTTACCTAACCTAATCTAACTTGACCTGACCTAACCTAATCTGGAAGGTAAATATTAAAAGAATTGCCGTTATTGCGTACGGATTTCCTACCTTCATTACCCACTTATATAGACCATTCTAAGACTACTTTCTTCTATGGCATTTCCTCCGCAAATGCCCCATTTCCAAGATAGGGTATATTCAAATGGGGCATTTTGAAATTAGCCTGACCTTACCTCACCTAGACCACAGCAGACTACCGGGACCTAACCTGGGCAAACTACCGGGAAATAACCGTGGTAAAGTACAGGAAATGACCGGGGCAAAATTATGGGACCTAGCCGGATCTGGCAACACTGCTACAAAACGGCAATTCTTTCAATAAATACCATCTGGACTAGGGCAGACTACTGGCACCTTTTAGGGCAAACATAAGGGGGAAATTAAACATGGTCAGAATACACTGTCACACTGGGAAAATGACCATAAAAAAAAAATGGTATTATTACAGAAGTACTGCGTTCTTGGCTAGGGCCGCGCAGTGTTACCACATCCGGCTAGGTCCCGGGAATTTGCCCTGGTCACTTTATGATAGTTTACACTGGTTATATCCATGTAGTTTGCCTAGGTTAGGTCCCGGTAGTTTGCCCAGGTTAGGTCCCGGTATTCTGCTGGGATATGGTTAGGTCAGACTAATTTCCAAATTATGTTTGTAAAACGGGGCACCATAGATGAAACGTGTCTTAGAATGGCCCAAAATAGTGGGTAATGATACTAAAATATACAATATAGTAAACTCAGTACTTCTGTAAATTTACCAAAAATATTAAGGAAATTGATAAGTAATACTGGTACTTCCATTTCTGTGGCTCTTATCAATTACTGATATTCATTTCCTTGTAGCCTAGCCCAACTGAAACTTATCTATACTATAAATGGCAAACCGTCTCTGTTTGTCCTCTTATAACTCCAAAACGGTTACACCTACATCCAAAACCCATAGGCTATATATTCTGAATCACCATCACCAGGCGAAGGTTTTGGTATGACGTAACATGTCGTAACTCGATGTAAAAATTACGTCATCTACTATAAATCCGCTAAAAATACCCTGTTAAACTTGCCAAACTATATATTCTGAATCGGCACCACCGGCAAAGATTTTTATGACGTAACTGTATGTAAAAATTATGTTAAAATGTCAAATATTCTATTTATCTGTTAAAACCATAAAGAAGAGCTCGAATGAAAAATTTTCGTTGGAGCTGAAGAAGGCAAAAGAGACTATTTGGAAATTCAGTTAGTCTCAGGCCTTCAAGCTGAAAATACCTATGTACTATATCGTCTTTATGTATGTATGGCAAGCGGCCTGAGATCGCGGAATATTTTTAACTAACGCAACAAGACTGATATGCGTTCACATATTATAAAGTTAATATTGAACATTTCTAAACTCCAGAGTGCATCTTTCCCGGGCAGCGCCGGATACCTCCGCTGGTTGGTACTTATGTGTCTCTTGTTGGTTCTAGGTTCTATGCTTTGATTTTGATAATATCTTAATGTATATCTCTTCTCTTCTGTCAGAAAAATGAAGAAGACGGAAATGCAAGAGAACTGGGACAGTGGTGGAGACGCCTCACAGGATGCGTCTTCAAATGATGTCTCCCCAGAGTACTCCCCCATAACAAGTGGGCCTGTACATGACTGGGAGGAGGAGAGAAGTACAGAGTTTTTTGATGATGGAACCATGACATATTTTTGGTGAGTGTTTGATTACTATGCCTAAGTACAGTTGTGGTCAAAAGTAATTATCCACATATTGGTAATATAAACAAGTTGTTGTCTTATGTTTTCACATTCTCAGATGATGTTATTATATTGAATAGTGAGTACCGTATCTGATTGAAGTAAAGTAGTTGATGATGCAGCCTCTTTAAGAATTGGTTAATTTCCCAGTTAACGAACAGAGGAAAACTATAAAACTTTTAAATGAGTCACCCCAATGTGGATGATATTATTGACCACAACTGTATTCGTATCTCTAATAGTGTTTTCTGTTACTCAGCCAATGTGGATGTCCAGTATTCTCAGTCTACTATTTCGTAATGTGTTATACTGATAATTTTAGTTGTATTGCATACAGTATATTTTCCTTGGTTGCATTAATAAAATTGATAAGCTCTAATAAATGCCATTTTGTGTAATAATTGTGTGCACGCATATGAATGCAATGACAATCAACTTAACGGGGCCAGTTTCAGGATCTGCGGAGTCTGTAGCATTAGGCAGGGCCTCCTTCCATGGATATATATTTTACAAACTCTCATTCCCCTCCTGGTACGATACCTCCCCAACTCACCCTTAATTAAGGCAGCAATGACATTTCTATAGTACAGTACTCAGAAAGTGGAAGGGCCACTTTGGTGCCAAGGTAAATGTTGGGGGGCAAGGCAGGATAAATTTCCCAAGGTACAGAGGTGCAAGTTTCCCAGACAAAATATAGCTTTTCTTACTGTTTTTTATGCGATTCATGCAATTTTAACATCCATTTATTGCAGGAATATCCTGTTTAAGCCATACCCCATCATCTCAACAATTTTTTGGGAGAGCCTGAGAAAACAGAATCTTGGGTGGTGGAAAGCTTATTGGGTGATTTAAACACCATTTTAGAAATGTGAGGTGAAAGAAATGGAAAAATAGGAAAACTCAAGCAAAGGTTTGCCTAATTTGGCTCCGTTTCCAATTTTTGGCAAGTATGAATATAAAAAAATTTGGAGTTTGCACTACCTGACCTAACCTGACCTCTCAGAGGCTGACTACTGAGACCTAACCTTGTCAATGTACTGTTACGAAACACATTCCTAGATTTTGAATTAACTTAAAAAAGATATATCCAACAATCTTATAAGACAAACCTTAATGGGAGCATCCAGGCTGGGTTCTTGGTGATTAAACAATTCTTCCACAACCTCAGAACAGAAACAACCAGCTAACACTAGTTTGCAAGGAAACACCGATGTCACTGATACAGTTGTCTTAGCAAACGTTTGTACCACCACTTAGTAATCCTTCAATCTCGGGGATATTCACGTGGATATGTTTTATAAAACGTTAACAAAACTTTGGCAGCTGTAGCTTATAGACCGCTAAACCTACATGCTCCCACTCCACACGTTTCTCAAGTACGAGCAGGGTTATTAACACTTTCTCTCTCTTTGGCTGAATTAGCAGTTGTAATAGCACATGGTATTTCTACTGGTTCTAGGTTTTACCATGAGGATATGTTCTATATTTTGTAGACATGATGTAAGAGCAGGGAGAGGATGGAGCACTGAGCACATGGGGTCACTTGGATGTTGGGAGAGTCTACTCACAGCACTGATAACATTTGCTTGGGAATTAGAAGAGAAACTTTGAAGGATGGTACTTACTGGTTGCATGATAAAAGTGATTACACCAGGAGGATTTTTTACTTGTGGTAGTGTGGGTGTGATGGGGAAGGTACATCTCATTTATATTGATAGGCATCATGGCATTCATCAGCCCTCTGCTCAAACTCCAGCAACGAAGTTCTGGAGACATGAGTTGTAGGGAGTGATGCAGAAGGATTATATACTTCAATAAGGGTGTGCCAGTGGTCATGTATAGGGACTATTGTACATGTGGGTCAATAATTGATTGATTGATATTAGACGCCGCAACAGCGAGGTCATGTAGCGCCAGAAAAAGGTGATAGAGAGGTGTGACAGCAAACAGGAAAGTAATACAAAGAAAAGAGAGACAGTTGAAGAACTGAAAGTTAGTGGCTGGGGCCGAAGGGGTGCCAAAACCCTTAAAGTATTGCCCACATCACTACAGGCAATAACCTCCCCCCCCCCTTCCTACGGGGTGTGGGTCAATAAGGCTGATGGGCGGCGACCAGGCTGAAGGTTATCTAATTCCAGTATGTACGCCTGTTTTGATTTGCCCAGGGCCTGCAAGAGCCCTTTCTGTACTGCCTTATACTTGTTAGAAACAGTTGGGTTGATGAGGACGTTTTTTTTTTTTTTATAAGTGCAGCCACGTCCGTCGGTAATGTGCACCGTCCTGTATTACACCGAATTTCTGTGCGGCAGTGTAGTCAACCAGCAACAAGGCGTCCATGTGTGTGAATGACGAATTAATGTCTTAGGCTATGTTAAGGTCAGATTTTGGTGTTGCTGGCACATGTTAGACATTATGAGATTCGCCCTGGGGCACCAGTGTATCATTAATTTATGAGCTGTGCTAATAAATAATAAATTATAGTGTGTTCACCTCTCACAAGGATGAATATATTTACCACTATCATCCAAGTACACATACACAATTATATACGAAGAGCACTTGGTGGTGTTATATGAATCATTGTCATGGTCTTTTATATCCCTCATCCTAGAAATATTGTTTCACATTAGCCAAAGTAATGTAATGATGGAAGTCATCAAACCCTGAGATTGTTAATGGAGATAATTATTTATAGGGGTCAAATGAACACATTTTGTGGCATCCTGCGCCAGCAAGATGCAAAGAGATGTCAGAAGGCAAGAATTGGCTCCACTCTTCATATTAGAAATGTTTATTACATCTCTAAGAAGATGCATGATGATGATATTAACTAATACGTAATAGGGAATAAGTTGCTTAGGAAGAATTCAATTAATTATCTTGCACTGACCAGAAATGGCGAGGAAAAGATAAAGACAAGTTTTATTACACCAAGGCTGGAATCAGACAAAATTTTACATTAATTTTATTCAGAGTTAAAGAGTAACCCATTGCATTTCATCTTATAGTTTCTTTAGTACATAGTCAGGACAGAAAATGTGTGATGATGAGTTTAGTATAATGGCAGCAGACGGCGAGGAGGGGCAAGTGTGGTGGGGTCTTAAAAGCTTCAATTATTGCACCCCACATCCTCTATGTGTGGTCTTCATGTTTATGTCACATGTATTGAGAGAAATCTGTCTTGGATTTTCTATTCTACTTTTTTCCCGCGCGGTATCTGCCAATTCTGATTCTGGCACCTCCATATCTACCACCTGCATATCTGCCAGCTCTGAACGAGCTCCCACCATATCGGTACCGTTGTGGTGCTGGAGCAGGCAGGGCCTCCGGTTCAGCTTGTACGGAGACCATAGATGCTAGAACCAACATCGCCACCAGCAAGAGGGACAACTGAGGACATAAACACAACACTATTTTATGAATTCGTTCATACCTGTACATGTTACATTTATAGTTATAAAAATACCAGGGATAGCTGAATGCCCTATAGTATACCCTGACTGGAGTAGCCTATTATGTCAGAACACACACACACACACACACATATATCAAACACTGCATCTGTAGCGGTAAAATCTTCGGAGGAAGTTTCTGGACACTAGATCGTGCTCTTAGTGGCATCCAACAAGTTTAGCGTAAGATAGATCGGAACCGAGGATAAAACAATTCGAGGATTATCACGTACTGTCCGTTTTTTCCTGGTTGGACTATTATAGCCAGTATGTTGGGAACCAGTATAGGTATATATATGAATGACTGTGGACAGATAGGTCTATTGGATTATAACAACATCAATAAGAATGTTTGGAGTTATTTCACTAATATTTTATTTTGCCCTGAATTGAAGGGGAAGTACAGTTTAGGGGAGAGTACAGTGTCGGCAAATCTGGAGTAAGTGATTCTTCCAAACTATTCCAGGAAACAGGCCACCATTAATTTGATTAACCTGGTCCTGTGTCCTGGCATAGGCTACGTGGGAGGAATCAAGGCACTCCAACGTACAGTACCAAAAGTGTAATACCCCCTTAATTAATGACAAGTCTGCAAATGTAGTCGAAACTTCAAATTCTCAGCTTGTCGTTGTTCAACAAACACTATTATAAATTTATCTGATAATGGAATGAGTGATTAGGGTAAGGCAAACTATTCTGGTGCCGAATCATTGAATTTGAAGAAGCATTTTCAGTTCCTGTCATTAGAATTCTCCATTTTGAAACGCGTTCTTTACAATTTACGGTTATTGAAGCGTATGTGGGGAAGTAGTTATAAATATACTCATTCAAGTGTTAATAGTGGAACTATATTAATGATTCCGCGTACGGGATAATAAGCAAATATGCGACACATTTTCAATATATTTTGTAGGCATCATGTTCAGTAGTAGCTAATGCCAGGTGTATCAACAGATCATCAGTACCGTACACAGTCAAATCATCGGTTACCAAATCTCGGGGATACCATGGCAATCAGGGTCATAGACAAGGGGTGTGAAGGTATAAATCTTGTACAATAGTATATAGTCGTTCTGGCATAAGAGTAGGGATTTCATTATGGGTGGAGAATTAACCTCATAAATTAATTCATGAAGGTATGGTGTTGTTCTGGTAACGCACAGTCAGGTTTCAACAGTTGTGTGTATCGTGACAATAAACCAATATAGTGTTGCCAAGATATATACTCACAATCTTCATGATGACAACGGAGCAAAAGTATAGCGTGTTGACTGTGACTTGATATGATGCCTCTTCTTACCTCCGCCATCGTTATATATCCTCCTGAAAGACCTTGAAGCGAGGGAACTTGACAAACACATGGACACACTCGTCGCTTATTGAGATATCAGAACTGTTTGGGTAATGTACGAGTCTTGCTCTAAAGGAACTACTTCCTTTTACTGGTGCCAGACAGTGCAAAAGTTATTTATTCATTTCGGTTGCTGAGAATGTTCATTGTTTACCATGCTTGCATCAGAACTCTCGGTAAACCAGATTCTTTCATTTTCAAGTAAGAAAAATGAAAAAAATCAGTAAATTTGTGCAATCTCCACGATTACCCGTGTGTGTTTTTATTATATGAACAAATATAGACGAGAGGAAGTGGCAAACAAGTGGGAGATAGTGAGGTAATTTGTTAGACCGGATGCGTAAGAGGAAGGTGGCTGAACGATTACTGTCGTGTAAACCCTCCCGCCTTTTTTTTTTCAAAGTTACTGAAAAAAAGAAGGAGAAACTGATAAAAAAAAAATAAGTCCACATGTCTAAAGGTATCCTCCTTTCATAAAATGTCTGTAGCAGCTGGTTTTGAACAGTTTCGGGGGAGTTAAGGTTAAGCACTGGATTTCTTACATCTAAGGTGGAGTACGGAGAAAATATCAGCAAGAAGATTGGCTTTTCTTTGTGGGTTACTCACATGATTATCATTTGGAGATTTTAATGGTGGAATAGATGAAACAGGAGCAAAATGAGATTTGAATGCATTGAGAATAGACTAAGATATTTAGCAATTTGATTGATTAATTATTTGTGTAGAAAATTTGATTCGGTTTTATTTTATATATTCTTTGCATGGTTTCTGAATATTTTCATGGTAATTGAAGGCAGTCTTCAAATCATATGTAGAGCAACGCATATCTCGACAGACCCGCTCATGAAGTTGCCAACAATATAGATGACAATATAGATAGACTGATAAAGTATAGTGAGTGAATTAAGGAGCAAAGTATACATACCACATTCATAATTTGGGTCGAATCTAGAACCGATATAGCCCTCAGAGTTTGTGCTACAGTCTTTTGATCATCTTGAGGACCCGCTCATGAAGTTGCCATGTGGATCGTTTGACAGGTATTATTGGGTGGTTGAACACAGAATGGAGAAGGCCTGTTACTGCTCCCACCAAACTATGCCAAAAATCTGACCCGTACCTTAGTATACGGACGAAAGAGCTGTTTTGTAGCATAGTTTGGAGGAATTAGTAGCCCTTCAATTCGCCTACAAATACACCTGACAGCTACAGAGACGGAAGCTTGAGAATGTTTCCTAAATGCTAACATCGTAGTAATAAGTTTCCAGTCGCCTACTTTTGCGCCTTGTGACATTCAACAACCGAGAGAGATGTAAGAGGCCGGAGTATATAATGCAATAATATTTGTGATGGTTAATTAGTTGTGCAGCAGTCGGTCAAGTTATCAGTGATAGATATCAATCTCCCTGAGATGGAATAGATGTCCGCTATATTGTGTCTACGACTACCACCAAGGATATTATTATTATTATTAAAGTGGCCTATGATAATTTGTTGTAAATTAATTTATGAATGCAAAATATAATCCATCGTGTTATAACTATCCTCCTCAACTTCTTGGCCAGGAATTGCATGGCAGAGGTACTGTGGTGCATAAAAGTTCAATCCCTCAGCCAGCCTCAGTGAAGGATATTCCATAAATCGTGAGATATATAGTAATAATTAGCAGTACTTCTTATACTATTATCATTCCTCCATATGATAATAAAATAAAGTAAAGTTACATTGCGCAACGAAAACGTATTTGCACGTTCAGACCAGTAGTGAACGTCATATTCTCGCAAGGAAAAAAACAGCTCAAACCATTTTGCCAGGCATAGGCTATACCGTTATTATTCTGATACAGCAGTCGGCAAAAAGTGTTACTAAGCTTATTGAATACACTCATGTTGCATGGTCTCCAGAATCTCGTGCAGACATAGGATACACACAAGTTTCCAATTGTTCACATTAGGATGCACGCTACGTTTGTAAGTTAATTGTTTGTTAAACACCTTGGATGTGACAGGCAAAACTTAAGTCTTGGGGCATAATGCAGAGTACCAGCAGATTCGTTAAAAGTATTGCTTCCATGTATTTAGGGGATAAATCACTTTTATTACATTGGAGTGCCATGATTCCTCCAAAGTATGCCAGGAAACAGGACCAAATGAACAAAAATAATTGTGTTCTGTTGCTTGGAATAGTTTGGAGGAATCAGTTGCTCCAGATTTACCAACACTGCAATTCCACCTTAAGCAAGTTGTATTATGAGCTTGACCAGAATCATGTGGCTTGCCTATAATCAAGGTCCAGATATTGTATTATATTTCAGGGAGGATGAGTGCTTACTTAATCACTATCACAGAATCCAAAAAGATTCTCTTGTGATGCGTAGTGGTGCCAGTGTTAGTACCAACACAGTAGTCTATTAGGCTTATACGCTATGTGTAAATGCTCAGAAAACGGCTGCTACCGTTTATGCTTGGAGCAGCGCATTTATTTCGTGGTACGTTCATTTTAATCCAAAAAGTTAATTAAATCCCTGACGGTATACCGCCTTGACTTTAAGATCTTTACTATAATATTTGTATAGTTTATTTAAGACTGGCTGACTGGCTCACTTTGTAGACCAAATCGACTACATGGAGATATTATCCCTGGGTGAGCTCGGTTAAGGGGAATATAACCTATTATGGGAAATCTGAAGGCCACTATTTCCTACAAACAATGCCAGGAAACAGAACCCCTCCATATGAAATTAGATAGAGGGGATGTGTTTTATAGCTGAGTTTGACTCCATTTTGACCACAAAAGGTTACTTCCCTAAATTGTTGTGGGATGAATTTGGACCTCCGTGCCATATCTGGGAAAGATTTGTTGAGAAATGGCGACGTCATTTCAAGACACAAACAAACATCATATTGCCTTTATTATGAAGATTGCTGAAGTGACCTCACTTCCATTCTTAACTGTACATAATAATTATATAGTCAGCATTCCATGGGCTCGGTTTACACCACTGCGGCTTCTTCCCTCATATGCAAATGCTAGAGTTTCTGGCTCACCGGAAGTCTGGTCCTTATGTATGGAGGCATTAAGGGTGACATTACCTTGACAGTGGAAGAGAAGGACAAAATATTCGCGAGGAGACTGAAAGCACCGACAAAGATAATGAATTCCTTAGGGCAGGCAGATTTTTTCATATTAATTAAGGTATTTTTATGGAGAAGGGGTCGAGGGTTGGTATAGGAAACAAGTCACCTAGGCGTTACTATTAGGGAATCTGTTTCGTGGCATATAATTTAGAGAACTTAATTCAGTAGACCTCCAATTTGCCATCAAGAGTTTTCCCCTTCAGCTGGACTATTCTTTTGGTACAGTTACAGACACTTGAAACAGCCTAACCTGAAACGGGGCCCTTCATTGAGCATAGGATATGTTGAGACGTGGTGTGTAGAGGCGCGTCCAATTCTATGCTTGATAAGGGGAGGGGCGCTTGGAATAATTTAGAGAATCAGTTTACACCATACTTATCAACACTACAGTATATTATCCCCTTCAACCTGCTTGAGAAGAAGTTGCAGTCATGCATTCGTGCCTGCATGGCGGTACATGGTCAGCCAAAGTGATTCACTCCACTCGGAAATTATGTTGTCGATTCATTGATTAGCAATACCAAGAAACACTTACCGTATGTTTCACAGGCTTTGTGTGTGTACTATTGGCTGTTGGTTTACAACATATAGGAAATGTAAGACTATACGTAATTACAATATTATATTATTATTAGGTTGGTTATTTTGCAATCGCCGAGTTACTTGGTAGACCATTCCCTGCTGTATATCCAGAATAATGACCTCTCTTTCCAAATAGCCAGTGTTAGAATTCCTGTGGCCAACCGTACAGTACAATGGGGACTAAGGGTAAAAAGGGAGGAATAGAATGTACTGTATAATGTAGGGGCTGACGGTGGGAAGGAAGGAAAGGATAGAAGATGGGAAGGAAGTGAGGAATAGAATATACAGTATGGGGACGGAAGGAAGAAAGGATGGGAGGAAGGGATAGTACAGTATAGGAACGAAAGGTATGAAGGAAGACAGGAAGGAAAGGATAGAAAGGAGGGAGAGAGGGTTATATTGTATAGGAGTAGAAGGAATGAATGGGGACTGAATGTAGGAAGGAAAGATGATGAGGTACAGTGAACAAGGATAGAAAGTAGGAAGGAAATAAGGAGAGATAGAATGGACAGGGATAGAAGATTGGAAGGATAGAAGTAATAAAGGAAGGGATAGAAGAAATGAAGGAAAGGATAGAAAGAATAGGGATAGCAGGAATGAAGGAAAGGATAGATTGAACAGGGATAGAAGAAATGAAGGAAAGGATAGAATGAACAGGGATAGAAGGTATAAGGAAGGAAGGGAGGGAGAGATACCGTTGCACATACAGCCAAAATTCTGTAATATACTCCTTGCATTATGATTTTTGTATTTCGTGCATCCATCGTAACCTGTGCCAGAAAATAAAAATCATGGTCTACGTGATATAGTTTTTTTTTTTTTTTTTTTTTTTTTTTTTTTTTAGCTACGACGTCTGCATTAAGGGACCCTGTGATGTAGTCAGAAATTTGGAGGTAAATGAGTCCTTCAGTTATTGCCACGAAACACCACCTATATGGAAGGAGCTTGTTTCGTCTCACAGTCATGAGGAATCAGAAGTCTCCAATTCGCATGTGTGTCTAGAGCCATCGTACCGGGCGTCGTTATCGTATGTGTTAGTGTTCTTGCAAATGGCACTGCAGCAGTCTCTCCCTTCCTTATCTCTCTCTCTCTCTCTCTCTCTCTCTCTCTGTAGTGTAATGATCAAGCCATGGAGTGTAAAATATAGTGTAATGATGAAGCCATAGTGTAAATTATAGTGTAATGATCAAGCTATGGAGTAAATTATAGTGTAATGATTATGGAGGTATTATTATTATATATCCATAGTAATGATCAAGCTATGGAGGGTAGAGATACAGTGTACATATTAAGCCAGATATAGAGTGTAAAGCTGGTATGTTGTGACTGTAGGTTGTCACTTCTTTGTATATTATAATCGTTCTATTTTATGAAGGCCTTATGCTGCGGCAGGGATAATCCCGTGGAGAATGCGCACCTATCAAATCTTTCATTATAAATAACAAAAAAATATTCATATATTTTGTGAATGATTCTGATTTTGAAAACCAAAACGGTATAAACCACATATATGGCATATATGGTTTGGCAATCCTGATTTTGCGACGTTGTCAGCAAGCTGATGGCCTATCATGTGTCAAGTGTGATCACCAGGGTCAACTAACAGACACGGCTAACGGACATACGGAGGAGGAGGAGTAGTAGGGTGTAAGTTAATGGTGTTTTATGTTTTGGGTTCTTTTAATTTTATTTCCTTCCTGCTTGCTGTCACACCTTTCTATCACCTTTCTTTGGTGCTATATGACCTCGCTGTTGCGGCGCCTAATATCAATCAATTATGTTTTGGGTCGTCTAGAAACCGGCTGCTCCAGATCTCGGGCTTCGACTCAGGTGGGCTAGGAAGTGTGGATTGAGAGTTTGAGTTCCCATTGTAATATTAATAATAATAAATAATACCGTAGTTACTCGTTGTGGGGACATATTATTTTGAGGTATTTTTTGAGGACGGTGCATAATCGCTTAAAATATTAAATCATCATTATTTCCTTGATTTTAAAATGTCCTCTACCCATAATCTCTTTTCTTACATGAATAAAGCGCGGGATTAAATTATGACTGGGATGTCCTTCATTTTTGTTCAGACGTGTTGTGTACAGTTGCGGACACATGAAACAGACAAACTTCAAACTGGCCCCTTATCAAGCATAGAATAGGACGCGTCGCCTCTACACACACACACAACGTCTTATCTTATAATATATACCCTATGCTCAGTGAGGGGCCCCGTTTCAGGTGTGTGTCTTTCCTATGTCCACAACTGTACAGAAAAATATAGAGGTTGAACATTGAATTTTTATACCCGAAGGTTTTTTTCTCAGGTTAATACAATGAGTGTTCTAATGGCGATATAAGCCTAACTATAGCTTCATTTATCATTAATATTATGTATATTGATTTATTTAATGTATTTGTGTACAGTATTGAAGAAAAGTTTTAGTTATTAGTGGGAGTATCATTTGTGGGCTATTTGGAAGGCCATATATCCCTCTAAAATGTATTACTAAGCAATAATCTCCCCCACTCGTGCTAAATGTCAGACGTCATTGTTCAGTCTGCTAAAATAATGTAAATACTAACGTGAAAGAATACCGTATATCCAAAGTGGAACATATGAAAGAAACGGGACCAAAGCGCTGCGCCACTTGCATACGGTTGGTCAACACCTGTGTAATGTTATACTTGCGTGTTGATAATTCCCCCAATTTGACGAAGAACCAGGTATATATAGCATATTTTCACATAATTGGTCCTGCTGACTCATACCAAAATCATACGCCAGCCACTTCCTGCAATTTGATGCCTGAGCACCGAGCTTCTCTATTTCCAACAGTGTAATGTAGGTGTGTTCGTATTACAGCACGTGTCAGTATCCCTATATATATAGTCGAGTCATATCTACCAAAGCAGTAATTTAAGTTACAAATATATGTACAGTACATTACTCCCTCAGCAGCAGCAGCAGCAGCAGTAGTGTGTGTGTGTATTTGTGCAGCCTTAGTTTTAAAAATATCTGTAGTCTAGACAGACACATGGACTCAAAAGGACGGGTCTAAATCAGGAGCTGCCAAGAACTGCATGGGTATATAAGTCCTTCTGTGGTTTACAATGTTCTTAATAGCACCAGTATGGCTGAAGCGAACCAGCCTCTTGTTTATCACGCAACCCAACACCAAAACACTTAACTCACTGAAGTACCGGAATTTATTATTTTGACATGTGAGTCGACCACGCTCGGAAAGTTCAAGGATTATATATTTTTCCTGATCCTGTCCGAAATGGGGACCGGAAAACTGCCAAGGCTGTCAGGGCGTATTTATTTTATCATAGGGAAAATGCACCGATTCCCTTCTAATTATTATGACTTTAGGTACAGGTTTTGTGTATTCAGTAATTATAAGTTGCAGATGAGTAAACCTAGTTGTGTAGAATATTTGTGTATTTTGTCTTTGATTGCATTACATTTGCCGATTAAGCCAGGAAATTAAATGAGGGAGCCGGTACGTTTTCACCAGGTCAAAAAATGGAGCCGAATTTCAGCCACTTAAAAAGGTTTGTAAACGCTTGAATTACGAAACTTGTCTGTTTTTTTGTTTTTTTTACTAATAATTGAATTGTATGATGATTCTGCATGGTGACTTTTTAATTTATAGAGATCATGATCATTGAACAGTTTGATGTACAGCCACGATCAAATATCCACCGACACTTTCTTTCCATCGTAGTAAATTTTTGGTAATAACGAACAATACGTGTATGATTTTGCAGCACATCATAATAATAATTGAGGGGGTTGAGTTGACATAAGGTGTTGTATAAATATATTTTGATATGATACTGATTTATTTGCACAATGGAAGGAAAGTGTTGGTGGTTATTTGATTGTGGTTGTACAGTTGGACACATGAATTGGTGTTTATATACAGCCCAGATACAAGAATCTCATGGGGCTGGGGTCCTCGGATTGATAGAATGCTTGCATTCTCTCCCAGCTTTGTGTCTCTGGTCTATTTTAATAATAATCGAATCACGTCAGTAATAGCTATCTTTAGGAGACCCAGCACTCCATCCATACTTATATAAGGAGTAGTTGGTTGATATTGCAGTGGCCTTTTAACCAAGGATATAGGTGCAGGCTAATGCAATCCATGCACCACACGTTCAAAGTCCAATGTGACAATAAAGAGCACCTCGGCTAAACCCATGTTTACCATATTACTGTACCCCTACCCACCCAGACACACACACTTTACCTGTACACAATTCTTTTTGAGATTATATTACACGAAAGTCCTTACTGTCTTGCCCATGAATTCTCCTGTGGTTATTTTGCACACATCCCACGGTGAAGTGAAGTTTCTGCACATACTTTTATAATATATATATATATATATCCTTAATTAAATAACCACATAGCATTTATTATGGGGTTTCACCGTCAGACAGTGGAAATCGTCATTATGGAGGCTACGCCCTAAGTTGTTATGTAAGGTATTATTCCTAACTCCTAGTTGACCTGAGTTCGAGACACACCACTGCACAAAAAGCAAGAGGTGAGGATCAGTTTAAATTAAACTATTCAGTTGAATTGCAAAATTTGCTGATGACACAAAGTAATGAGAGTAATGCTCATCACTCGATAAGATAGAACTTACGTAAGGACTTGGATAAGATAGTGGAGTGATCTGTATAATGGCGTGACATTCACTCAACAAATTCAGTGGTCCTTCAAATAAAAATAACCCACTACTCTCTCAGCAACACTGACTTTGAAAAAGATCTTGGTGTACTGATCAGCAAGTGACCTGTCCTGGGCCCGTATTCATACAAGTAAAGTTCACTCTTAAGTTAACATTGTTCGTAAGCGTTTATTCGGGACAAGACCGTTCACTGTTTCGAAATGACCCTGAAACACTTTGCAGATACACGAATAAGTCCAAAAACTATAAGATATTTTATGAATACCAACCCTGAACTTCTGACAAGTGTACTGAAATGGAGATAAACAGCGCAGAGACTACTAATGTGAATGATTAGGTACAGAAACTATAAAGAAATGTTCCTCATTATATACTTATTTGACTCTTCACATTTGTAGTATATTGTGCATTTCTGCAGGTTAGAATTCTATCATAGCAGTACTTCTGATGATCTTCACGGAATAGACCCTTCTAGCCCAGAATAAGCCTATACGGGGCCTGGGCTGGAGAAGGGGTGTGTTCTATAGCAATCCAGCTGTGCTGGTTCCACAACCAATAAATACAATTAAAGCCGCGACAAATGCACTAGTTTAGTCACCAAATTCATCAAATAATTCAGTCACAAGTCATTTATTTATACAGTCCAGTTTCTTATATGCCCTGATGCTTACAAATCAATACGAACAACTGTGACGTCGGTCATTTTATTAGACAAACAGAACCGAACCCGACACCTTCACCCATGATATTTACCTCCTCGGTATATAGGGGCTGTAGTCAAGAAGAATTTATTGTCGGGCGGCACGATGCTTGGAGCTGCTGTCGTATACGTCAATAATTAATGAACCCCTTGATGTGTTTCTGGTCCTTGTAACACCATGTAACACTTCTCCCATCATTATGTTTCACTGCCCTGCTGTCAGCTTTCCCGCCTACCTCACATTATTCACCTACTTCCAAAATTGTTTTCAGAATTCCTACTAATATTCCTCCAAACTTATCCACTCTCTCTCTCTCTCTCTCTCTCTCTCTCTCTCTCTCTCTCTCTCTCTCTCTCTCTCTCTCTCTCTCTCTCTCTCTCAATGACTATTTTGCTAAGAAAAGCAATTATATATAAGTCATTAATACATTGTTCTTGCATAGGGACTTATGTCACATGGTATGGGCCGGTAAAAAGATTAGATTAATTCTATATAGGGCAAAAGGTTTCCAACATCTTGGTCATATTACTCGTATACTCTTCATATTCATATTCTTGCCTCTGGATTAAAACTATCATCATCATCATCATCAGGGTGCATAGCCTATAATATACTCCTTGTGGTGCTTTGCCCGGCTGCATTTTTACAAACTGTTTGGGCGGTCGGCACCGCCTGAGCCAAAAGGTAAAAAATGTTAAGAAATGACGCTTGGGTTACATGTAGAGATAAAACTAACGATAGGAAATTCTTTCAAATAGTCTTGGTGGTTATAGAATATATTAGATTTTGTATTGTACTTCAAAGTTGGTCTACAAAGTGACTCGGTGATTACAAAACCACACACCTAATAATGTTTTATTGCAGTTACGTAGTCTTACATTTTCTCTATGTTGTAAACCCTTAAAAATAACAGCAGCGTGTGTAAGAATTCATGTGGCCAATAGTACGTACATAAGGATCAGAGTGGTACGGTACAAATGATTTCGTCAGTTGAATATTCTTATCTGCTTCACACTCGAGGGAGGATGCCGTGATGATTGATACACGTGCTTACCCAGTGTCTGATTGTAATAGTAGCACAGTGGAAATATACAGTACATGTTAAAAATTTTGTAGACTATTGCTTTTTTTTTTTTTATACTGATATACCGATATGGAGGTTATTCAGTCAATTAATTTATTTGTATTCTTATATTTATTAAAGTAGATCAAGTAACATTTGATTTGTACAGTTGTACTATGGGAAAATTCTAACATACGTCTTCACTTTATAATGTTTTAAAAATGTGAAGTTTAGATAGAAGATGCAATGACCTTCAGTGTGCAAGCAGGTTACAGTCACGAGCCATAATAGATATCCGGGTCTACTTCCATGATGGAATATTAAACGAACTCCAGCAAGTCTGACTGAGACAAGATAAGCGTTGTAATTGGTTCACTAGTAAATATGTCAGATTATTCCAAATTTTAACAACAGCACCTGGTTACTTATTATGGCTTGTGGTGCTTATTATGTGCTTTGGTGGTACCGAAGTTTTAAAATTATATATAGCTTATGTTTACATCTTTGATGGGTCATTATATTTGGGTGGAATGGAGTGCTAGTGATTCCTCCCAACTGTGCCATGAGACAGACCAATTGGCCCTTATTTATTATAAAAGTAAAGTTCCCTTCACCCAAGGTAAAAAATTCTTTGGTAAGCGTTCGTTCATGGCAAGGACTAAGACCAGGCGCTGCTTTGAAATTATATAAATAAAAAAAATCGTACTTCAAGAGGAGAAAAATTGTCCTTATCGAAATGAGCTTGGAACACTTTAGCGAGGTCAGTAATGTACACATACGAACGAGTGCAAATTCTGAGAGGTTTTATATATAATTATAGTCGTGGACATACAGTAGGTTTCAGTACTTATTATGGATAACTCGAACAAATTGCTAACTAATGTTTTCACGTTCTCATTATGACATTATTGTTTTGAATAGGTTTGTAGTAAATTAGAAGATGGTATTTAACCTACTTATTGGAAAGTTTCTCGGCTAACGAACAGGGAAAATGTCAAACGGTTACATGAGTCACCTTAATGTTGATGATTGTTATTGTCCACGACTGTACATGACTTGGTAAGTATTGTTATTATTAAGGTACCAGCGTGACCAGGTGCACGTGCAGTATATATATTATGTTTGATGTATAATGTTTTGTTTCTCTGGAGCAACTGATTCCTCCAAACTATGGCAAGTAACAGACCACAATCATTTTTGGTCATCTGGTCCTGTTTCATGGTATACTTTGGAGGAATCAAGGCTCTCCAATATAGTACGACAACATTGCATTGCTAGTGGAGAGGGAATGGCAAGTCAGAACTTTTGTCCCAAACTGTGTGGCAAGCTTGACTGAAAGAGTTCAAGGCTTATTGATAAGATGAGGGAGTAAACCATTGTAAGGGGATATAATAGTAGACTTTTGGGTACATTGGAGGTTACCGATTCCTCTAAATTTTGCAAGGAAACAGATCCAACTCAACTAAACACAACAAAATAAATTGGCACCCTTTACATACACTCCTGCGTTGCTCTCACATGCACATACAGTATTTTTTAGCCTGGCATACAATTCGGAACTTTATGCCATTAATTCCCAGTCATATATACGAGAGACTACCGTAGAGTGTGACATGTTGCTAGGATACCTAACAACGTAGGCATAACTACCTGTATATAAATAAGCCCATGTGACGTGTTATTTTCCTGACAACGTGGCTGTAACTATTCTATACACCCCATGTGATATATTCCTTCCCTGACAACGTAGCTATAACTCTTAATTAACCTATAATTAACCCCCTGTGACAACTTAGCCATAACTATAATTAACCCCTTGTGAGTACAGAATACTTTGCCGTTAAAAGTTTACCATGGTTGTATACAGTCACGATCCATAAAACTGTAAGTAGGACTATACCTATTACAGCATGAAACAGTATTAGAGGTAAACTAGTCCCAACAGTTATGAGTGGTTCAGTATCTAAAGGGAGAATCTTTATTGGGTAATTAGGAGGGCTATTGATTGAATCCTCCAAAATATTAAGTGTCCAAAGGTGAAGACTTTGGAAGGCCGAGCGGAGTTGAAAGTCGTCGCTGATGATTAAAGGCACTACGGGAATATTTTCCTTTTAATCAGTAAGTTATGTTTCTTTATTGGAAGAGATTACAATTTGAGTATTATTCTTTCTTTCATTGATTAGTTTGATGATGATATCTGGTATGGTCTAGGAGGAGGTAGGTTCGGACATTTTCAAAATCTACTAGGGTAGAAGAACTGAGGTTGACCACCAGGCCAAAATGCTTTACAAAATCAGGGGCAAGAAAAGTGTCTGAAAATTTAGAAGCCTAGCTTCACTCGCGAAAGCGGCCGTTCCCATATTCAGAATAGTTAGGTGACTTTGTTTCTTGGCATAGTTTGGGGGAATCATTAACCCTCATATTTACTTATATAAATAAAAAAAGGTCTCTTAATTAATGTGCCGTACTTGTATATATTTCTTACAATGTTTGAGTACGAGAGAATAATTTATGAGTGGTGGGTGATGCGACAAACAAGCTGATCATATTTAATTAAGGGGAGATTCTCTTCTTCGTAAAGTGAAAGGCTACTGATTCCTCTAACAATGCCAGAAAACAGAGGATCTGTTTCTTGCTATAGTTTGGAGGAATCAGAGACCATCAAAAGAATATTCCCTCAAGTACCAAGTATGATTAACAAAAAATCTCTGCCCATTGTTTCTTATCTTTGACTAATCGCGGTGATCGAGTTTCAAGTTTTCCGTAACATGTATAGTTAACGTGGCAGAAAACGTCAGCTGTACATCCACGTTCAGTTGTCATGTCAACACCTTCCAATGAAACGGCCGATACAATAGCCGTTGGTCTTTGTAATATATTGATTTATAAGATTCACTCAATTGGTTCACTTTCATTGGCCAGAGACCGGACTTTTGATCGTGAGTGTACGTGATGGTCATTGGGATCGAAGTCCAAGTGGAGAATCCCTTTATCCTACCCTACATCACCACATGAACACTACTAACTTTATGTCAGGCATGCAGTTAAATCTCGACCACTTTTTACAGGTTTTGCTGGTAAAATTATATTGTCGTACAGTAATCCTTCGTTTTGCACTGTACGTTGTTATGGGTTCAGTAATATGGTCACTGGTTGAGGGAATTAATTTTGTGCACCATAGTACACTCGCGGTCAGAAGGTGTGTCCCGCGGGCCGATTCCCTGACGCGACGAATCGCAACCAGACTATAGTTGGAAGGTTCGAACAACGGTGAACCTTGCGCCTCTCTCCTCACAACATGCAGTACCGTTGTTCGAACCTTTCAACTTCGGGGACAGGGACACAACTTTTGACCGCGAGGGTACATACTCGTAAAGTGTGTTATGGGTGGGTGGTTGGTTGGTTGTTGGGGCTGCTTTTCGACTTCGTAATGGACGTAATTGTAGAGTAATAGTGTGTGTTTATGAGGATGCATGTGGAGAAGTGTATGTGTGTGTGTGTTATGTAATGTCTGTTTGTTGAGTGTGGTACGGTATGTCATCAACACACTCACTGTATTGAGCCGAGGACGAACGTATGGGAGGAAGCCCTGCAGTTCACAGTCAGAGGGGGGAGGGCAGGGGAGATTACAGTGGCGTGCTGTGTTGGCAGAGCGGGGAAGGGAATGCAGAATTATAGAATTTTATATATATATTCAGTTTTATTCCCCTTTTTTAGGAACATTGCTGCGGTTTTTTAAATTTGAAATAATTGGAATAGGCCTAGTCATACTTTGCTTTGTTTGTAAAGTTTATAGTTTAACAAAATGCATAGGCTACACACCTTGTGGTATATTGATATTTACAGCTTCCTTCAACTCGAAGATTCTGTGTATAAACCTACGAACTTAAAGCTTTCTGATACCCAGGCCTCGTCAGTTTTCAAGAAATAAAGTGTGAAGAAACTGCTATGCCAACTACTGTTGTTGGAACTACAGTACACCTACAGTATTTGAGTTTATATGAGTTATATTTGAGTTTAATTCTCTAATCGCAGCCAATCATATTTACTTGGGACTATAAGTTTTGATCCAGTAATGTGTAATGTGAATCGTAATGTAACTAATGTTGTCCAGTGGTATATTCTTAATTATCCTTAGTGATTGAAACCGTGTCGTCTCACCTGAATATAATTGCACCAGTGCATGACCCTTCTCCAGTCAATGAATTTTCGAGGCTCACCGCCATGCCCACCACCAGTAGTGCAACATACCTCCATTGCATTGCATACACCAGTATTATTGCGATTATGAAACCAACTTGTGCAAACTAATAATCAATTGAGCAAAATTTAATCCTTAGCGTGCCAGATACTTCCTTACTATAGATAGGTCGTTTATATTGATGAAGAGTTAAACAAATATCACTTCGACTATGATATTTAAATATATGGATTAGTACGTAGTATATTATACCAATGACAGGAATGGGATGAGGAAAGGCGTGTGCCCGTTTAAAGGTGAGCATAACCTATTTGAATATATGAAGCTCTAACCTTACTCTTAAAAAAGCGAGAGATTAGCACAAGTGTTCCACATTTTTATTTTTCATTTTATACGCTCTGTGGTCTGTTATTAGTACTTGTAGTGAATATTGTCGTTGGTAAAATATTGATATGAGAGGATATAAACTTTCAGAATTGAAATTTCACCAGATTCTGAACATAAGCTTATTAAATATCACCCATTTTTCACCCTCATTACCTCTATCAAGAAATGTACCCTGTACTTAGAGAAAAATCCTGCATACATATCCAGGGATTTCACAAACATTAGAGCCTTCGTAACACCATAGTCAACACCATGAATATTCCAGAATGTCACACTTGTTACACTTGTTAGTGTGTGTGTGTGTGTAAAGATATCCTACACACACACACACATACCCTGTCTGACATATAGACTAGTGGAGTAATATATTGCAGTACAACCTTGTATATATAATTATAATTATTTGAAATACCCACCCTTAGGCTACATATAAGTTCTTCTTGGAATATACTGAAAACTCTATCTTATCGAGATCAGGTACCTGAAGGTTATTGTCTGGATCTAGTATGATTCAGTGGATAAATTGTAAGGTATATACACATGCAATATTCTAGGTCTCCACTCATCCATGATTGACCTAATTATTGTACTAGTATGGTGTCTTCATGAACCTGGAAAAGACATATGATAGGGTCGATAGGAGGATGAATGATGTGGTCATGATAATTATATGGTATTGGTGGGTGCCTGCTGGAAGGGGATGAGGCCTTCTATAGAGGGGCAAATGCATTTGTTTAGCAGAGGGTAATCTAAGTGAGAACTTCAATATCAGTGGAGACAAGGGTGTGTCATGTCACTGGCTTTTCAATATCGTCTGGGGGCAAGATTGAGGCTGAATGGAGTAAAATGGTCCTTGGTGACAAGTTTATTAGCAGATAATACTGTGTTGCTGGCAGAGAGTGATAGAGAGTTGCAGAGGATGTTGGATAAGTTTCATGGTGTATGTAAGAGAAGGAAACCTAAGGGGATTGTTGGTAAAAGTAAGGTGATGGTCTTTGAGAAGGCAGAGGTTGAAGTGATTGATTTTGATACATCCTATAGGGTGAGGGTGCCTACTGGGACTAAGTGTGAGATAATCTTGGAAGGTGAGAGGATGGAAGAAGTGAAGGCATGTAAATAGTTAGGAACAGAAATCAGAGAGAGAGCAGTGCTGGGTAGGAATATCGTATGCTCTCTAGGGAGAATTGTGAAGGGTAAAAGCGTGAGCATGGAAGTGAAAAGGGAACTAAGAAATAGTATAGTCTTGCCAACAATGACATGTGCATCAGAGACATGGAACAGGGCACAACACTCTATAGAACAGGGCACAACACTCTATAATAGGTGTGGTGGAAATAAGATACCTGAGAGGAGCATGTGGCTTGACGCGGTGGGATGGGGAAAGTGATGAGAATGTATATGAGAGGTGTGGTCTGAGTGAGAAGGCAGTTGGTGCTGAATATGGGGTGATTGAGGAAGTCCAGCAAAGTACATTGAGATGGTTTGGACATTTGGTGAGAATGCAAGATGGAGAGTTGACAAAGAAAGTGTACTAGAGTGAGGTCGAGAGACCTGGAATGAGAAGCAAATCACCAGCCAGGTGGGTGAACAGAGTTGAGGAGAACTAGAGACTCTTGTTATGGTCACCCCTTTGGGGAGAGTTCCCGGAGGGAACGAGGCGTCAGAGCTACAGTATCAATAAATAAATAGAACTACAATATTGACGGGAGAAGATTAGGATTACCACAGTTTACAATACTGAATAGGGTATCAGAGAAAAGAATTGAGGTTCGTAGGGTTGAGACTTGAGAGTGTCTTCATTGATTTACCAGTGCTGTTGAATGTACTGAATAAACTGTACATTATGAAAACCATATTTTCTCTTTGTCAGGCGGGCACACACCCTGAACACACTGGTGTTTATGATCTGCTTCCTGCTGTATGAGGCACTCAGCCCCCCTTATGAGGACATGGTCGACAACACTAAGAGGTAAAATATGGATATAATAACCAGAAGTATGCTTTTCCAGGCTTCTATCATCATCATTCAGTTAGCGTCATTGCAACTGTTAAATAAGTACACAGAGACAGACTGTTAAAAGCATCAGTAAATAGAGTACTGTACTTGTATAAGCTAAAGCAATAGTACTAAGGTCCACCATTAATAATGTGACAGAAAAATGCAGTGAAGAATGTGACAGTGCCTCATTTCCTTCTTGGAAATTCTATCACAAGTCTGTGAATCTTTCAGGGGTCTTGTGGCAAGTGTGTCAGCATTCATCCTGCTTGGAGTTACAGTCACCCCCGATGGTCCCTTCAAACGACCACATCCTGCCATCTGGAGGTTCACTTTTATAATATCTATTGTGTACGAACTTGGCCTCATATTTGTCCTCTATCAGGTGTGTTAAATATTAGTAGTACTGTAATTTTGAATGAAGATGCCTGTTTTGTACAGTTGCCTCTACTAGTAACGAGCACAGCATCCAGTGACCAAACACGTGCAATTTCAGATAGCCAATTATACTTATATAGCGTCCATATGGAGGATACTATTGAAGGAGTGAGTTCTGTCCATTCATTAACTTTTAATATCAGTATACAAACACATTGGTGCCAATTTTCGCCAAACCCACCAGATGCTGTGCTCATTACTAGTGGAGACATCTATACCTAGAAGCCTTTCATTGGTTCATGAGGATGGCAGAATAACATATACCGATAAATATATTACTTTCCTTGGTGTATAAACACTTTCGGGAATGGCCTGGGTAGTTTAAATTGCATACTTCGGGTGAGTCAGGACACACAACAAAGGGATGATCTGCAGGTGTTAGCAGAGCTTGACTGCACACGGTGAGAGCAGGTAGACAACTGAGGAAGGGAAGCTTGTCTGAACTCATATATCAATGCTTACCACTGTTGTAACTGGCATCCTCGCGTCCTCTAGGAGGTGTCCAAATTTGAACTAAAACTACCAAATGGCTGATTTTGTGCCATTTTTTCCTTTTGAGTGTTCCAGAATTTAAAATATTTTTATTTTATTAGAATCTGCATGGTGCACGTCTTCTGATCCCAATGAGTGTTAACCCTCTAACCACGGGCATATTTGGGCCGGTCAACTCTGTGCAAAATGTCAACAGACATTTGGCATCTAATAGCTTGTAAACCACTAAACCTACATAAATAAATTATACATGATATTGAAGTACAAACCTTTAGCTGTCTCCTGATGTACTTGTAAAGACTAAATGGACATCTGTAGGATGGATAGCCAGCTCAGAATGACCACAACTCAAAATTCACTTGTACACGCTCCTGACAATTCTAAGTACATTTTCATGCTCTAATTATGTCATAAAACATGTCAGAATCACATTTTTCAACACAACAATATGAAATATATCACTGTCGTTTTTTACGTACATATATGGTAATTAGAGCAAAAGCAGTGCTGAAAATACATCCTCATATGCTGATAGATATTGCTACACTGGCTGTACAAAGCTGGTGTGTTTCGTGGGTGCTTCTAAGCACACACGCCCACTGTTGTGAGCCAATCAAGTATGTCAGGGGGCTTGAATATTTGAAAAAATTGTCCATCGACAATTGTCCATTTTTTTCTAATAGCTTATTATTATCTACCAAACAAGTACAGTAGTTAATTTTTGCACACAAAGAGTTGGTTTGGTGTGGAACAAAACACACTACTGTACAATATTCTTTTTCTAAATGGATGCCATATAGTAATAACTTCCACCTACTATGCTACTTTTTCTGTTGTCAAATGACCAAATACGGGCAGATGTATGTTAAGTATTTATGGTATTCTAGATATTTATGAAAATTTGTAGGTCTACAGTACTAAAATAGGCATACTCGTGTTTATTTGCAGTCATTGTTATGTATGAACTTGATTAATAGTCACAGATAATACAGTTGCTTCTTTTCACTCTTGGGATATTGGACTACTGTACTGTACTATTAATGGGATGAACCTCCATACCTTTTGAGGCCTGATATTATCTCACTTTGGTCTGGTACAGGTTCAAAGGTGTGGTAAAAAACTATTGTCTGATATAGTAAGTACAATACCGTACTCTCCATTATTTTGTACATTACCTGCCAAATAGACAAGCCTGTTAAATTGCAAATACTGTATCAATGCTGTTTTTATCATCCACTGCCATTCAGAGTGCCTCAGGAGCCCGGCAATTGTTGAAGCACATTGACCCTAAGCTGGGGGTGCCCATGGAGGAGAAGGACTACGGAGGGAGCTGCAACTTGTATGACGACAAGACACCGGATGACCCTTATCACAACATCAAGGTTAGCTTTCTTACACCACACTTACCCATGCCATGTGCTGTACCATAGAACTGAATGCAAAAATATCATTGCTGTTGACGATCGCGTGGTACCAATACAATGGCCCTGTGGTGTGTCTGGGGAGTCGTCATACCTGTACCATGCAATCATCAACGAATATCCTTTGCATATGGCCCATAGGATTACAGCAGACCCCACCTTGCCTCATTTATGTTACACCATGCAAAACCATACCACATCCCACCATGGTACTCACATTACACCAGACTACACCCATACCACACCAGGCCACACCCACAACACACTAGGCCACACCTACCCCATACACCATACCTACACCACACCAATGAAGTGACCACAACATGAATCCACACACCTTAATCTACCGTAAGTCCTAGGATTTCAGACAAGAGACTTAACCACCCAGTAACATTCTGCATAATGTGTTTTGTGGTTTTTATTGAAGTTCCGCAATCTGTCTGGCCAATCAGCCCCGAGCTCCTGATGAAGGCCATGGCCTGAACCGGACTTTCCCACAGTGCCCTCAGAGAGTGTATGTTGTGTTGTTGGCGAGTGTGGTTGTGTGCATTGCAGTCTTCCATAATGTGTTTAATAGAATGGGGTGCTGTGTTGCATCACGGACAGGCATCCACAATGGCTCCATCCAGCTTCTTTTGATATGTCAGAAGGGCCGGGTGTGTGCCACATCACAGCCTGGCCAGGTGGACTCTGTCCTCACGGGGAAGGGAGGATTCAGATGGGTGGATGTCAGGAGGCTGTACAAGTAGCTTAGTGTTGTTCTTGAGTGATTTGAGTATGAGTGTTTTGTGGTAAAATATCTCGCATGTCATCCAATTAACTGTGTATAACATAATTATATGATATCATGTGTAAAGAAAATTTCAACTAGTTGATGATTTAGATGCGTAAAATGTTCTGCCGTTAGTAATACAGTAATGAGAATGAAGCATTAATTTTACTTTAATTGATATAGTTTTAAAAGAATCAGCAGTGTTAGCTCTTGCTTCAATAAGAAAGGTCATCTGGTGTTCCTATAAAATGGTACTGATAACTGTTGTCAACCATTTTATGATGACAGAGACCAGGCTTACTAGTGTACAGTTGCCTTCACTAAATAGTAACGAGCAGTGTGGGTTTGGCCTGCCATATCATGACTTGTCCCAACTACAGGGATGGGAAATAACATAAAACACAATACTTGAGCATATTTCCAGTGAATAGTCAGTGATCATTGTTGGTCATTTTCATCCAATATCCTTTTTTACATTTATAATACTGTAGTTTAAATACTTTAATGTGATGTAAATGTATCTATATGAGAACCACACTATTGTAGTAGAATTAGTATAAAACAGTGAATTCTTAGAATATATGGTACTGTACTTGAATTAATAGTACCGAACTCTAAGGGTAAGCAACCTGAATTAATTAACTTTCGCCAGATGTGTAAGTGTGACAATTGTATTTATTTAACCTGTACTTTCAGGACAAACTTGACTTGTTTGTGCCATTGCATTTCTTTGGGTGGTGGCTCAAGACACTGTTGTTACGGGATTGGTGGCTTTGCTGGGTCATCTCTGTTGTGTTTGAGATCCTGGAGTACACTTTGGAACATCAGTTGCCCAACTTCTCTGAGTGCTGGTGGGATCATGTAAGTTCATGTCTGCTCAATTACTTCATTTTGACTCAAAATACAGTACAGTACTGTACTGTATCCTCTTGATCGTGCTTTACCTGTACAATGATTGTTGCTGTGAATCCTGCTTATGATTATTCTGCTTCTACTGTAGTTAGTTTGTCAACTTATACTCTATCAATATACAGTATGGCTCTGCTGTAGTAGAAATACTATGGTTTGTGTATGTATGTGCATGTGCCCGTGCCCGTGCCCTTGCATGTGTGTATGGATGCATACATACAAGTAGTCAACTACACATACAGAAATGTGTGTGCAGAAATGAAGAGTTTATAGAGCTATTGTTTTAGTTAGAAATAAAGTTCTCTTCTTCAATGTGAAAGAATGTGTTTGACTCAAATCACTGGCACAAAACATTATGGTAAAAATAGTAGTAAGATGTGTATGAATAACCCCTTATTATTTGTCTACATATCACTTGACAGTGATTCAGTAATCATTGATGTATATCATACTATCATGCATATATATGTACAGTATAATGTACATACCTGTAAAGAATGAAAAAACTAGTTTCTTTCATATTAGAATTGGTTATGGCATTTAACTTTTATATCTGCATTTATATAATTCTCATAATTCCTTTTAAAGTACAACTTTGTTGTTGTTGTTGTTGTTGATGTTCTCCCGGGGCAGAATGGCCTCCTGCCCCACAGACCCCTGGTACACTCTGGTCGCAGTGAAAAAACAAATTAAAATAAAGGAGGGGCTGGCCCTATATGCCTGGGCTACCGAAGCACATCCCAAGGAAATGGGACCAGAGCTTACTGGACCAGGGAGTCTGGGGGCCTCTGACCGCCAGGGAGATTGGGGGGAAGGCTTTGATCCCACAGCCAGTGCTGTGGGCCCAAGTCCACGTTACCACAAGAGCTACAAGTGGGGCCGTACCTTCCATGAGACCAGCCCTGAAGGGACCATAAGGGGGAGGGAGTTTACACTGCTGCATGCAAAGGGAAATGCACCCCTTGTGCTGGCGGTCCACACAGCAGTGTGGGCGATAACTAATATTCACAGAGAATAAAGTCAGCCCCACTGGGCCCTGTACAACTTTGTAATATTGGATATTCTGATATCCAGGTAATTATTAAGTTTCTCAGTTTTTTGTTCTATATTGAGGAAGGTGAGGAAAAAGACTAGAAACTCACATAATGTCCTGCGAGATAAAACTGTGCAAGAGGTTTAAAATCATATCCAGTTATATTTGACGGAGAAGTCGTAGTAAGGGGGAAAGATGGATTGAGGTAGAGTGTTCCAGAGTTTACCAGATGTGTACATGAAAGACTGAGATTACCAATTAAGAAGTGCATTTGGGAGTTGGACAGAGAAAGAGTGAGACTGAGCAGCTTGATAAGTGTTGCATGCTCTCCAGTGGGTAGGAAGCATACATTGAGAGAGTTCAGAAGAGCATTGTTCTGTGTAATAGTGATAAGAGAGAGATGAGAGAGTAAATACAGTGTAAAGTAATTTGTTTTGTTGGGAAGAAATTACTTTTGATTAATTATATACAGTAACTGGTATAGATGTTACTTGTATGATTGTGTGTATTGTTCAACTTGGTTTGGCTTGATGCCACACTTGTAGGAGACAGAAAGAAATGTAACAAGAAACCAAGTCTGCCTCTTGTGCTGTTACATAACTTGGATACATTTCAGCCATACAATGTGTTGCATATTATACCAGTCATATTTTCTGTAACTGATCGTAGAAGTCCATGACCATTTTTGGTTGGATGCATGTGATTGACCAATATGTTACTAAGTCCTTGAAAAAAAAGAAATGGAGCATTGATTAATATAGCTTTGGATGTCTGCTGTTAAATATGACTGAGTTACAGTATCTGCATTTGACTAAATAAAACCAGGTAAGTTTTTTTAATGCATGCAGTGATATTTTATGCTTTCCAACCAATGTTTTTAATTTATGGAACAATATTGCATGAAACTGTATTTTACTGTCATTTTATATTCAAACCTCATTGATTAAAAAATGCATGTTCCTTTAGGGTTTATGGTAATTCATTTTGGAAGTGATGTCCTATTGGCCACAAGAATTTGTACACACTGTTGTTTTTGAGGGTTTACAACATAGAGAAAATGTAAGACTACAGAACTGCAATACTGTACATTAATATTAGATTTGTTACTTTGCAATCACCCAGTTACTTGATAGACCATTCATTGCTGTACTTCCAGAATAATGACATCTCTTTCCATATAGCCTATGTAAAGATTCCTGTGGCCATCCGTATTATAAAAAAGCATCTGTCATTTGGGACCCAGTGTACTTTTGAGTGAACTGCATGACTATTTTTTCAGGATAAAACAAAACCCTTGCCATCCAATTTATAACATGTGAATAAATACCTTCTTTTAATTGAGTGTACAAATGCCCTAAGAAGTGATGGTAGCATATCAATATCTGTGTTGGTCCTAGTCTTGACCACCCTTACAGCATTACTACTGTACCTTTAATGACCTTAACCCTTACTCTAATGCTCTGTGACTGTAACCATTTGATAACCTGCCATTACTTCATGAAGTGGCACTTTGTGTACTGTGATGTACTGGCCCATTTTTGTATATTGATTAGCCAACTGCATATAATTTAACACATATTTTCTTTTCTATTATTTTTCTCTTTCTTGTAGGCTGATGCCAACTTGGCATTATTTTTTCTGAATAAAAAGTTAATTGTAACTTATTGTAGTAGTTGGAACTATGACCATATTTTTCAAGCAACTCTGAAGATGTCAAGTTTTTTAACATGAGTAGCAGATAATTTAATCAATAAAATATTACTGATTTTTTTTTTCTTCTTCTCTTCAACTTTGGCTAAAAGTTTTCACTCATAGTATTCACAGAACTTTTGTATTAGTTTTAAAACCAGTGTGGTAAGGTATTATGAATCACATTAGTAAAGATTGTCCTACATGACCCCATTACCAAGAGTTTTCTTTTAAAATTATAACTTCCTTTGAAACTATTATTTGATCTATCCAGTTACACATATATATTTTCATTCTGTTGTGTTTTACACTACATTTTCAGAGTTTTTATAGTTTAATTGTAGCTTTAATTGCTATTCCTCACTTAGTACTGAACTGCAATGTACAAATGAATAATGCATCCTACTGCTTACTGTATCATTTTTCCTTTTAGTAGTGTACAGTATCATAGTACAGTACAGGTTTGTATAGTCTGCCTGAGTTTAGTGCCAGTACATTATACTATGCCTGTAGCACAATTACTGTACTGTATTACAGTATTTTATAAATATGATTGTTCATTTGTTAGTGTACAAGTACTAAACAACTATGCTGCCATATGAAGATTTTTCTTCATAGAACATGTTTTACAGCCTGAGAACTCCTCTAAACCCTCTTCATTTTCCATCGAGTTACATTGTTTTTATATTAAATTTTAATATGCTAAATTTTGTTGTTAGTATGGACATTACCCAATAGCAAAGGGGATAGCTTTAAGAAATAGTTCTTGAAGATATTCCCAAACAAAAGTGCCCCATGAAAGTCTGTCTGATTCACAACAGTTAAAAAGTTAAATTAGTTGAAAATCATGTTTAGCAGAGAGAGAAGTGACCCACTGTACCTTTACTTTCAAGAATTGTAACTTAGTGTCCATAGCTAATCAGGCACACCAGGGAACACTTATGCCTTGAATACCTTCAGGAACTACCTACCAGAATTATACCCTTTCCTTTTTAGTCACACTGTCTGCTATAAACAATATTTTTAATTTACCTGTTGCACTAGTTTGCATGATGTTTTTCCTGTGGAATTGAAATATTAGATCTGTATTCTGTTTATAAAAATTAAAATGTTGGTTTCTTATGAAGTAGTTAGTTATCAATTCTTACTCTTCATAACCTTATTTTTTTATGTAGTATTTTACAGAGTTTCAATACTCAGTTTTAGCAGTTTTCCGATTATGGGTTTTTTTGTATTTTCTAGTGGATAATGGATGCCCTAGTGTGTAATGGTCTGGGTATCTACTGTGGGCTTCAGTCCCTAAAATATTTCTCCATGAAGACTTACCACTGGAGGGGGCTCTGGAACATTCCTACTTACAGGTACAGTAAAGAAGAAGCATTCATCAATTTCACTGACTTACAGGAAAGATTTGTCAACCCCTTACTAATAGGTTTCTTTTTAAAGAGTGAGGAATATGGTGCAGATGGCTTAAAAAGGACTAATAATATATACAGTACTGTACATTACACTGGAGACCATTCACTTGTGTAATAATTATGGAGTGAATATAGCTGTGACAACTGATGTTTTTGCGTAGCCTCAGGTAGACAATTGAGTAAGGAAGAGAGTTTGTGGAGTATTTACTTGCATTGGAAATCTTATTAGAAAAGTTGAGCATACAGTATATAGTTCCCTACATTTCCTCTTGCTATTTAACCTCTTCTCACAAATGGTAGTACAGTACAGTATTACTACAACTGTATTATTAATGATGATAATACTAGCAAGTTATACCTATAGTATGACATGGGTTCATATGCAAGAACATTCATGGTGTTGAAGATGGCGTGGTACCGGTACGATGATTCCATAGACACACAACAGAGCTATCGAACCAGTAACCTACCACGCCATTGTCAATACCCACCACGGATGTTTTTACATATGGCCCAAGGTTTGTTTGATATCTAGTGCAAATGTAGCTAAAGGTATATGGTCAGCAACTGTTACTGGTGTTCGATGTTGACAGTGAAGTGTAAGCTACTAATTCCTCCAAATTCTGCCGCAAAGCATGCTTCCTTTACTAAAGTACTGTAGTCTATTTCCTGGTACTGTTTGGAAGAATGAGTAGATGCCTGTTCACTGACATCTTATCCCCATAATATACTGTACACTGATAATCTTAATGTTTCTTAATTTGAATATGCTGGGAATAAATAGTTTACATAATAAAGATTTTGCTAAATAATCTTCCCTTTCCTCAAATTTTCTCTCTTCAAACAGTATGTTCTTCAGAGTTTTATTCAAAAGTAGGATTTAAGAATTTTAGAGGATAGTCACTTTCTCCTTTCATCAAGAGATGTGAGACTCCAGACCTGAGGAGGGTAATAATAAAAAAACACAGAGAGGAACAGACTAGTCAGTGAAGTGGGCCACACTCACATTCACTCCCTCTTTCAAGCCTATAAAATTTTCAGTTCCCCCCTAAACATATACATACATTGACAACAAAGTCTCTTCATTTACTGTTGGTGACAAGAACCATTTCATGAATTATCAAGCTAAAACCAAGTTGCTAGGCTGTAATATACACTCCCCATTAGTGACTCTTTCACCTTTGTAATGTCACTACATGCACCCTGTAATACTATACTGTATTTTATAATTTTTTTAAAGCAGTGGAACTTCTCTGATACAGTACTGAGTAATGAAATATTTGCTTTGTGCTCCTGCAAATGTTGGTTGACGCCTTTTGATTTTTATCAAGCGTTTACCGTGAGAAAATCTGCTTTGAGGGAAAAATGCAGAAAAATACTACTTTTTGAATTTTTATTAAGAAAAAGGCTAAAAAGGTGTCATCTTACCTTAGTCCCCTATTCAGGGGTTTTGGGAATTATATGAATGAGATAACCTTGGAGTAGCTCATAACTCGTTGCTTTTTAGCATATGGCCTATAGTCCTACAATGGATACTATAAGGCTGCACAAATCAACTAAGAAAAATCAGTAATGATCACAGCTGATCCTCTCCCTCCTGACCTTCACATTTTTTGTCCTTCCCCACCAGCAGAGGGTGGAGGCTTGTTTTTATGGTAATGATACTTGTAGACTTTGTGCTACTGACTGAACTTGTGCACACTTACTTTTGGGTACACACATTAATATAAAGATGTAATGAGTCATTAGAGAACAAGTACTGTAATGTAAATCAGGCTCTAAGACTTCTTTTTTGTTTTTCCACAGAGGCAAGCTACGCCGCATCATAGGACAGTTTGGCCCTTATGTTTGGGTTGACTATGACTGGAAACCCTTGTCCACTCTCGGCCGTTGGTTCTCCATGCTTGGGATTATTGCCATAGTAAGTCTTAGGGTCAGTTTCACGGTTGTTCTTATGGTTTTTGTAAGGACCCGAACGAAAGAAACTGAAATGCATAAAGAACTTTCAACTAAATTATTGGATGATTTTGGTGAGTAAACTATGCAACAGTCATAATTATAGAACTACAGTACTTGATAGATTTTATGAATTTAGATATCTGAGCTTTTGGAAATAATGAAGACTGACAAGTGTGATTGGGGAGGAACTTAACAAATGAGAATGACTGTGAAATCACCCCTTAATCCCATATATGTACAGTAGACATTGCCCATCTCCTGTTATGACCTTAAGAGTATGGTAGGTAAAGTTGCATTCAACACTATAATATTACTTTATCTGGATTAAAATTCACATCCCAGGAGTGGAGCAAACTGTAAAAGAGTAAATAAATAAATAAATAAGCTTAAATTCCGCAATTGTGTAGTGTAATTTTTGTCAAAGATCCTCCACATCCCCTCCTACTCTCCCTAAATCTCCTGCCTCCCACCTCCCACACCACACCTACCCACTTCCACACCTACCCACTTCCACACCACCCGCCTCCCTGATTCCCACCAGCCCAAGTCAGACTGAAACATTCTACTGCTCTGTGATAGAAATTATACTTTTTTGGAACTTGTGTGGGTTATTCCCAAGTGCTTTATATGTTTGTTGTAGTGAATGAGCATGGCTAAAGGAGAGATATTTCCACCATGTACAGTCGGCCTCAGGAATTCTTACACAGCATTCATTAAAAGGGGTCTTTATTCTTCACATATTGTAAGGATTGTTCTGCTGACTGATTCAAGTATTAGCCAAATAAACATTACTAGAAAAGTTTGATATTTGGAAATTAATGTACAGTACTAAATTTTTATTTGTTTTGTAACAAATAGATGTCACAGCAGTGTATACGAATTCCTGAGACCAACTACACCAGTCATGTATAAGTTTATCCTCACTTCTTATTTGTGTTGTTGCTGTAGTCTCATGTCACATTGTCATGAGTTCAGGGGCCTGTAGGTTTTTATTTTCTCTGTATAATCTTACTTTAAATTCAAGGGCCTGCAAGTTATATATATCCTATGTTTCATATTATCTTGAATTTAATGGCTTGCAGTATTCTTATTTCCTTTGTATAATCCTATCCAGTTAACAGAAAGTTTGTAGTTGCTAGATATCGTGGGCTGTATTCAGCTAATATTGAAGCCATTATATATTCAGGATTTCTCCCCTGGTGATTGTGAGAAATTTAGTGAATCTTCTAAACTTGGAATGTAAATGCTATTTCACATGTATATTTTTTTCATGGAAATATTTTTGAGGTTTAATTAAAAAGAGAAAATACAAATTTTAGTAATAGCCTACTGTACTGTCTCCTCCATTGCCACGTTCATCACTCCAGCATTGTCAATCTGTGTACCCTACAAGGTGTGAACCTCCAGTGTTGTCAACTCTAAGTATCCAAACCACATACCAGTATGAGTCAGTGGGAGGTTGATTGAAGGATGGTGGAGGCTTGGGTGTGGTGTGGTGTTCTTTAGAGGCAGGGTAGGGCTGGGACTGTAAGCAGTATTGCAGTCATCTCAGCCAGGTGTTATTTTTATGAATGTTCAATATAAGTCAAAGATCATTTATAGCAATTCATCGTGGAGTTATTATTTCATGTTCTACATCATAACATTAATGATAGTTACTGCAAGTAAGAATAATATCTTGAGTGTGGAATTTGAGCATGTCACCGTCTTGCTATAACATACCACACAACCATTGGTCCTCACGAGTAAACATAGGCTCCTCCCTCCAAGTTAGTCATTGCAATATGGTATGTAATTATTTTGTGACGATGACACATATTTGTCAATATCAACAATGTCCAACATTTGATGAACATGATGAACAGTGGTAGTGGCATACTGACAGTTATCATTATAAGTTGTTTCTTGACAGTTCCAACTATATATTTTTCATAACATAGTGAACCTTTCATAGACTTTAGTGTTCACATTACTTTGTGATCATAGATTGATTGGGTGAAGATGGAAACATACATACATATACCAGGCCTTCATCTCCACGCTGGAGGTAGCCCATGAATCATATATTTGAGGTGTCCATACCATCTCATAACACTTTTCTCCATTCTATGATCTAGTTATTTGCTCACACCACACCATTTGCAGATTTCAGTATTTCTCGCCGTCAGTTTTTCAGATTCTACACACACTTCTCAGCATATTCATCCTTAGTGCTCTAGTGCTCTTATTCTCATTTTCTCATTTTCATGCCACTCCAAAGTTTCGCAACTGTATGTTAGTGTGGGTATTAACCCTCCGTCATGCAGTCCTATTGCAGCCACTTTGCAATATTCTTGTCTTTACCTCTTTCATTACTGCTTCCATGTACACATTAAACATCCATGGTGACATCACACATCCTTGCTATACTCCAACAGCAATTGGGAACCAATCATTTAATTCCCCCACTTATTCTCACACAGGCCACATTACCTATATAGAAACTTTTTACTGCATTCAGCAGCCTACCCTCTATACCAAACATTAGCAGAACTTCCCCATAAACTTTCTCTATTCACTCAGTCATAAACTTTCTTTAAAGAACTTTCACTTCTCTCAAATTTTGATAACTATACAGCACTCAGATATTTTATCCAACATGTCATATGTTTCATGTTAATTATATGAATATTCTTTTTGGAGCTGCTGCATGGCTGTGAAAATTTACTGTAATAAATGCTTAGAATACTAGGCCAACATGAGACATCAATCCAATCAACAGACATAACATAGCATAGCAGAGACACAAATACAGTAGATGGAAGGCAGCTAGTCCGTCAAACATAATGAGGAGTCAGACATTTACAGGGATTGACTTGGCAAGACTAACCTTTTGTCCTCTCCTTTCAGTTTTTGTTGGCAGAACTCAACACTTTCTACCTGAAGTTTGTTTTGTGGGTTGAGCCGGGCCACTGGGCAAACCTGGTCCGTCTGGTCCTAATATTGCCGTGGGGTGCCGTGGCCTTGAGGGAGGTGTTCCAGTTTCTTGATGACCCGTGAGTGTTGTTGTCTGACAGGACAGGGAGGAGGATACAGCCCAGTTAACCAAGTGTGAAACTGATACACCATGAAACAGTTAGCCAAATATGAAATTGATGCACCACGGAACAGTTAGCCAAGTAGGAAACTGATAAGCCGGCCATGATCACTCTGTTGGGAGTTATTTGTTAGGGAGGAGTATACAGCATAGTTAGTAGAGTATGAATGAAACTGATACACTGTGAGGTTTGTGAGAGTGAATGTGAATAGTCTTTGTTAAAAAAAATTCAGAAATTATAGTATTTCTTTACATTGTTTATGTGTATAGAATTCTTTTGCACCACTTTGGAACTGGGTGAGATCAGAATATGATGTTACATTGCCATTTCCCATTCTCTCACACAAACACCTGTGATCTTGTGCCTATTTGACCATTTGTACACCAATGTGTGTTTTAAAAGTTATTGTGCTTTATGGTATCAAATCTCGGGTGCTTCATACAGGATTCTATTATCTCAGATTATTTTGTTGGGGGCACCAGATCTGTATTACTCTCATACATTTTTTCAAAACTGAATGAAGTAATATTGGTATATATCAGGGTTTACATGGTTGGGAGATGTATTCCATCCATTAAAAGTTCCAGAAAAGGTAAGAAATACTTGTTTGCAGTTTTGCATATGTCTATTGAGAGTAAATAACAGAAGGGGAAAAGAGTGGTGTATTATTCCTGACGTCACTTGCCAAAGGAAAGTTGCCACTCTTATCCACATTATTTAACTATCAACTTCCAAATTGGTCTACTAACCTCATCACCACATTATATTGTCAAGCAATATACAGTTTTCATGTGGAAAAACTTTACAGATTTCCTTCAGCATTGTTCTAGGATATTAATATAACTACTGAAAAATGATATCATGAATAGTTTATGGACAGTGTGTCAATAACTATAGCGAGGGAGATTTTAGAATATGATTCATTTACCGTGGAATAAAAAAATTTAACCTCTTGAGTGCAGTTAATTTATTTTATTGCTTGCAGATGTAAGTAATTAATATTGCATTAAGTTTTTTTAATGGCATGTAGCTAATTTCTAATGATAACAGCTATATCAATCTCCAATAGGTCTTTGATGACTGAAAACTTCTTTACTTATAGTCCAGTATTATACTATAATTTATTCACGAAATGTGCTGACATATTTAATGTTATATATACCTCTACTTATTCCAGGGACTGTATGAAGTTTGGGCGTCAGTCATGGCTTTTCCTGGCCATTGTGTGTACCGAGTTACTTATTGTTATCAAGTTTGGCTGGGAAACTGTCACAATTCCATTCCCAAGGTACAGTATTGATCAGGTTTTTACTGTGTGTTGAAGCATTTATTTTGAGTTTTCACGTATTGTAAATATTTTATAGCTGTAATTCTGTGTAACCTGTTTGTATAACTATATAATTATGTTCCCATATTTGGCTATTTATCTAGTACTGTGATGCCTCTTACCCTCCGTGAACTTATCCCTCAGAGGGTGGCCATGGCAGATGAGTTTCCAGCTTTCCTATTTCTGACATTCCATCTTTGCATAATGAAGCCTTCATTTTACCAATCCATTTCTTTCATAAATGACTTGTCTCTTGCTGCATTAAGACTCACAGGAAAGATTAGCACTTGAACAACAACCTATAATTCATTCATTTTCTCTAAAATTCACACCAAACAATATTCTTGCACTTAAAAAACCTCACTCATCCAAAAGTTATATGCTGTACTAATTTATTCATACATATAATAATTTCTAAGAAGCCATATTATTTCCAATTTCTGTTTCATATATCATTTTCTTTCAGCTATGTAGTCACTCTGTGGATGGGCATATTTCTTTTGCTAGTTTTGTGGACAGTTTGGAATTTCTTCATTGACCCACATACTTTCAAGTAAGTGGCTACATTTGTTTTATATCACGAGTGACCTCAAATTGACACAAGTTTCATGTAAAGAAAGTCCAATGTCATTTTGACACTTTTTGCAGAAGTTGTCAAAGTTTTGCATAGTATTAAAACTATAATACATTGCTCAATGACTTAGGTGTGGATATGATATTTAAATCCTGATTCATTACCAGCAAAGGGCTACTGTACTACCCTCAACCCTCGATTTTACGGATTATTAAGGGGAAATAGGCGTCTGGGAACAATAAAATTCCGGGAATTACGTAAGTCCAAAGATTACTGATATTTTACGGCATATTTTTCGATAGGATAGAACACATTGCACATGAGAATTGACACAAAACCACAATAACATTAATTGAAAAAAATAAGACACAAAACTAAAATTCAGTAGTGTACAGTATAAGTGAACTTACCAAAACTAAGTTGTCTTCCTTTTAGTGTAAACAAAACTGCATATTACCGTGATCGTTTAGTGGGACCCCTGAAATACTCGTTATTCAGAGCCTGAGATGCCATCTGTGACATCCAAGGGTCACTGGAGAACACCACTAGGGCCAGGTTGAGGTGATTCAGGTGTAAGATTGGGGTGAGCAGCTACGGGCTTGAGAGAAGTGTTAGGATGCCAAGCAACTTGTGTGAAGAAGTTTGATATTTTTGACTGGCAACCAGTATTATGTTGTTGTTTTTTATTGCACCACGTAGTAGGCGAATCCGGTCGTAGTGTGCTTGTATCTCACCATCATCAGAGAATTCTGTAAATTGCTGAATTTTGTCTGTGGCATCCCTAACAACAGATAACTTAAGCTTGGCAGGCATGTTCTCTTCCTCGTCATCATCGTCACTGCTACTCTGGTGGCTGGCCACAGATTTAGCAATTTCTTCATCCGACAGGATTTGGTGACCAGGTGTTTCATTATTGATTTCTATCCAGTCATGAACATCTTCAATACTTACAGCAGTTTCCCCTGATTTTTTAAGAAGAAATCTTCATTGTGTAATCTTGCAACTTTTGTTTTGCACGCTTTACATTCAATACAGTTTGTTTTTTCACGCCGTATTTGTTACAAACACTTGCAACACTTCTACCCGATTTCAACATTTCAATTAATTCTAGTTTCTGTGGCACTGCAAGGTGAACAGGTTTCCTGATACATTTTGTTTGGTTAGGCATCACTCTGGGAGACATTGTACACTGTCTTGGCAATACAATAAACAATGGAAAGATGCGTGGCTACACAGTGGTGCCAGGACAACAAATGGTCACTGGCAAAGTCATTGACCTATCACATAGACTCAGTAGAGCGATGCGATGTTGTTTCCGGAGCTTTGCTATTCCAACGGCACTCAGATGAGTTATTCCCTCTGAATTCGGGCCATAACCATCCATAACTAGCCCAAAGCCACCTAAATGCCCAATATTGGCCGAGACCATACAAAGTCCGGAAATTCCAAAATCCGGGAATTAAATGCCCGCAAAATCGAGGGTTGAGTGTACTTATTCACAGTCCAAAATAGGGTTGTAGCAGACAGTGGTGGGATTCTAGTCCTGGCTTTAGTAAATTTTGTAAGAGTTCTTTCTCCATATAAAGTTTGACATGTCATCATGCAAAAGGTTATAATTAACTTTTATTCATTAATCAAATCCACTACATGAGTAGGAATAAGCTTTTATGCTAGTGTTTTGTTTGTCTGTTTAGGAGGCTGCATAATAATATAGATTTTTTTAAACATTAAAAAAAAATTCTCAAATGTACTGGACAAACTTTCTCATGTATTTCAGCCTTGGTTTAACAGGGTCATATACTTTGGGTGAAATGGAGGGCTACTGCTTCCTCTAAAACTATGCCAGGAAACAGAGTACCATAGTATACAAATAGGGTATCTGTTTTGTTGTGTTGTTGGGAGGAATCGGTAGCCTTTGAATTCCCTCTAAATATATGACCAACCCCTCTGAGCTCCTTCAAATTACCCTCCTGCCCATGCTTATCATTTTGTAATCTTCCAAAAATGACTTGAAGAGTTCTATATCTGAATTACAGTACTGTACATTAATTTCACTTCTAATATGCATGCTTTAATTTGCTTGCCAGGCCATATCTTCATACACCTTGTATTTTGCCACTGCTGTACTAACCATGAAAGCGAGTGTTGTGCTATCCAGTAGACCCTCAATACACAATGAAAAAATAGTTGTTTCCACCACTTCATTTTGCACTCAGACCCTCATTGAAGACCACTGTATGTTTTCCCATGCTTGATTTCTGAGCCTGTGTTAAAAGAATAGTGCTAAATTTAATCATCTTATATCGAGGGCCTACTGTATATACAGTACAGTATAATTTTGTACTGCTATAATGTGAAGTGTTTATTGCCTGTAATGACTAGCTTGGTGTTTACAGGGTTGACTCACATGACGTGGAGCGACGACGAGAGCACTGGAGTCAAGTCCGAGCCATCGAGACCAAACTCAGTCCGTCAGAGTCCAGATTATTCAATCCTCAGTTTCTCTTTGACAAGTTTATTCACAGGAAAACCAAAGATGACTGATGTTATATTGTTACATAAAATTTAGGTTGCTGTTGATGGTATTGAAAATACTGTATGTACTGTAGAAGTGCTGATAAAAGTTATACTGTAGTAAGGGTTTATTCAGTTAAGTTATTCCATATTTTATTCGTATAGTAGCTTTGTATAAATGATTCGAGGAATGGTAGATGTGAAACTCATCTTTAAGTAAGAGTGTGTAAAGGTTGTAGCTATGAGGTGCAGGATTCCCTCTTTTATACTGTAGTACTTAAATAATTTTGTGGATGAGATTGGGTTCTATGTATTTTCCTACCTTCATCATCCCATCTCATGTGGAAGCTTATTGTACATTTGTCACCGGTTTCTTCTATTTATTCTATTTATTATATTTTATGATTATTAGTCTTATATTTTTTTCTGACAAAGCTTACGTGCTTGCCTTGGCGATGCTAGTCCATGTTATTGAAAAAGAATTAGAGCACTTGGTAATTAGCATAAAATTTTCCTTCTTGTAATAGTACCTTAAGGGGGTCATAATATATTTTGAGTGAATTCAAGGGCTACTGATTCCTCCAAACAATGCAGCAAAACAGAACCCTTACTAATATACTGAGGTAGTGTGTTTTACTGGCACAGTTTGGATGAATCAGTAGCCCTCCAATTTGCCCATTACAGTATAATGATCCCTTTAAACCTGGCAATTGCTCATGCTTATTCCAAAGCAGTAAAACTTCATAATGATAGGCAAATTTAAACAGAGGCTGAAAAGAGGAGTAACCTACATATTTATAGAGTCCTGTAGTTCATGTGATACATAATTGCAGGTTTTATACTAAAATAAACATAATTAAATTTTCCTGTTACCGTTCAACTGCCTTACTCTATGTAGAAATCTAGTAGCAGTCCCTTGCTTGTTGCTTTCAAAGGTTGTTGGTGTGTTGACGATGGCACAGCACAGGTATGATGGGTCTGTATTATACTTGGGATTCTTTCTATATCTTGGTCATCTTCACTGCTTGTATCCATTATCAAATTGTTACAGTGCTCTCTCTTTCAATAACTTCCTTCCACTGCCTCTTCTGACTAGAGCATATAGGGTTTATGGACAAGTGGATGGATAAATGAGAGAGTGCTAGAGCCTGCATGATAACTATTCTCCATAGTATCAAATGCATATCGGAAGCATTGCATTCCCTGTATAAATTTCTTAGATATTTTGTCTCTGTGACTTATGGGGTACTGTATCACAATAGCACCTCAAACGAGGTTTTCGTGGGACTGGCGGAACAAAAGTTCTGTGAATGAGGAACATTGGTGGTATTCACGGGCCAAAGATGGAATGTATTTCTATCTAAGACAGGTCCTCATATGCAGTAAAAGTCAATAGGGAATTTATTAAAATCAGTTAATTAATTGTAAAAGAGTGAGAAAATACCAGAAAATAATTTTTTAATATAAATATTTTTGAACTGCAACAAAATAAACACTAAGTACAGAAAATACAATGTCAACATTTTACTGTCTACAATGCAAGTGCAGGATTGTCCTCTGTACACAGAGCGTGAGTGTGATAGCTCCACCTCAATCCACTCCTGAACCTTGCTCTGCCAATGCTATCCAAACCTTGTTTGTAGAGCAAGTGTGACACCCTCTTTAGTACCATTTGGTCTTGGTTGTCTGGCACTAGAATATCATTGTCTTGACTTGCCCGACCTACCATAAATGAGTGTTAAGGAGAGATTTCTTGTTAGTGAATTGAAAGGTCTGTGATTCCTCTGAACTATGGCAGGAAACAGACTACCTTAATGTTACTTTAATAAGAGATCTGTTTCATGGCATAATTTGGAGGAATCAGTAGCCCTCCAATTTACCTTCAAAAGAATTTCCCGTTAAATGACCTGTTTCTTGCCACAGAAGGGACTGAATGGTGTAACAGCAGTCTCTTAAAATATACCTCCTAGTGGACAATAGTTGAATGTTTTGGGACTGCATGGGAGGACTGTAGGTAAAGGCATTATTACCAATAATGATTTGTTGTCCTTGGTCTCCCAGAAAAATTGTATCATGCCAAATCTCATCATATTCACACCACAAATGAATGAACATGTTACCAGAAAATTTGAGAAATTAAGTGAAGGTTCAAATGAAGGTCATAACTAATAATATTCTGTATAGAGAGATTTGGCATTTTGAAAAAGGTATACTCTACAGAATCTGCATAAACATTCTTAGAGGAAGTATTACAAATTTGGCACGGAATTTAAAACAGGTTAAGGTCAAAGTCACAGTGACTGACTGAAAGAGATGGAGCAAATGTGGGGTGAGTTTTGTAGAGTGAGGCACTGCTAGTTGACAAATATTGGGGGAGCATAAATACCGTATTTTATGTGGCTTATCTGTTCTGAATGAGGCATATTTGTATCATGACTGAAGGATTTTAATTGACATATGAAGATAAAGTATCAGTATATCTGTTAGAAAAGTTTTAGTCATAATTCTTACATTTTTAAAGATATGAAGGTAACTCCTGGCAACACAGCTGAATGTAGGACTTTATTATGATATATAAGTTTAATGATGTAATAGAGGTGGAGAAACAGGAATATGGTTGCACTTCAAGGAATCTGAGTCATAATACTGAAATAATGAAGCCTTTTACTTTGAAGTTTTACTGCATCTTGATTCCTGCCACATGAAAATTTATCACAATGGTAACAAAATGATAATATCAAATATTGTATTTAAACATTAATTTAAAAAAGTTTCTGTATATAATGTGAGTGTTTTTTTTTTCTATTCTTAAAAATCTGCTCACATTAAGGGGGTGGTACAGTGTTGGTAAAAATGGAACAACTGATTCCTCTAAAGTTCTAAACTAATCCAAACAGCAGGCCACAATTTTATTGGTTAATCTGGTCCTATTTCTTGGCATACCAGTGCTTTGGAGGAATAAAGACACTTTTATGTACCATAAGTATACTATCCCCTTAATATCCACTACTACAGTATAGTGAATACTGTAGTAGAGAACTGTAGGGATTAAGTAGAGTCCAGTCACCTTCACAAACTCAGTGACCATTTGAGATTATGTTTGACTGATAGTTTTGATTTATAGATGGGTACATATTACATTACTTTGTGTGTACTGTATACACAAAAGAAATGTTTGTATGTGTGCAATAGTTGTGCTTGTTTATAGGCTTTCCATTTTTCATGTAACTTAACTTATATCTATGTCAACTGGATACTTTTCTTATTTCCAAGAGCAGTTACTCACTTGCATGGAAATTGTGTCCTTTCATAGGAAGTTAAAACTATAATTGAATAATTTGGGCAAATTACTGTATTGTATTTAATTCTGGATGATGGTCACATATTTGTCTGAATGATCTGTATCTGGATGACATGTTTGCATGACCACATGACCTTGATTTTTATAAATCTTTGTCATTGCCAAAGAGGCAGAAACATACAAGGTAGTAACTCTATTTGTTTCCTCTTATGATGGTCAGGAGCAATGGTTGGACAGTTTACATGGCCACCTTGCAGCCTCACATGTACAGGTATTAGGATAGAAAAACTGCTCATCTAGAGATTGTTATTATTTTGCTTGAAGTCATGGAAACTAAATTAGAAATCATAGACAGATTGTAAATATTATTACTCATTGAAGTATGGCCCTTACAGCAATGACCTCATTTCACTAATGCTTCTTGAAGCATAGGCCCTCATTTTAGATCTTCAATTGGCTCAGACAAACTTTTAACTGAAAATAACAGTAGCAAAACACTCAGTAAATGTGTTACCTTGCAAGTTGATAACGGTTACAATCTGCAGACTGCACAATATCTATAGACCACAGTTCAGTTTAAACAAACATAACTTGTGAAAAATCATTCAATGAGAACCCCACATGGGGATGGATCTCAGATGCACAGGTTATGAGACTCTGGTGTTAACTACATAATCAGACCATCAATATTGGTATGTTGGTTTGAATTAGGCGATGGTCCTCAGGTGCTTTGGGTAGTCTGCAGATAGTAAGTACTGTACTGTGTAATGACCATTCATGGTAAAACCTTTACTGACAATGTGGGCTTTTCAATAAAACCATAATCTAAGTTATATTTCCACTCATAACACTGAGAAAGACCCACCCCCCATTCATACTGTACATTTTTGTTGCTGCACACAGTGTTACTGTCACAAAAACTGGTTATAAGCTCATTATTTCAGCACATATTATCAAAATAGAAATTATAAGGTTCAGTAAAATATATTTTTAACATAGAATGAATGAAAGCATTACGAGTTGCAAACTGTGATTGCCGAGGGTTCCATGGTTAAAGTTCTTAGAAATTTCTTGTCTATGATGAGTAGTTGAATATGTGGACTAAAATCACATATATATATTCTTTAACGTTGATTTTTCTTAAAAACTGAATCATCACTACAATATAAAATAAATCAAAAATTTTCATAAGAAACCAGATCAAAGTCAATCATGTTGAGGCAAAACAAGCATTTTAATAATCCAGTCCATGCAAGAGTCACATGTATTGTAATGGCTTGTGATGGGTTCAGTTTATTGTACTGAATTACCTTTTTTTTTTTTTTTTTTTTTTTTTTTTTTTTTTTTTTTTTTTTTTTTTCAGAAAATCCACAAATGAAAAGAGTAACAAGTACACTATTTTGCAACATTTTATCAACGGTGCTATGGCATGAGTACATGAACTTCAGCATATCAGGAATGTACATTATATGAGTATATTGTAATCACAATTGCTCCAGTTTTAGAACATTTGTTTAAGGTATGAAAAGTGTCTTGAGTACTGTATAATACATACTTTTCTGTTACAACTCAAAATATTAGTAACAGAGTGTAAAAATCACTGTACAGTAAAAGCCCTGATATCCGGAATGCAGTGTACATCACAATTTCCAGATTGTCAGTCATTCTGGATATCTGAATCCCCACTCCCCTCTCCCCCAGATGCCCCAAGGATCTAAAATAAAAAAGAACATTCTAGAAATAATAAATTTTAAAAACAACAGTAATAATATAACATTGTGTTTTCCTAACTTACTTGTAGCATAATGTGGGAATTTCAATTATCATGGGTCCCGAGTTTGGCTTACTCTCTTAAAGTAAGTTATTGGCATTAAATTAATTTGTATAACCATATAGAGTGATAAAGAATATAAAATAAAGGAGAAATATTGTGGAGGTACTGTATGGTCAGGAAAGTAGCAACTTATATACACACACACTACTCTCCCAAGAGGAAGTACAGTTGGGAAAATATTGGAAATAAACACTACTCGTCACTACCACCATCCTCCTCCCTCCTTCCTCATTTCGCTCTCCACTGTCTTTCATCGTAATGTATTGGTTTTAATTTAAATCCTACAAGTAATTAAGGTTTGGGCTCAGCATCTTTGCCTATTTTCACTTATTTTTACCCCTTTTTATTCTCATTTTTTCAAAGTTATGGTTGAGCATAAAAGTTGTGGATTATCAGATTCTGGATTAAAGGACTTTTACTGCATATATTGTGTTAAGGAGATAGTTATCAATAATGTGCCCACATTCTTACAGCAAGATATCAAAGTAATGGTATTGGAACACTGCATATCAAAACCCTGTGAGTAAGTGCCAAGCATTGAGAGGATTGATGAACATCATTGAAATGAATTAAAAAGCACAACAAAAAATTTATACAAAACTTCCTATTGTATTTTTTTTAGTAAACTGCATTCTTACTTGAACACCATCTGATGACAATAATAGGCCTACCATGTTAATCTTGGACATTAGTGTTTTGCAATTACAAGTATTCAAGCCAATGTAGAATAATTAAATGTAGAGAATTGCATTACGAAATCATTTGACTAATTGACCTGTTATGCCTCTCTGTTACCAGGTTCAGGTCAGGGTGTAGTCTCTTCTAATTGACTGCCATTCCTTTCTTCCCTTGGCCAGCCTCTCGTTAACAAACCTTCTTAGCGGATCCTCTACATTCTCACTCGCACGTCTTGTCCCTTATTATACCTGCTGTTTACCTATTCCATCTAGGATTGGTGCTAATTCCCCTTGTAATACAGTATATAACAGAACACTAGGAAATGTGATTCAGTAGCTGGTGCATTTTTTTTAACAAGATGATTGTATTTTTGGTATTCTGTACAGTATATATACCCAACTTGAGGATGTACAGTTGCCAGCCATAATGAGTACTGTATCCAGGCCTTGATGAAATTCTGAATCATCTGACATACCAGTGAACCTATGACAATAATCACTCGTCCTGTTTCATACACACTGTACTTGCTGGAGCTTGTTTAATACTCCATCAGGCTATTCAAAGCAAACCTGGATACTGGCTTGTGACTGTACCCCAAGGCAGTGTCCTCAGCACAGTATTGTTCTTGGTTACCACTAACGGAATTGCCTCTTCCCTCCTGACGGATGTTCACTATTCATTGTAAAGAGATATTTTTGCCATTTATTCCAAGGACCTCTCTTTTGAAGTCCTCCAAACCCCCCTCCATCAGTAGTAACCACTGCTGCCTCCTAGACTGCCCCTTGGTTTTCATGTCTCCCCACCAGAGGTCATCCACTTGCCAATTGCTTTTAGTTTACAGTTCCCTTTTCCAGTTCCATCTTGTTGGATTTTTCTTGGGTTAATAGGGTAGTAGAGTGTTTGTGAATTTGGAGTAACTGATTCCTCCAAACTATTCCAACCAACAGACCACCATTATTAGTAGTATTCTGGTCCTATTCCCTGGCATAGGCTACTTTGGAGGAATGAAGGCACTCTAATGTACCATAAGCACTGTATACTATCACCTTAACCTTTAGTTTCACATATAACATGAAGCAATATTGTTCATCACTGTATGTGTGTGTCCTACAACAGATGCACCTACTGCAGATTTTGTCTCCTGTGACCTGGGGAGTGGAACACCGGACTTTATCATATCTCTATAATGCTCTGATTTTGTCCCTACTACTGTAGATGCCAGGTGACCTGTCTACTTTATTGGCCTCAAACGCTTTCCTGCAACGAATGGAAGCCATTCACCACCAGAGCCGAAGATTGGGCTTGGATGCTTTCAAATATCTCCAGCTGAAAGTCTTTATGAAGAGTCAGAACTTCCCTCTTTCTACTGTCTTGATCTCCCTTAAATATTTCACCATCCATCCTGGCTATATCAGTTCCCCACCCACAGTCTTCAAGTATCCCCGTTAGTGACCGCACACTACTTTATCTATCACTGCCATCTCCCAGTTCCCAATCCAGCTCATAAACAGCCACTTAACTTCAGCCTCCCTCCAGATGTATAATAGTCACCATCTTTCAGCCTTATAGCTTCTCTTTCTGGTTGACCCATGGTGCTAAGTCCACTGCATCCCCTAGATTCATCTGTTCCAATTTCCTAGAACACTTATATTGCCATGCTGCTGCTGTCTTTGTGATATATTGATGGCTCCAATATTCATCTGATGAGTTTGACTTTGCAGTACTTTCCAGAACCACAGCTTCACCATCCAACTCCCTCTGGTAGCTGGTGTCCTTACAACCAAGTTATCTGCAATCATTTTAGTACTTAGATACATGTTGTGTTATCCTGTCATGTCCGTTGTATTCTTTTCAGGTTCCCATACTTCAACTACTATCTAGGTTCAATGCTCCTCATACTTTTGACTGGGAGCTCCAAGATTGGCTGTCTTGTATTGCAACTTGTGGAAAATCTGCACACTTCTATTGTGTCCCTGGCCCTGGAGGAGTTTCTGGTAATGAGGAGGTGGATGCCCTGGCTCATTTTACTATCCCTTCCAGAACACTCGGCCTCATTCTATACCTGCATCTCGCTTCTTCTCAGTGATGGCCTTCTCTCTCAACACTCAATGACAATGTGTTTGTACAGGAGCCACTCCTTGGGGTGTCAAGTTAAAAACCGGTTGCCAGCACTAAATATACTTTTCTAAATTAATATCTTCCATTTTTGCCTATCTTGCACAAGTTCTTTTGCTTCATCCATTCTCATTCCCCACTTTCTTATGCTGTACAATAACTCATCGGATCATACCATTTTCTACAATAAATCTTCCCCTTCTTTGCCCCTTAACATGGAAAGTTAACTTGTATAAACCAGTGAAGCATTTAAAGGAAAACTACACAACTGTAGGCAACAGTACATCGGAAAAAATTGTCAACAAATTAATACTGTATCCATTAATTTGTAGCTGTATGTAGTGACATATGACTGTTATTTATTTCCTTTTGTCTTTCATCCCTTTGGTGATACATATTGTACTATGTTAAGTTTGTTAAGAGTAACTGTACCTATTTATGCTAGCCTTTATCATGGTTTATAATGATATTTACAGTACTGTACTCTATACAGTTTTTTATTATATTTCTCATTTCTACCATCTATTGGTACAAGATATTAAGAATTACCTGGAATATAACCCTGAAATTCCTTATTTAAGGTATTATAATTCAGTTGAGATACTGTTTGAGATACAGTATAACCTTTAGAGGTTTGATACACTAGTATTCATTGTACTGTACTGTAAATACAATTGAGTACTGTACAGTAGGTGTATACCATGGATGAAAGATGTTTATTATGTTCAGTATTATTCATTGATTCATGCTGTATTACACTGCAACAAATATTAATCACATGCATTTACTAAGCATTATCCTACCACTCTGTACAGTACTACATACAGTCAGGGAATACAGTATCCCAATTAGTGCACTTAGTGCAGTGTCAAAAATAATTTGTAAACAATTTATCTATTTGATGAGTAGATATTAATATGAGTACTGTACCAGTAACAACTTTGAAATTAGACAGAAATTTATTATAATTATAAGAAAGTAACTCTTGTACATTGTTGAATGTAAAGTACAGTTCAGTACAGAAAAATATGTACTAGTCAGAATTTTAAATAACTGTCTACAGGTACAGTGTAATGATCATTAATCCTTGGAATCAGAAGTCTCCTCATAGCAAGTACAAAATAGAGTAACCATGCTGAATGGATAACTTATCTTAGTAATCTTTGTAGCTATGTGAAAATAAGGTTAACCAAGCCTAAGATATCATTTTGTATGGAGCATGTACCCAACTTGTCATTAATTTTCTCCTGTGAATCACTATAAACAGTACACTGGACCTCCATTGTGGAGGATGGTTAAAAGATGCATTTTATAATCAATGTGGTATACTGTACTGTTGTTCTGTGTGTAAGGAAAGCTTGCAGTTCACCATGATGATAAAAACAATTATGTTTTAGATATGTAAAGCACTTATGAGTGGCTTGATTCTGCCAAGTAACGTTTTACAGCAAATAATAGCTAGCGGTATAGCCAGTACGGTGATGGGTTAAACAGTGGATGAAATTTCATTAATTAAGCTACTGTGCTTATTGATCAGAGCCACATCTTCCATATGCAAGGAAAGTTTTTATTTTCTCCTGTATAAGAAATATGTTATTTGTAACAGGTATGTGACTAGACTCATGGTGGTCTAGTGAGGAGAGCACTTGGCTGAAGTCCATTGCCTAGATTCAAGGCTTTCTGAGGCAGCCAGGAAGCTTGTCACAAGACATAATACTACTGGGAATTTGATGGTTGCCTTTATATGATCAGTTTCTGCATTGACTGTCCTAGCCACAAGGTTTAGGAATACACTGAATCCAACGGGACTTATTATATAAAGCGGCAGCAGCGGCTGCCAATGACCACCTGGATCATAAAACCACAGTGGCAGTGAAACAACCAGATGGGATGGGAGGCCACAAGTTGCCATGGGTAGGGCCCAAGCTTCCCCCTATTGGGCCCCAGTACTCGAGTGAAGCCTGGGCCCCTTCCAGTACGTCTTTTGCCTATATTCCTTGATAGGTCTCCCCCCACCCCCCATACACACACACAAGGAATCCCAGCCAGGTCTTGCACAACTCAGTTTTAAAAGTATTCAGGAACAGTCTTTATTTGCTGATTGAAAAAAGAAATGAAAAAAAGAAAAGTCTGCAGCAGCATTTGCGTTTCAGTTCTGGAAGGGACAACACTCACCCAACTACTCTGAAATAACCACAAGCCATAACTATTTTCTGTGAAAATTGCTGATTTTAAATTGGAGAACTGTGTCATAGCAAGCTTGCACTACAACAAAACTGAAATAGTTGTATAATCCTGTATATGTACCATGACCTTTTTCGTTAATTTAAATACATGCAACTTTCTTCCTCACGTCCTCCATCATGAAGAGACATTAGTACAATAACACGAAGATACTAAAACCATTTGTGTGCAAGCCTGACCAGAATTGTTATATTCAAGCTAGCAGGTTAAACTGCCACAGCAGAAGCAATTCATGTGAAAGTACAGTGCAGTATCCTCAAGTGAACTAGATATGGCAGCCTAACCTCCTACACCCCTGATTGGAGTAATATGGGCTATGGATGCTATCATTGTTGCCTTAGTAGAGATGAAAGTTATTTTGAAAATGATTTTGTAACATTTGAATGTACTGTAGAGAGAATATTACACTATACAGAACATGGACATGCATTGATAACCTAAGTGATGTATTTTCAAGTGCGGAGCCAAGAGAATGTCAATCATGGTATTAGTTATAGTAGTGAGGAAATATACCTATACTGTATACAGGAAAGCAGAGATGTAGCAAGGTATCAAGGAGTGAAATACTGTGTGGCTGTAACTATAGAGGAAAGAATTTCTCTAGCTGAAACCCATTGTATAAAGTGACCAGCTGTCACTGTGGTTCATTATACAATGAATAAGAATTGAAGTCATGTATTAGATATTGGTCCCTTTCACTAAAATGGAAGAGAACTGTACTGTATGTTAGTATACAGAATTAGACTTGAGGCAGGCTCCACACTAACATGCCCACCAACCAAATGTGTGTGTTGGACTGCATTTTGGTAACAATGTTTGTCTGCTGGGCACTGCTTGATCATGTAGTCGGACCTTTAAGGATGGAAATAATGCTGGATGTTGCATGGGTTGATTAGTAGCCATGAGAAAAAAACTAATAACCCACATTACTTTCTTCCCTCAGGTGTATATTTTCCTTTTTGTATCCTACTATTCTGTGACCGTATGTGACAGTACAGTATACAGTATATCTGCATTCTCATTTGTATTTCTCCTTTCATGTGTTATTGTTGTGTCTGTACTTACATCTTTTTTATACTTTGTTCATTGTTCCATGTGTTTGTTTGCTATAATAGGTCTGTTATCTTTTGGTGCAACCCACAGGGCTTTTCAGGCCTGTTCAAAGAAAAGAGACACAAGTGAAAACAATAATGTTGTGAAAAATGGAATTTCCATTACCTGGTCATCTTATAAGAGATTATGGAAATTATGATAGGGTACAGTACTGTATTTTGATAACACTACAGTAGATTATTAAGAATGTAAAAAACAGTGCAGGGCAGTGTAGTCTTGATTTTCATTAATACTGAACATATATGGTAGAACAGCATTCTATAAAGTTAGGCCATACAGACCATGTAGTTTATTGAGCCAACAGCCTGGCACTATTCCTCCACATGGTTTGCAAGACTGCCTGCATTGAGTATCAAATCAAGTCCATCAGAACAAGTGGTAATGCTAACACTTATAAACACCAACACCATGCCTCTTAGGAAGGGAAGAGGTTAGGAAAGCAATAGGAAAGTTGAAGATGGGAAAGGCACCGGGGGTGGATGGGATAACTGCTTAAATGTTAAAGTGTGGGGGAGAGGTAGTGGTGGAGTGGATGTTGCTTATATGCACATTGGCTTGGAGGTAGGGAGAGGTGCCAGAGGATTGGAGGAGAGCCATAATTGTGCCTCTGTACAAAGGTAAAGGGAGTAAGGATGAGTGTGGTAGCTATAGGGTAATAAGCCTTCTCAGTGTACCAGGGAAGGTGTATGGGAAGGTTCTTACTGAAAGACTGATTGAAGTAACAGGGAATAAAATTAGTGATGAGCAGGGAGGGTTCAGAAAGGGTAGAGGATGTGTGGACCAGATATTTGCTTTAAAATCAATAGTGGAGAAATATATTGGGAAGGATAGGAAGTTGTATGCTGCCTTCATGGACTTGGAGAAGGCATACAAAAGGGTTGATAGGAGAGCTATGACAGAGGTGTTGAGGATTTATGATGTTGGGGGAGGTCTTTGCTGAAAGGCATTGAGGCCTTCTATGCATGTGCAAAAGCATGTGTACGGGTAGAGGGTGATCTAAGTGAGAGTTTTAATATTAGTGTAGGGCTGAGACGGGTGTGTTATGTCACCATGGCTGTTCAATATATATATGGATGGTTGTATGTGAGAGATGAAAGCCAAAGTGAATGGCCTGGGGGTGAAGTTGAGGCTGAATGAAGCAAATTGGTCCTTGGTGGCAAGTTTATTTGCGGATGACACTGTGTTGATGGCTGAGAGTGAAAGGGAGTTACAGAGAGTGGTGGACAAGTTTCAGTCTGTGTAAATGAAGGTAACTGAAGGTGAATGTTGGTAAAAGTAAAGTGATGGTATTTGAGAGCAGAAACTGAAGTGATTGACTTTGCTACACCTTACAGAGTGGGAGTACCAACTGGGACTAAGTGTGAGATAACTCTGAGGGGCGAGAGGATGGAGGAAGTGAAGGAGCTTAAGTACCTGGGTATCCTACAGTTCTGTGTAAACATGGAAGTATGGAAGGAGAAATTAGGGAGAGGGCAGTGAAGGGTAGACAGGTCATAGGATCACTGGGGAGGATTATGAAGGGTAGAAGCTTGAGTATGGAAGTGAAAAGAGGACTGAGAAATAGTATAATCCTGCCAACACTGACATATGTGTCAGAGACAAGGACATGGAGTAGGGCTCATCAGTCTAGAATAGGTGCAGTGGAAATGAGTTACTTGAGAGGAGCATGTGGAGTTTCTAGATGGGATGCAGAAAGAAATGAAAGTGTTTGAGAGAGATTTGGTATGAGTGAAAAGGCAATTGGTATTGAGTGTGGAGTGGTTGAGAGAGTGAAGCGTAATACATTGAGGTGGTTTGGACATGTAGAGAGAATGCAAGGTGAGGAGTTTGTAAAGAAGGTGTACGAAAGTGAAGTTGTGGGACCTGGTGTGAGAGGCAGACCGCCGGTTAGATGGCAGAACAGAGTGGAAGAGTATGTAAAGGAGAGAGTAGAGTAGGGCTTGACCAAGTAAGGAGGGAGTGTTGGAACAGGGAAAACTGGAGACACTTCTGCTGTGGCCACCCCCTTGGAGGGAGTTTCCAGAGGGAACGAGGTGTCACAGCTATAGATAGATAGATAGACCATTAACTCTTTAACAAAATATAAACCAGCCCCAAATCAAATTACTGTACATTGTGAATATACCTACACTCGGCAGAGGGCTTACAAATCATAAACAAAAGACTCTACAGTAGTTTTACAGTTAATTAATAAATATGACTGCAGAATAAATTAAGTTAGTTTCTGAAAAGCTTTCTGGTCATATGCTAATCTTCCTTCTACTGTACTGTAGTTAAATAAGCTTGTCTCATCTTTAGCCAACTTTCAACTTAATATGTAAGGTTATTGTGCAATACTATCAGAATATGATGAGACTTGTGGTGCTGCTGGACATGTTACATGTATCATATATACTTTAGCATTTCGTAAATTGATTAAAGAAAATTTCAGTATTTAAAAATCAAGTAAGTATCCATTGAGTAGGAGTACACTAATATTTTTTTTTTAATATGTTAAACAGTATGCTCCAGGTAACTGTCAAGAAATTTTTGCGGGACAGTACTAAAGTGTTTTAACATCTTTCTGTGACCATTATCATGGCATTTCCAGAATTGAAATATGTTATAATTGTTATATTTTGTACCCTTTTGTACTAGTCACCAATTATTGTAAGTGATGTAGCTTTGATTCATGATGCCACCAAGTTAATAAACCTATATAACAAACTGGATGTCTAGTACACTCAACCATTGTAGGTTTTAACTGGAAATGTATTAATGCAGTAGAGACATACTGTACAGTATATGGTCTTCTTACACAAGCAGATCATGCTCAGATATCAGTATAAAATGTAATAGTTTTCACACCATTATATAATAAAATGCATTCTTTTGGTTTGGGAAGTATTGCTTTAGATAGACTCATTTATATATACCCCTTTAATTGTACATTACTTACTACTAGGTTATTTTCCAGTTCTAGGTTCTTTTCCATGAACAAGAAGTTATAACCTCAGTGTTAATCAGCAAACACTATACAGTACTACTATGTTACCAATCCATAATGAGGTCAGAACTAGATTAGGTGTTTTGTAAACACTGTGGTACCTGTTTATATTAGTTTTGCTTCATACTGTACTGTATAGCCATTCACCTTGGAGCTGGAGCTTTGATACAACTGACATGGAATTTTTTACCCCCATGAGTGACTTTGCTATTCCTCCTCCCTCTCAATTCCCAACAGTTGATGACATTCTACCCTACTGGTATTTGGTACTTATTCTACTAAGCATTGTATTAGCTTGCATGCCATATACTTCAATGTCATGTCTATTTCCATCAAAATGTGTCCCTTGGTGGACATTAAAGTATTCCAGGGCACTTCATATACTGAGATCTAAATGCCTTTACCATCCAGAAGAACCCCTACATACTCCCTCCCACCCTTCATTTACCTTTTTCACCATATATAGGGTTTCTTGTACAGTAGTTTGATCTTTCCCCTTTCTCCTGCATAAGTTGTTGTTGTTGTTGTTCTCCTGGGGCAAAATGGACTCCTGCCCCACAGACCCCCGGTATGCTCTGGTCGCAGGGAAAAAACAAATTTAAATAAGAAGGGGCTGGCCTTATATGCCTGGGCTACCGAAGCAAATCCCAGGAAGATGGACCAGGGAGATTGAGGGGAAGGTGTTTGATCCCACAGCCAGTGCTGTGAGCCCAAGTCCACATTACCACAAGAGCTACAAGTGGGGCCACACCTTCCAAGAGACTAGCCATGAAGGGACCATAAAGGGGGAGGGAGTTTACACTGCTGCATGCAAAGGCATAATGCACCCTCGTGTGCTGGCGGTTGCAGTACACCTCATGTAGATTTTTAATCAATGTGGGCAGATCTCGTCAAATCCACTAGAAAGTGACCAGATCCTACAACAATCTTTATTCTAACCTTGCATAAGTTCTTTCTACCACTTCCATGCTTTCTAAGTGCCATATAATTTCTCTTGATGGTGATGGTTGAAGTTCCTCTAGCTGTCTGGCCGAGCAGCCCCGAGCTCCTGTAGTTTTCATTGCTATATCATCATCCAAGAACCCCACCCAGGAATCAAACCTGGATACTCTGATAAGATCCTGGTATTAACCACTATACCACACAGCCACTAAAAAGAGGAAGGAAACCTCCCTACCCACAGATAAACCTCAGCAGTCCTTGACTGCCAACTGCCAATACAGTAGCCCCTGGCTAGTACAGTGGTAACAAGCCGGCCTCACATCCGTGAGGTCAGCAGATCAAGCCTCGCCAAGGCCCGAGAGTTTTAAACTGTTTACTGAGGGGTTACTGCCATGGCTGGGCACCATGGTGGGGAGTTGGGCTTGCCTGACTGACGTTCTGGAGTGACTCATCAGAGATAGATACCAGAACTAACCTTTAACTTTTACATACGATATTTTACCAGTCTCTCTTTGGTGTGTTGAGAAGTCCTGTGTATCAACAGTTACTTGTATAGAGCTTCCAAGGTAAATGCATGGTTCTCCCTTTTTTCAGTGGCAGGTTGTTATATACTGTACAGTATTGTAATGTAGTTCCTCACCTCTTGAAATCAGGGAAATTGGCTACAGTGTTGGTGATGATGATGTACGGCATACAATATACTTAATATCTAGGTCTCATAATCAGGGTACAGTACTGTACTTTATATGGGCTTGATCCCCTGGTGGGAAACATCTCTCTGCTTACGAACTTATAGTCCATGTGAGCATTATTCCCAGGGCAGATGCTGAGGTGATAGATAATAGCAAGTACTGTAAACTATTCTTAGTTTCACTAAGTTAGTTATTGCTGTCATTTGTGACAAGAGTTCCACACTCTGAAGATGAGAACTGAATTCCAGCCTACCTTCTGTACACTTTCTTTGGAATACTCCTACAATGCTCCATTCACTTCTAGAAGTACAGTACAGTATAGAGGATATTTTACTTTTCATTCTGAAGGCTGACAATTATATGTAAATTAAATCGCTGAGACAATAGTAATTTTTACCAGGAGTTAAGGAATGATTACCATGTACAAAAAACTATTTATTAAATATGGTATGTGAATTACTATTATGGTAACCACATGACAGAAATGCACTCAATATCATAATGAACCATAATGTAGTAAGTACCTCAATCTTCTGAACTGGATGATGCAAAGCTGTCTCTCTTCTTCCTTTTCTTCTTTTTCTTTTTTTTATCCTTCTTAGATTTTCTTTTTGGCTCAGAATCTGAAGCCGACTCACTTTCCATCAACTTTTTCTTCTTTTTATTTTTCTTCCTTTTCTCACTGTCTGAGTCTGAGCTTTCATCGCTGTCCTCTACTTTCTTCTTTTTCTTCTTTTTATTCTTCTTTCTTTTTTCTTCCAAGGAACTGTCAGTATCACTGTCACTGCTGTACTTCTTGCTCTTCTTTTTCTTTTTCTTTAGCGACTTTTTGAGGTGTTTGAGCATCTTTTCTCTATCTTCATCATTGGCTACACTAATTCCCTCCACTTCACTATACTTTCTCTTGCCACCGAGTCCTTCCAGTTCACTATACTTTTTCTTGCTAGTAGCGGGCTGGTCCTCCTTCCCTGACTTTTGGCCATTGTGCTTTGAGTTCCCATCAGTATTCCCTCTCCTGTGGCCATTAGCATCCTCCTGCTGGTCTCTACGGATACTCGGAGAATGATTCCTGTATGGGGCATTAAAGGGTCTCTGGCTCGGGTGCACACTGGGTTGCATGTTTCTATAATTAGAGTTTGCTCCAAATCCACGCCCCTTTCCACGATACCCTCCTCTTCTTGAACTCTCCATACCATGGTTGAACATTAATGAACCTCTCTTGCCTTCAACTTTCTCTCCTTTTTCATCAAAGTAATCCACACCTCGTCCCTTGCCTTTCCATTTGATCTTGGACACTGACTGGCTGAAGTCTACATGTATTCTTCGGTCATCAATTAAAACATTATCCATCTTGAAGTAAGCATCTTCACAGGATTTTGTCACGGCAAATTCAATGAATGCATACTGGAGAGAATTATTTGTTATTCTGTCACGAATAACCTCACAAGAATTTATCTTGCCAAATCTACTAAAAATAATTTCAAGGTCATCAGATGTTGTTACAGGATTAAGTTTACAAACAAAGAGAATATTTTCTGGAGGAGCCATGTCAGAATCTGGAAGGTCACCTACCATTTCAAGAATGGTTGCTCTAGCCTTGGCTTCTTTCTCTTCTATTTCTTCTTGAATTTCTGTCATGGTTTTACCCTCAGTGTCATCAATAACTTCATCAGCTGCAATATAATCAGATTCCAGTACATCCAGACTTGGTCTGGGAGACTCTGCTGGAAATACCATATCTTCTGGATCAGGATAAGGATCATCCAATATAACTGTGTGGGTAATGCGTATATCTTGGTAAGGACGATTTTTTTCATCTGTCAGAGTCTGATTGAATTTACTCACAACTTCTAATCCTTCAACAACTTGTCCAAACACCAGGTGCTCCACATCAAGTGAATCAAGGTTTTCACCCAATGTTATGAAGAACTGTGAACCAAACCTGTTGGCAAAATAAAATACAAGATGTTAAATACAAATATTTCATTAGAGTTCACATATGGTTTCACAGATGGAATGTCAGGTAAGTTATCTGTACAATGATCCTAGAGCTGGAAATCCCATCATGATATTTCCAGTAGATTTTAACCTTCTCACAGATACATGAGGTCAGTTTCAGGAAACATGTCTTACTTTAAAAGTATGGAAGTGATTATAAGATATCCATAATGATTTTCATTACTTCAGACACCTTATATTCGTTACATCTGAAAAATTTACCCAAGTTGACAAAGTGAACCAAAGGTACCGAATATTTGGAGTCCTAAATTTCCACTTTACATTTTTTTATGTACCTCAACCTTGGTACTTTAGGTAGCCTGTGACTCTGGTGAGGCTCCAAGATTATTGAGTGAACCTATGAGGAGTTGAGTGCTTCACATGTGTTGCACTAAATGGAGACAGTGGAGCTTCATGGTGTTGGTTGCTTCTTATTTGCCCCACTAAATTCAAGCTCTTCTTTATGGTTTTAACCGATAAATAGAATATTTGACATTTTAACGTAATTTTTACATCAAGATCATGTTACGTCATAAAAACCTTTGCCGGTGGTGCTCATTCAGATTATATAGTTTTGGGAGTGTAACAATTTTTTTTAGGGGATTTATAGTAGATGTATCATACCAAAACCTGCGCCTGGTGATGGTGATTCAGAATATATATGGGTTTTGGATGTAGGTGTAACCGTTTTGGAGTTATAAGAGGACAGAGACGGTTTGCCATTTATAGTATAGATTAGAAATGTTTTTATTAGTCCAATCAAAGCTAGTAAAAAAAAAACACTAACTGGTTACCTTTTGTACAATTCAGCCTTCATCCACTTATCTATTTGAGTTATGCAATATGAACACTAAGAAATACAAGCACTGGAAATTTACATATCTTCTTGTATCCCTCAGTATCATCACATAATAAGTCAATTTTGAGGAGAAAAAAAGGTGGTGTACAATATATTATGCTCTACATATACGAGTGCAATACAGTACTGTACTGTACATCTAGAAATACTGTACAAACATTTTTGTACAGTAAAATATCACTATTTAAATCTTTTCAGGAATACACTTTCCAAATCTATGGATGGGCAAGAAGAACAGAGGCTTTCCAGGCAACAATATATACTGCATTGAATACACAGTTAATAAAGTTTCAACATACTGTATATACAGTACGGTATTAACTTACAAGTGATTACCACAAGAGACCATGGACACTGTGCCCAGTTGTGTATGTTTCATGATGGGTAACTTCTCGCCCTCATAAAATTTAGCTTTGTCTCCATTCATCTGCTTGTTGATGCATTCCCCTGCAAAAGAGTACATGATGTATTAAACTCCAAAATTGTCACAACATAGCCAAAGTTCAAACACTCAATCCAATCTAGCCAGCTTAATCCTAGTACAGGTATTCTAAGACCATAGTTGCAAGTGCAAATGGGTAAAAATAAGATATTTAAAATCATTGTAACGTATGGCTGCAGCTGCATTGGCCTTAGGCAATGGTGCCAGCTCTCTCCTGATACCAGTGAAGCCACGTTAATACATTATTGTACATTAGTTTAAAATATTTTACTCTTTGTCTGCCTGCCCACTCTCAGTGCAGCCATAGCCTTACAGTAACTAACCCAGCAGTTGAATCTGTTTCATTAAGAGAAGCATATGACCTACAGGTACTTTGCCTTTGAATATGATGTTCCTGTTACATAGCTGCACATTCAATCCTTCACAAATTTAATATCCACATTTATAAATATTATAAATATACCATAATTCTTCATGCAAATGCTCTATATGGCATGGTGCTAGCTTTTTGCACTAACTAATTTTACATTTATCATGGTTATTACAATGTACAGTAGTTTTCTTTTTATTCCAATACCATAATTAACTTACCTCCCTTTCCTGATGATGTTGGGTCACCTGTCTGGGCAATAAAGTTTCGTTCTATGCTGAAGATTAGGTGAAAGTTGTAGTACTTCATCTTGCACAGCTTTAAGAAGTTCATACATGCTGTAAGAAAAAATGAAAACAGCAATTACCAGAGCATCCTTTATTCAAAGTATGGGAAGAGTTACATCTGTATTCCTTTAAACAGACTCACTAGTAGGTAAACCTGAATACCGTCTGATAATTAGTCAAATATTTTAACCCTCTTCGACTACAAAATGTTTATCTTACAACAGTTCTGTACAGTGCGATAAAAACAATCATTGCATTCCACTATATGGTATGGTACTGTACTTTGTTATTATCATATTCCTGATGCAATAGTTTCCCTCTGAATATTTCATATCATCACAAAATCTGTACAAGTACAAGTATCTATGAAGGAAACTTAGTATCCCTCCAATAAAAAAGAAAAGATACTGGTAGCACACTAAGTTGGTGGGTATAAGTTTACAATCAGACAATACACCCCTCAAGGAAATCAATATGTTTTCCTGATGTGTTATACTGTACTGTATTGTGTATTGGGTGATTTTTACCTTCAATTCATTCAGAAATGCTTTGTTTTGGAGAAACCCCCTACCAACCTATCCAACAATCTTGGGGTGAGGAAAACACTTTAATTTAGCATATATGGATGGACTGTAATTTGGTATACTAAATTGATGGCTTTTTCACTTACAGTGGGTAGCCTAATAGTCAATCTCTTCTTTCTACTGTATACCGGTATACAGTAATAGAGTTGTACGTAAGTTTGTATGTTTGAACATGACGAGAAAACTATGCATTGCACAGCAAAATTAAAAACATGGGCCTATTCGGATTTAACACACACAAGAGCATGTTCATGGCATAATTACTACACATCTTCACTACCACCAGTAGTAGCCTACATAATTATGTTATTGAGTGTGTGGGCTGAAGCCTATGAAGCAGGCGAGAAGGGTGTGTTGGCTCGTATTTTTGTGTTCTAGAATTAGCCATATCCAACCTGACCAAAATGAATCTTATCCTAACCCAGGCATATTGCTGGGTCCTGACCTGGGTAAACTGGGCCAAATTATCAGGACCTAATTGAGGCAAGCTACTAAGACCATTAGACCAAACCTGAGACATACTTTAATATGATGGTGTGTACTAATCAGCAATGGCAAGAACAAAGTGGTTCTTCCTGTTCTTGGTTAACTACAAGTTACATGTAGAGATACATGGCCAGATCATTAGTCCATGTGAATGTGATAAGGCCGTGGGTAGCCTACATCAAATGTAACACACTCTCAAGTCAACAACACAGGTGTGTATAGAAATTTATGAATAATCAGTATATATTTATTTTCTATATTGCCATTCTGTAGCAGTATTGCCACATCCGGCTAGGTCCTGGTAGTTTGCCCCGGTTGTATCCTGGTAGTCTGCTGTGGTCTAGGTTAGGTTAGGTAAGGTCAGGCTAATTCCCAAATTCCCCATTTGAATATGCTCTATCTAGGAAATGCCATATATAGAAAGTTTTATAATGGTATAAAATAGTGGGTAACGATGGTAGAAAACTATTCTAACGTTAGAGAACAGCAATATAGTAAATATTTTCTTGTTATTTGTTTGGAAGAAATTCTAGGCCTGCTAGACCAGCAGATAGTGCTTCGCAGGACCTCCCTCAATATTATTAAGCACTATAATCACTTCTAATACTCATATCATCCATGTCATAACACTCAGCGAACAGATGTGTTTTCAATCTTTCTTAAAAATCGTGCAATTTACCAAATAATCTCCTTTAATTCTCAATTCCAAAGTATAGTTTAGGGCTTGTCATCAAAATAAAGTTAGAACCAAACATGCCATATTTACATGTTTTCCCAATAACCTGAGACTCCTAACCCTTTCCCTTAATAGTTTTAGACTGGTAGGTAGGAAGTATGAGCAAAAATTATCACAGAATGTGTGTAAAAATCACTCAACATAAAGGAAAACACACCAGAAAACCATATCGTTTGTGTATTGCTCGACAGTAAAGTTAAGCTGGTTGCTGTTGTATATTTCCACTCTGACAGTCAACTGGAGGTCCCATCTAGTTACCCTTGGATCGTATAGTACTAACTTAATAAGTGTAAGTTAGTTGAGAAGTTTCAGTTTCAGACCTTTCGTTTGTGTTGGAAAGTTTCACCCACGACTTACTGGTGAGTAGGATAGACTTGCTTCTAAATAACAGATAGATAACTTTTATCGTACGCTTACCGGTACAAATTTACAGCAGTAAGAATAATATAGCAGGCGTGTTAAAATGCAACATGCAATCACTTCTTGGCTTAAGTAAGAGTAAAATTGCAATAGTAAGAGTAAAATAGCAATAGTAAGAATAAGATAGCAAGAGTTAAAATGAAACATGCACAACTCACTTCTTGGCCTAGAGTCCGTGAATAAGTCGATAGTTATGTCTCCAATTGTTGTCTCAATAACCACTGACATCTTGACTAAGCAACCTCCTTTCTTCTTAGGAATGAAAGACAGTAAAAGAGGCCTTGTTGCGTTATAGGTGGCCCTGCAGTGGGAACACAATCCTGTCTATCACCGCCATTGACCAAACGTAAACATTGCGTTCAAGTTTGGGTGAATGGGGGATTTTCTTTTATTTAATTATTTTCAATTGTAATTAATTGTTTATTCATTTCTCTAAGGTACCATAGCAGCAAAAAATATTAATATTCATGTGTTACAGTGTATAAATATGAGAACAGTCATTTCATAGTTATGAACAAAAAAATATTCTCACTGACATACCAACACAACCTTTTTAGTTATTTAGTAGCGTTGTAAAGTCATCAGCTATGTCTGCCATAATTAATAAGAATTTATATGGTAGAGAAATGCAAATAGAATTATTAGTATTATCAAGAGGTAGGCTGGTGGGGAGTACTCTGAAGAAGAAAACAACACATCAGCACAAGTGTTGCCAAGTATGGGGAATTTTCTCTAGAAAATCTCTCTTTCGAAGCTTAATTAAATTAATCAAGTGGTTACTATTTGAGGAACATTCTCTTGTTAGAAAATATTTAGATGATGACACCGTGAAGATGCTTCTTCACAACTATGTCATAAGCAGACTGTATTATTGGAATTCCCTCTATTATGGTTTCATTATTGGTTTGCTGGATTATCAGTTTAGAAAATTGCAAAATATAATGAACAGTGCAGCATGATTAGTTAAAAGTCTTCCATCTCGTGAGAGGATAACTCCAGTACTCATTGACTTACATTGGCTACCAATAAACAGGGAGTTTTCTGAGGTAAAAGGGGAAATTCTAATGTTGAAGTTGAGGTAGAAAGGGAAATTCTGATGTTGAAGTTAAGGTGAAAAGGGAAAATCTGATGTTGAAGTTGAAGTAAAAAAGAAATTCTGATGTTGGATATGAGGCAAAATGAAAAATTCTAAAGTTGAATATGAGGTAAAAAGGAACTTTCTGATGTGGAAAATGGGGGAAATTTCGTCAGGCAGTCGTGGCAACACTGACCAACACTTTCACGCCGACACACACACACAGTCAAGGGGGTCTGTCTATTCCCTTATCTGTTATCTCTTGTTCCTCCAAATAGTGTGGTGCAATTGATATGTGTAATTCTTCTTCTTCTTCTGCTTCTACTGTTACTACTATTACTATTACTACGACTACTACTACCATTACCTGGTATAGTACACCTATAGGTTTGTTTGTTTATAAGCTCGTGTAATTATTATTATATTATATTTGTTGGGCTTCAAGGGTAATATTATTATTATCATTATTATTATTATTATTATTACTATTACTTTTATTACCATTATGATTATTATTATTATTCTTTAACGTTAGTAATAATATAATAAGAATACCTGTACTTAGTTACCGTATGTTATTGCCAGAAGGTAAATCAGTCATATTTATTATAATTATTAACATTTTATTCACTTTAATATTCCAGGTGAAATGTTCGTTATAGCCGTATTTGTGTTGTGATTCCGTATGTTATTGGCCAAAGGTAAAGCAGTCGTATATATGATAATAATTATTAACTTTTTATTGTCCTGGTAACCCAATATTGCACATTGTTAACTCATTTATGTACGGTCTAACTATGGATATTTTTTTCTTTACACAGTTTTCATTTGATAGTGTTCTTACCATTTAATGTTACACTGCAGTATTACTGTAATTAGATTATTTGATACGTTATTATCAATTGTGCAACAGTAATAATAATGATAATAAGTAACTTATTTACTGGATCCCCCAATTATTTAATGGGGGTAATACACTTTTGGTACATTAAAGTGCATTAATTCCTCCAAAGTATGCCAGGAAACAGGACTTGATTAACAAAAATAATAGTGGCCTGTTACTTGAAATAATTTGGGGGAATTGGTTGCTCCAGATTTACCAGCACTGAAATAACCCCTAAATAGTGCAGTTATTATCCTGACGGGAGTTCCAAAACAAGGGTGCCTGTTGGTGCTATATGGCCATACTGTGGTCGCGAGAAGCCTGTTTTCCTCGGCCTTTATCACACGAGACACACAAGAAATTAGGAAACTACGGAAGGACTTCCTGGCCAGTTCTTGGCAGCTCTTGATTTAAACCCATTCTTTTGTATTTAGGCTATGTATCTGTCCAGTCAATTTTTGAAACCAGCATTATAGCAGTCAATTATATGGTTTAATTTTACTATCGTACAATACATAATGGTAGTCAACCAGTATATTTTTCTAGTTTATTTTCCCCTGTTTTAAATCCTTATGACACTCATTCCATTATAGGAAATGTATTATTTTTGGAGACATCATCTATTCACTTATTCAATAATCTTGGGGAAGAGCATGGGAAAATGGGGGTTTTGGGTGGTGGAAAATACATAAATTTAGAATATATAAGGTAATAGTTAAGAAGAGCCACAATAAATGAAGCTACTAACCAGTTTCCTTCATATTTTTGCTGGTGGTTGTTTATGCTTTGAGAAATCATTTCCCAGTAAGACAGTCCATTTTGATTGACAATGTTTGTTTCACCCCCCCCCCCCCCTCATGTTTGCCCAGGTTAGATCCCGGTAGTTTATCTAGGTTAGGTTCTGGTAGTATGCCCTGGTCCAGATTAGGTTAGGTTATAGAACATATAAATAATAACTATTTAATGCATCATTTAGACCTACTTGTCTTACCCATCAATCCAGCCTCTTGGTTGAGGGAATCAAGCATGGTCAAAATGCACTGTTGCTCTTATATTGCAACTCATAAAATTAGAGAATGATGTATTATTAAAAGATAAGTTTGGAAAAAACTGTGTTTTCCATTTATGTGGTTCTTCTTAAGCTTTATTGTATTTAGATATAATTTTCCCAGATTGTCCTGCTAGTTCATCCCAGTTAGATTCCAGTAGTTTGCCCCAGTCAAACCCCGGTAGATTGCCCTGGTTAGGTCCTGGCAGATTGCCCCATTTAGGTCCAAGTATCCTGCCCTGGTTAGGTCCTGGTAGTCTGCCCGATAGGTTCCAGTTGATTACCCGGTTAGGACCTGGCAGTTTGTCCCTGTCTTGACTAAGTTAGTTTAGGTTAGATCAGGTCTGGTCTGACCAATTCTAGAGCTTTAAGATATCAACTCTTATTTAGTGAGTGGAGAGATGTTAATAGAAACTTAGCATATTTACAACCTGAGCCAAGTTTTTGGCAAAACCTGGCTCAGGTTTCCCAATTTTCAATATTCATGGCTTTATATCAGTACAATATCACAAGCAAATATGCTAAATTTATATATTTTCTTATATCCAAAACCCCCAATTCCCAATGCTCTCCCTTGTTGGATAAGTGTGTAGGGGTTATCTCCATAACAAAGGAATTCCTAATGAAATGAAGGAAAAAAATCACCTAACACAATATAATACACCAGAAAACATACATTCTCTGAAAAAATGGGAAATATTTCACAGAAATACATGTAGTACTGGAAATTTAAAAACTAATATAAACTTACTAACCTTAAAAGCAAGTGCTATTGTTATGGGATTCCAGTAAGGATTACTACTGACACTGCGTATATATGATAGACATTGGTAATGGCAATATTTTGTAAGTATACTCACGCTGATTTTTATGATGAATTTTGTCACATTCTATTTATTCTGCAGAATCTGCAGAAAAACAAAAACAGTGCAGTCAACTCCGGTAATTGAGGGGCCTATTTGTCACACCAACCCACTAATTGCAAACCCAACACCCCCATCACAAGTTGTACTATTCCCATACCTGTGTACTCTATACAACCACCAATTGTCCACTAATATGGTTTATCTTCTTTCAGTAAATAATCATGGCTGAGGGGAATGGACAAAGATACCCAAGGCAGGAACTAGGACATTATAATAATGGCTACCCAGTGCCACCACCAAATTATTCTGCGCAGCCAATGCCAGTGTATCCACAACATCAGGACATGTACATGCAGCAGTACACAGGAGGCTTGCAGTATGCGCAGTATCAAGGAAATTTATATCCTTGTAATCCACAAATGCAGACTGGTAGATTATATAATACAAATCCTCATTATTATGCTAATAATCAACACCAAGGAAACATCCCTTATGATAATAGAACAAATCTGCAGTACCAGTCAAATTATATGATGTTTAGTAATCTTGGTAATGGAGCACCTTATGATAATAATTATTCTAATGTAAATGCCAATCATTCTCTTTCTGTCTCTAGTGGAGAATACCAGGCTGAAGTTAGAGGAGCACAAGCCCAACAGTGGCAAAATGACAAATACAGTGAAAATAACCATGCCAGTAGAAATTATTCTAACACTAGTGCAGAGGTCAGTTCAGCCTCGACTGCTGCAGAAAATACAGCTTCAAGATCCAGTGTCACACATGAGAAAAAGGGAACCACAGAAACAGTAGCTGAAAATTCCAATAAGACCTCAAGTACAGACACCAGTACTAACACCAGCTCATTACCAGAGTACACAGGAAAGGAAAATTCTACAGGCAAGAGAAGAAATGATACTACAGAATATGGACATTCAAGTAATGGCAATACATATGAGGGGGGTGTTGACACAGGTGCCAGATCTAAGGGTCCAGGACGTGGGAGAGGAGGACGAGGTTGGCGGGGAGGTCGTAGAGGTTACTACAACAATAACCAAGGTTATAGTGATTTTTCAAATTCTGGTGGTAGCAATAACAACACCAGGTTTGAGAGACAGGAAGATAATGTAGATGAGAGGAAACGAGACAGGAATAACGCCCTTACAGAAACTGCAGCTTTCTTAAAAAATATCAACACTAGAAAAGCTGATGGTAACTCAACACAAGAGCAAGGTAATGACCGAAGAAACAGAAATGGGAGAGGAAGATATGATCAGGGAAGTGGGCGAGGAACGGGTTACAGGTATCAACAGAGGGAATACCAGGGGGAAGACAAGCAAGGGAAAGAGTGGGCTAACAGGCAAGCTCGAGTAGAAAAAGAGAAGGATTTCTGTGACATGCAGAATACATACACCAAGCAAAATAGGACACAGAACAGAGAACTCAGATATGAAAGAGGATACAGTCATGAGCAAGGGAGGTGGAAAAACCAGAGCAGATATGTAAGTAGGACTTTTGAAGCATCAGATCATACTAAGGAGTCAAGTGTGAATGGTGTGGAAAATAAAAACAATGTGTCATTAGTAACTGGGCCTCGGTCAAACAGAGGCCGTGGTCGTGGGAGGCAAGATAGAAAGTTGTGGGATAACAGTGCATCTTTAGCTAGTAACCATACCAGTGCACCTGTTAATAGAAGAGCAAGTGATGTTACATCCCAAGAAGTTGAATCCATAGAGGTCAAGGAAACAGAGACCAGCAATCGAAAGGGGCCTCAGGGAACAGAAGATGAGGAAACTCAACGTGATCGCTTAACAGAACAACTGACTAAGGGAAGTTATGAGTGTATGGTATGCTGTGACCGCATCAAGCAGCAACATGCAATTTGGTCCTGTCTCAGTTGCCATAATTGTTTCCATCTTGGCTGTATTAAGAAGTGGGCCAAGAGTTCTACTGGAGGTAAGCACGAATGTATGATAACAAATTAGTATAAACTACCAATACTGCTTTAACTTTAATAAGATAGAAACTCTTTTGGAGGGAATGAATGTATTGACAGTTGTATCACATAATTTTTTTATACTTTTTTCTAGATGACATGCTAAATTAATAACAAAGTTATCTCCCACCTGAAATTAGGCTTTTGAGTTGTGTTTACTCTAAATGAGTACAAGGTGGGATGGGAAAAGCAAAAAGACAATGTAAGAGAGATGTGACTTCGGCGTGAAAACATGTGACATTGATTGTTTGGTTCTGGATAGGAAGATAGCTTTTGCATTGACCTCCCTTCATGCCTGTATTTTACTCATGTGTGTCCATTTTTCTCTTATTTCTTTTCAAAAGATATAAAATGGTTCATTCACTTCAATTTTATTTACCAGTATTTCTTTTATGAATAACAGTTATGCCATCAATTTTTCTCAGGATTGACTTTAGAAAAGACTGCTGTGAAATACTTTTACTCTTACATTATAGATATAGTGGACATTCTTATACAGTATACTGTAAAAGATTTTATATTTTATATTTTTCCTCAACTAATGCACAGGGAGTTTATGAAGAAAATTTTTGGGTTACGAGTGGAAGGGATACCACCAGTTAGATAGGTGAACAAGATGGAAGAGTACATGAAGAAAAGGAATGTGAATTTGAGGAAGGAAGAAATGTCAAAACATGAAAAGCTGGCCATTGCCACTCACTGAGTTCCCAGAGGAAAGAAGGCATCAGAGCCATAGATAGGTACCAGGTAGATAGATAGATAATGAAACTGGTATTTCTGAGTTTAAGCACAGCTGATAATTTGGTGATTCTTTCCATAAATGTGTTTTGTGTACCTGGGATTAGCCTGGTATCCCAAATGTAGGAAATTAACTATAATGCAGCCAGCACCCAATGTGTAGGATAAAAAGAGGAATCCTGACAAAACCTTGGGTTTCCTGATGCCAAGGCAGTTGTATATTTCTGTCGTTCACACAAATTCACTGTTCATTCAGCATTGTCAGTCTGGTGTCTGTCTTGGTTCCGAGTTTCACTATATGCAGCCTGTGTAAGAAGTGTTATGCTTTAAGGTAGTGAAACCCAGGTGATTAGAGCAGAGGACATGAGGCGACTTATGTGAATGAAGAAGAAAATGGCTCGATGGATGTGTAGTGTTTCCCTTATTGATAAAAATGTCAACGGCACAATAACAAATGAACAAGTGAGAATAATATTGGGAATTGAAGGCATAGGAAAGGGTGGAAATTGAATGTTGGGTGAAAAAAAAATATACATGTATATGAATGTTGAGAGTAGAGTGCCAAGAGGCATGCCAAAATTGACATGAGATGCAGTCCTGCACAATGACCATATTGTAGAGCTAAAGGATCAAGTAGTAATGCTGCGCATGACCGAATAGCCTGGAGAGCTGCCATTAGGTGAATAAGGACGACACATGCTAACAATACAATGTGTTCTGGGAAGAGAGTGGGTGGAGAACAGGCCAGTGTTTGATGTGGGTGCCAGGCATAATGGGGAAGGGAGGGGGAATGTGGAGGATGACACTCTCCCTTCGCTTCATATACTGTACTGTGATACTGTAAAACTTTGAAACCCGGGCAGCCACTAGATTGGCAATGGTGAATGGACTGCAAAGTTGTGTGATTGAACGACTGTACATTGTCTAAGGATTGAACTTAATTTTTACTGTAGCCTACTGCAGATCGTATTATTATTTTTTTTTATCTTTATTGATTGTATTATTATAAAGGGAAAGGAAGGATGCAAAACAAATTTGAAAATGATGTTGATGAATATTATTCTGTATGTTAGGTTAGTAGTACTGTACTAATTTATATTGTTCCAAGGAATGTTTATTTTAATCTTGATGGTAATTGCAGAAGGTGGATGGAGATGCCCTGCTTGTCAAGGGCCAACTCCAAAAGTGCCCAATGCATACATGTGTTTCTGTGGGAAGGTGAGAGAGCCCGAGTGGAACCGTCGAGACATGGCTCACTCCTGTGGGGAGGTGTGTGGCCGCCGCCGCAAGATTGAATGGTGTAACCACAAGTGTAATATCCTTTGTCATCCAGGCCCATGTCCTCCTTGCACAGCCTACATCAAAAGGTTGGAATATTTTCCATATACAGTACAATAAAAGTACTGTTCTGTATAGTAAGAAGGCATACTGTAGTATTTTACTGGAATTGTATTTGTGTATTTGCTGGAATGAGCTTTATCCAGGCAGGATTGAAAGACAATGGTACTGTATAGCAAGTTCATTTACAAATTTTATGTTTGTGATAACCTTCTGGCCTGTTTTTTATTAACTAGGCCATAAAACATTGTGACCATTAAGGTACCCTTTATTTAGTTTAGTAATTTTGACTTTGAGAATGTACAGTTGTCTCCACTAGTAACAAGTACAGTGTTGAGTGGGTTTGGCGAAATGTGGCACCACTGTGGTTCTTTACTCTTAGTAATATTAAATGAATATACAGAACTGTATAGTATCCCCCAAGAGGATGCTACCGTATATAAACAAACACAGTGGTTCCTTGTTTCACTAAACCCACTCGATGCTGTGCTTGTTACCAGTGAAGGCAACTATACTTGTATGAGATATAACCACATATGGTATCATGGAAGGCTGTTACTAAGTTGCACTACAAATATTATTTACAATCTGGAGTTGCTTACCTTGTAATGGGAATGAAAAGTAAATTAATATACAGTACTGGTAGTAGTGATAGGGTTACAAAGTTTTCATTGTGACCTTCTAATTCCCACTGTATATTGCTTTTAGCTTAGCTAGCAGTCGGGCAACTTGATATACATGCTGATGAATTATCTTGATTACAATTTCAGGTCGTGTGCATGTGGAGCAGTAAGTCGTGATGTAAAGTGTAGCCAAACTGAACCATTCCTGTGTGGTGGAGTGTGTGGAAAACTGCTCAATTGTGAGGGCCACAAGTGTGAAAAAACCTGCCATACTGAACCTTGTGGCAATTGTCTCCACAAAATCCAACAAAGTGAGCCTCTACTATTTCTGTATTGATGTTTTTAATTTTTATCACAGTTCACACTCATCAGCCATTGGTCTGAAAAGTCAGCTTTCTGCCTAGTTCAGGAGACCACTATGGCACCACCCTCTTTATCTAAGTACAGTATAGGCAAGTAAATGATATAACTGACGGCTCTTCATATAATGTGTCAACAAAATACAACCAAATGTTCAACCTCATATTTCTTAATGATTTATTGATACTCTGAACATTGTTCATTGAAGCACTAAAGTTCCCAAAACGATGGCAGAGTGTCTGATTGTGCAGCATGCATCTGGCCACAACTTGGTCTAACTTCCTGGCCAGAGATTATGTATCATGAGCATACATGGTCTTTCTTTCCCCTTTGTAGAATCGTACTTGATATTGCCTCTTTTCTATTATCAGTATAGCCTACTGAATAAATAGAATTATTCCTGTGAAGGTTCTTGATGTTAGTTGAATTGTACTGTATGTCAGTATACAGTATAAAGGTACATATAGCAAACATTAAATTGCCTAATGAGTAACTACAAATAATAAGTTAAATGTTGTCTTAATATTTTTTTGTATGAGTTTATGATTCTAATCAAATTCAGGTTGCTTCTGTGGAAAAACCAGTCGTGAAGTTGATTGTATCCCAGACACACGTGAGGTGACCACGTATGGGTGTGGAGATAAATGTAGTCAGGTTTTGAATTGTGGACAACACCAGTGTGAGGAAGAGTGTCATCCAGGGAAGTGCCAGCCCTGTCAGAAAGCTGTGGAGATCATCACACGATGCCCATGTGGAAAGGTTAGATTACACAATACTTTCATTGTATTATTCTATTGTGAAATGAATGTGCATTAAACACAGAACTATCATAGATAGAATGCAAGTTAAAATTTGTTTTTTCATGTTGCACAATCACTTACAGGATCCATTAAAAAGGTATGACTGCATAATGTACTAAATAACGAGTACACTAGCTATGTAATCTATGTCATTCCCATCATGTTAATACTGGTATTTTATTAGGTTCCTCTAGAAAAGTTGTATGAGCGTGATGGTGCCATCCAACGCAAGAAGTGCTCTGACCCCGTGCCCACCTGCAGTCAACCTTGTCAGCGCCAATTGAAGTGTGGGGTGCCGGGGGCATTCCACCAGTGTCAGGCTCTTTGTCATGAAGGCCCCTGTCCATCATGCCCTCTTGAAACATCGGTCAAATGCCGCTGTGGAGCCATGGATTGTAATATCCCTTGTTCAGAGCTGACAACAAAGGCTGATGAAGTTACTTGTAAAAAGCAATGTAAAAAGGTTTGTAATTCTGGATAGGTAATTGCAAATGTTAAACTGAAACCCTATAATTAAGTCATGAAACTTATATACTCCTAGTTAATTCAAGTATTGATCTTCATTAATGATAGATAATCATTAGCACATTAACTTTACATTGTCAAGAACCCAGTGATCAGCAGAATATCAACCACTTCTGCTGGTTTCTTCCTGCATTAACTTTGTACCTTAATTATGCAGTTGCGTCACTGTGGGCGACACAAGTGCAACACCCGATGCTGCATAGATGTAGACCACATTTGTTCTCTGGTGTGTGGCAAGATGTTGAGCTGTGGCCTACACAAATGTGAAGAGCCTTGCCATCGTGGCAACTGTCCAAGGTGGGATCATTGTCTTTACTGTATTGTTGTTTTATTATTATTGTGTTATTTCAATATTTGTCTATTTGAGGAATATGGGAGTAAAGTTGAAAGTGATGGAGGAAAAATATATTAATGGCTTATAGGAAGTATATTACAATTATTTGGTTAAATATGCCAAAGGAAAGTGTAGAGAGGCCTAAGTCCCAAAAGCCAGAAAGTATATGGGATGAAACTTACCATTGACAGATGCTGGCAGACAAGTTTTGATGAGCTAACTTGCCACTGTGGTGCATCAGTGCTTTATCCACCTGTGCCTTGTGGGACCAAACCTCCTGCATGTGAGAACCCCTGCCACCGCCCCCAGACCTGTTCTCACCCAGCCACCCACAACTGCCACCCCGAAGAGCCCTGCCCACCCTGCACCATGCTGGTCGACAAGCCATGCTTTGGAGGCCATAAGGTATGATGGATTGTACTAAGCTTGGATATCTTCTTGAAAATAGAAGGTATTTATTGCAGTGGTGGAAACCAGATTAATTTCACCGGAGCTTCAGCATGGTCATGATAGGTTTGGCTATAAACTCATTCACAATACAAAAATTTACTGTTATGAGGGTAAACAATAATAGCTTTGTACCGTACATTCACTATATGAGGCTTATATTTCTGTGATGCAAGATGTTTTAGCCAGCCTATGAGGCATGCAGTGATATGTTGGTGAATAACTTAGCCAAGCTCCATATAGCTTCCTTCTTATCCAAGCACCCCTCCCCCCCTTCCCTGATTGTTTGAATTAGCTACATGAATTTTTCTACTCATTCTGAATCACATAAATTTAATGTTATTGCTATGCTTTGTACTGAACTCAGTTAATTAAGTAAGGGGTAGACTAATTCATAAAACCATTTATTACAGATACATATTGAACAATATATTGTAGCATAGTACATGTTGTAGATTTATGATATATGGCCATTCCATAAGCTGTGGCTTAATTTTACCAATGACAGCTCTTCGATGAGAACTATTGTACTGTAACATATGTCATGTATTTTTTAAGTCATTATACAGGGTGTTTCTAAAATGCACCATCAAACCTTGAGAATCAGTAACAGAATGCTAACTATACCAGTACCCAGTGTTGTCTATAAGGGAATTAGAAAAATTGAGCACTGATGAGATACAAGGCATTAATCAAAATCAATTAGCATCTCCCAATGCAGAGGAAACGTACATTTAGCACCACTATGAACACTGTTGCCTTCTTCCACTCTCCTCCTTCCCTTCCCATCCCCTCCTCTCACACAACATACTGCACTATCAAGTTGTTTATCTCCAAAATTACACATTTCTAGACAAAACGTAAAATACTGGAGTATATTTTCCACTATTGAACTGACCCTCAAAGTTTGATGGTGTATTTCAGAAACATTTGCATACAGAACAGGTACAGTATTATATATTTATAACTTTGCAAATGTACGGTTGGCCACAGGAATTCTTACATAGGCTATTTAGAATGATAGGTCATTATTCTGAAAGTACTGCTATGAATGGGCTACTAAGTGACTCTGTGATTACAAAACAACAAACCTATTCATAATGTTATATTGCAGTTATATAGCCTTATATAATCTGTGTACACACAGTGTGTGTACAAATGTTTGTGACCAATAGTACCTGTAATTTGGCCAATAGTACCTGTAATGTTGTTGGTGCTCAGAAACGAACTGTATTATATCACTAATCTATGTATGATAAAATCTTTTACTGTTTACTTGGAGTTTAGGGAAAGTATCCACAGTACTGATCTGTATTCATTGAGACCAGCAATCATATAGGTCTTTTTGCCTGTGTTTGGGTTAGAAGAAGGCTGTACTCTTCCCCACCCAGTTTGCATTCAGTGACAAGACTCAAACACAGGCCAACAAGACATAAAGTGAACAAAATACCACTGCATCAACCTGATTCTCTGGTGGAGATTATAATATAGTGGAGCTCATGATGAGACAAGAATATTACATACAGACTTGTTACAATTTTGTATTTGTGATTGGCTGTTTATAACTAAAATTTGAAATAATTCATGTTCAGAAAAGTATCTCAAAATATTAAAATTTGTGTTGAATAACCTCTAATGCAAATGAACTAATAAAGATTCATTGAATTGTTTATACTCAGATGATGCGACGGACTCTGTGTTACCTGACTGCTGTGTCTTGTGGAAGTGTATGTGGGAAGCTTTTACCATGTGGCTTACACAATTGCCAGCGAGTATGTCATGAACAGCCCTGTGTATCAGAAGAAAGTGTATGCCCCCAGAAGTGCTTGAAGCCACGAGAGTCTTGTGGACACCCCTGTGCTAATCCCTGCCATGCAGGTCCCTGCCCAGATAATTCCTGCAAGGAAATGGTTAGTATTATATGTTTTATGCCTGTCTTGTTATTGTACTCTCAGCCCTCTGCAAACAAGCCTAATTGGAGCTGCGATAACAGAATTCAATACTTGTAGGGATAATTATTTTTGTTCCTCTAATTTTTCCCACCAATTTAACCTATAAATATGGTGTAGATACTGTACTATGTAAAGGCTTTGTGTTTGCTATTTTTACAATTATTTTTATATGGATTGATGCCTTGTGTGGAAGTTCCCTTTAGAGCTGACCAGTGACCAAGGCAGAAGAGTAGTAGTAACTTATCAACATCATTTGGCAAGGTTTTACTGGGGGCCTTTTGATCACATCTTGCCCCAAGGAAAATCTCCAGATTAAGTTTAATGTACTGTCTTAAGAAGAAATTGTTTATGGATAGGGAGGGACCCTAATTCCCTCCTTCGCAAACTTGAAAAAAGTTGCCAAATTCGCCAGATGAATTAATTTAATGAGTGAAGGGTCGCACCAAGAGCCATTCCGGTTTTTTAAATAATTTTCTGGAACTAAATATAAAAGGCTGAGGTCCATTCATCTCTTCATTATTTTAATCGATAGTTGAGCTAATTTCCAAAGTATGATTTCGTGCAATAAGGTGGTTTATAACAATTTTAAAGCCACATATGTAGAGTCATCCCGACAGACATGGCTGAATTATTTTCAGTGTTCATACTTTACACATCTTGGAACAGACATGCCAGTCATTGCTTATCAATTGATTAATGGATATGCCCCAATAGCATATTGCTAGGATATGTATAACAAAAATATGTAAAAGTTCCCCATCCTGCATCCCTTTTTGAAATATAATATAAAAAGTGTTAATGTTTGAACTGTGATAAATGGTTTGTTACAGTTGGTATCACATTTCAGGTGAAAATCACTTGTGAGTGTGGTCTAAGGAAGGCAACACTTCAGTGCTCTGAGAATGACCGGGAGTACCGTACCCTGGCCACCTCCATGCTGGCTTCACAGATGCAAAGTCTCAATGATGGTTGCAGTGTTGACTTGTCAGAAATATTTACTGCCACTGCCAGACCTGACAAGCTTAAAAGGTTAGTTATACTTAATTGTTTTACTGTTAAAGAAGAAATTTAATTGTTGCCATATTGGAGGCTACTGCTCTCACTAAGTTGTTCTAAAGAAACAGACTGCCTCAGCTGAGGTGGTCTGTTTTATGGAGATACTAGCCAAATGGCCCACTTTGTAGGCCTATTCATCTAGTACATAACAACCTGTGGAATCACAGATGCCTTCGTATGTACGGACGCTTTCTCGTTTACATGAGTTTGCATCGGTCATTTTAGGTCTTTCATATAATGATTGTGGAGAATCTGTATCCTCTAATATTCCTACATCCCCACCCTCCATAACAATTTCAGATTCAGAGTTATCATAATATCCATTGTTGGTGATTCTGCTGCGTTCAATATTTACTGAATGTGATTGAAGTGCATGTAAAGGCAAATTCATTAATAATCCTCTTCCTTCATGGATTTAAATTTACTTAAAACATGGGATTATACTCCTTAATTGTTCAAAACAAACTTGAATTGTACTGAAAAGATAATTTTGTTGATGGGTATTGGCACTTCCTTGGTTTATGTATACTTGTACTGTGTAATGTACCAAGGTACACAAAAGTTCATTCCATCAATCAGCCTCAATATGACTGAATTCTTTGTGGCTTGAATGACAAAACACTCTGTCTGTCTCTCTCTCTCTCTGTCTCTCACCCGCCATATCAGACTGTGTTCCAAGTCTCATTTGCCCCTCTTATTCCTTCCCATATCTTTTTTTCACCACCCTACTTTCATCCATTCTTCCACTGTGTATTATGTAGAAAGGTTTGAGAACTTAGGCACTTAAAAATGGACAAATAATTATGCTTCTCTCTCTCCCAGACTACCGTGCAATGAGGATTGCCAGACAGAAGAGCGGAACAGACGTTTGGCTTTGGCTCTTCAGATAGAAAACCCTGAGGCCAGGGAGAAGCTTGGCTCCTCCTCCTTGTATTCTGACTTCATGAAGGAGGAAGCACGCAAGGATCCTAACTTGGCTAAGACAGTTCATGATGCGCTCACTGAACTGGTGCTCAGGGCTAAAGAGGTATGTAGGAGTGGTTACATGTTCTTTTTCTTTCACTTGTTTTTTTATTATTCAAATGTTCATTTTCTTTCTTGAGTCTTTATGTGAACTATAATATTAGGTTGGTTAGTATGATATAAATTATCTGTGGGTTCAGTGGCTATAAACATATGTGTGTGTGCATGCTTGCAAGCGTCATAAGGGGCTATACCATCCCTGTCCAGAGGAGAACCCCTACAGAGTGTTGGTGTAGCAGTGTAGTGTGTTATACTAGACATTCTGATATAGATATACTGGAATAATGTTAGGACTGTTTATATAATTTTTGTGGTAGCTTTATATTGTTTGGTGTAGGGATGTGGCGTCCCCATCACCCACCATTCTTGCGATGGTGCTGTCAGCCTTGTTTCTCCTAAGATACAAGGGGAGGGAGTGAGGGTTGGGGACCCCGGTCTCTAACAATGACCCCTCTAAATGTTCAAATAGCCTCAGAGCTGGACTCCTTGCCTATCGAGGGTCCTGCACTGGCTCTAGAATCTCCCCACCCCTTGAAAAATGGGAAACACGATATTGATGATGTTGATGGTGTTATACTATAACTAATAAACTTTATTATCTTCCATCAAGTCAAAGCAAAAGAGTGTAATCCACTCCTTCCCCTCCATGAACCGAGAGAAGCGCCACTTCATACATGAGTATTGTGAACACTTTGGGTGCAAGAGTGAGTCATATGATGAGGAACCAAACAAAAATGTAGTGGCCACAGCAGTGCGAGGAATGGTAAGCACATAGTCTCTCTACACAGCAAGTTTAATTGGTGTAGCCTACAGTTTCAGTTCAACATTATTATTAAACTGTTAATGCAGAAGTATTATACAATTAGTCTCTAATTTTATATATTCTTTTAATGGCTCATGAGCCCTTTTATAAATAGATAATTTTTGTAAGTCCAAATTTACTACTATAGCCTCTTCATCTAAATTCATTTACAGTTATATGCATTATATCTCAAGCTTAAGTCAATGAGTGCTTAGATAACCACACTTAATTGCTATATTTTTCTTGTATGATAAATACAACCAAACATGAATTATCCAACACTAATGTACTGTATTTATTGATGAATGTACAAAATGCATAGCATAGAATAGAATGAACAGACATCCTTCTCCCACTATGATATAAAAGGGGTGTTAATGCAGATCTTCCAGGCAGTTTTCATTGTGAAGTATAATTCAGCCCAGAAGATGTAAATGAAATAAAAGAAAATTTAGAAGACATTGGGGTAAAAATAATGGATATAGTCTATTTAATCTAATGAAGGGTCTAGACCCATGGAAAGCAATGGGACCAGGCAAAGTGTAGGACTGAATTCTGAAAGAATGTAGAGAATCACAAGTCAAACCAATACATAAAATTATACAATGCTTGTTCATAGATGGAAAATTCCCCTAAGAATGCAAAAGAGCAACTATAGTACTAATCTGTAAAGAGGGAGATAAAGAAACACACTAAACTTAAGACCAATTTCACATACTGGTGTAGTAACAGAAATTATTAAAAAATTATAAAGGGTAAATGGATGGGATTATTAGAGAAGAGACAAGAATTTACTGTTAGACTGGTTTTTAAAATGCAGGGTCATGTGTTTCAAACCTATTAGGATTTTACCCAAGAGAAATAGATATTGTACAGAAAAGAGAGAGATGGGTTGACTACATTTTCCTGGACTTAAAAAATGCATTTGTCAAGGTACTGGTACAGTATCATAGAGGAGAGTATTCTGAAAGTTACAATAAAATGGAGGCTTGAAAGCAAACCTGATTGAATAGGTAAAAGACTACCAGTGAGATAAAAAGATGAAAACCTTAAATAGAGATGTTAGGTCAGAATAGAGAAACAGATTGTGATGTAAAATGCCTCAATAAAGTATGTAAACTATTAGCTGATAGTATATTGTTGGAATAAATAGGACCACACCAAAGTAAACGATGCATATTATCTATATAAGAGTTTTACTATTTCGACTCGGACAGAATGCAATGGAAAATGTGAAGCGATTACTAATGCCCTAATGAAACTGCTCACCTACAATCCTTAAACAGTTCCAAATATTCCCATATGGCAACTCATAGCCCATTGTTGCAATTGGTATTAGAGATTAAATTACCATTTTTACAGCTGCCTTTTCTCGACAATGATTTTTCAGAGTTATCTATGTAACATTTTATCACATTTCAATTATCTTAAACACACGTGTATAAGTGTTAAAACAAAGACAAATTTAGAAAAGTTGGATGTCACTACATGCTTACCAACCCTACTTGGAGCAGCGCGAGTGATCACACAACTATTTACCTCCAAGTGCATATCATATATGTTTAAATTACTGTACACTACAGTACAGTATTTAATTGCATAATCTAAATTAAGGCAAGAGTATGTTTCAAAAAAGTTTATATTGTTTTAATCATTTTATGTTCATTTTTTCCCTCAAGTCTTCATTTTACTCTAGTATTGTTTATATGTATATATTGCAGTGCTTCTTACCCCCTCTGAGTGTGCTGGCTCATATAAAACGAGAGCAAGGGCAGAGGAAGGTTCCTGCTCCGGTTTGGTCCCGCAAATCACCAGTGACGTAAGTAATGAAGTTGTAAAATCAATATTTTTCTGTTTAATATGTTTTCTATGCAGTGGTGCTAGTACCATAATCTCTCAAGGAAACTGTCAAGATATGCTTACAGCACCAGTTATATTATCAATCTATATATTTATAGCTTATTTATAGATGTTTTCCTGGATGGTTCTTACTCTAACATCCTGGAGGAGCATGGGATTCTGTTCTTTAATCTGTTTTGCTGTCAGGGTGAGACTTTTCTCCAACTGTCTCCATATGTGACTCAAAGTTCTACCACCTTCCCCCAACATGTTTGTGATAAGGAATCTCGCACTCAGCAGAGGTCTTAAATGTATTTATGAGTCAACATATTGTAACTTGGTTTATGCCAGTTTTCTGATTTATTTCCTTGTTAACTAACTAGTTTGCGAGACAAAGCAAGCGACCGGGTACTTAAGAAAGTTACCATGTAGTTATTTTTTCTCAAATGATTTTTTCATGCCATCTACAGTGGCAAAATATTATTTTTTTTCAGTTAGCTCCTCACAACTGTAAGCGATTACATCAATTTGCACTGACTGTAGCTTCACCTCCCATGGGAGATATCACACAAAGTCACCACATTGATACTAATAGTATAGCATTGAAATCAAACTTCCCTTATTACAACAATCACATGAGCAGCCACATAATAGGTGATGGTGTTGCCAAACCTCTACTATAATTATAATTTCCACACTCATAATGAGGACTTAAGTCCAGTACCACCAGATTCTGTATTGTGTCAGATGTTGCTGTTATGCGTATTGATATATTTTAATATTAGTGTAGGGCTGAGACAGGGGTGTGTCCGGTCAACATGGCTGTCCAATATATATATGTATGGTTGTATGAGAGAGATGAAGGCCAAAGTGGATGGCCTAGGGGCGAAGCTGACAGTGAATGAAATAAATTGGTCCTTGGTGGCAAATTTATTTATGGATAACACTGTGTTGATGGCTGAGAGTGAAAGCGAGTTACAGAGGGTGGTGGATGAGTTTGTCTGTATGTAAACGAAGGAAACTGAAGGTGGATGTTGGTAAAAGTAAGGTGATGGTATTTGAGAGAGCAGAAACTGAAGTGATTGACTTTGCTACACCCTACGGAGTGGGAGTACCAACTAGGACTAAGTGTGAGATAACTCTGGGAGGTGAGAGGTATTGAGTTGTGGAACCTGGTGTGAAAGGCAGATCTCTGGGTAGATGGCAGTAATTGGGGGGAGTTCCCGGAGGGAATGAGATGTCGGAGCTATAGATAGATATATTTCCACTTCCCATGTTTATTTATTTATGTTTTCTGTTTTACAGTGAAAGTAGCCAAGGGATGCAAAAGTTGGAAAAAACACGAGCTGTAAAGAAGGAAACAACCCCTACAACCCCTACTGCCACCAAGTCTCCTCCTATTGATTATTTTGACTTTGAAGATTAAGGAAACTCTTTCTAAATCCTAGCAAGTTATATATATCTGTGTTAGTATTTCTTTATTCAAAGGGAGATTAGGAAGATTTTCATGGTTTTTGTTTATAGTAGTTATACTGTAAAAGAATATATCTTTGTATACAGGGTAATCTTTGGGTTTGTTAAGTACTGTTTAATGTAATGACAGAATTATTGTTGCAGTAGGTGCCAACAAGTAGTCAATTTATGAATAATAACAATTGGGAATATTTGGAGCATTGAAGTTCGAAGATTATTAGCAACAATTCAATAAATCATCAAAGACTAAGGTAATATCCTGTCATTTTTTAATGACAGTATTTAATGTACTGTATGGAGCCCTTCTATTTTCTGAAATGGTAGTTACTCTTTGTTGTTTTCAGTAGTTAAATGTCTTTTTAATTAATGAGTTTTTCCCATCATTAAAACAGTTATTTTAGGCTATTTCCTTTAACTGAAATGCATAAATTTGCTTCAAGCTTGCTGCCAATACAGTATATGACTAAAGATGTTTGAGTGGAGACGATCAGAATGCAACAACTAATCATCCAAGTCATTTCAAGCACGTAAGTTTGATGCAAAAGTTGCTTCAGCATTTAATTAAAAATACTTCATTTTTAATGTGATGCTGCAATAATTTTCCATGTATACTGGTAATGATTTATTGTATTTTCTCACAGATAACCACTGGTACCTTTATTTTATTATTATTTCACACTGAATTCTGTGTTGAGGAAATTAAGTACTACTATGTAGCATGATGAAAACTATATATGTACTGTATTGTAGGGCCCCCATTCAAGAGAGAATTTGGTGAACAAAGGAGCTCATTTAAATGGATTTCATATGATTATCACTCATATTCACACTCATATGCACATCGATACTCCTACAGTATAAAGAATAAATTCATAGTAACGTGCTCTGCCATTTCCTCCCTTGTTATACAAGGTCTTCTAGGCCCAGGTGGTCTTCCTTCATCCTCAGTCATCATAATAAGGTGCAATAAACAAGACAGAACATTGCAGAAATGTTTATTTTACTTTTTATTATGGAAAGGGCCTCTCCTCAATATCAGTTAATTAAGCCACTTGACACAGTTCACCTTCCTATAGGGTAAGCCACATCTGTTCCTATGAGGTAACATGACATATAGTATATGAGAATAAGTATAGGCTCTCACCACTTGCACTTGAAGCCACACTAACTCTTAGAACATTCACACATCACATTTTGAACTCTGGAACCTGTGGCCTGATGGGACTGGTAATTGCTTTATTCTTCAAGTTGGAGTGTTTTAATGGGACCTTGTTCAAACAAAAGCTAATTTACGATGCACCTTTTATTCCGATCTCTTGAGTTACCAACGTACATACAAACCCATACAGATATATTTTTCATATTACAGTAAATAGCTTCTACAGAGGTATAGTATAGGGGAGAGGTGTTATGCAAGGCTATAGTTGAGGCTAATTTTTCTCCTCACTAATCACTGACATTGCCCCACAACACCTCGTCCTCCACCATCACTACTACAACATCGCCGTCTATCATCATCATCACACTCTATCACCACCATCACCACTTCAGTTTCACTTGTGTAGAGTGAGATGTGCACACTTAATTGGCTATATTCAGATTTTCACTGCTCCGTATGGTGGGTTGCTTAGCTTGAGCGACAGTAGACCCTCGATATAACGAACCAATTGGGAGAAAGGGGCTGATGTTATATCCAAAAATTCTTTATAAAAGATGGTCGGTATTTCTGTCTCCTATTTTGATTTATACAGTCACTTGTTCAGTGGTACAGAGAAACATACAGCACTGTAATCAGTGCTTAGTCACTTCACTGCACTGTAGACGTTGGTCGGCTCATTCCATTTATCGCATATACAATACCTTTGTTCAGTATATCCATAGCTAGTTCAAGTAGAACAAATAGGTCGTAATATCTGAAATTTGTTATACTGTAATGAAGTTTGTTATTTTGGGGGCTTACTGTATACTGTAATTATATGTTTCAATTGATCATTATTTTTTTTTTTTTTTGCCATTTGCTTAAAGTGAGGCTCTCATAGTTTGAGCTCACTTAAATGGGGGCCCTACTATTTATTGTTTGTAGATAATGGCATTAACAACAATGCTCTTATATACCAAGTTCAGTATTCTAAGAAAGACTTGGAACATGGCTGTGGTACTCTTTCAAAATTTGAATTTTTATTTTATTGTTAATGTTAATGTCCTAGATGCAGGAACTTTTCTTCCTAACTAATGATGATGGCATTCCTGGAGATAGAAAGCAAGATATTATCATTATTATTACTGGTGTGAGAAGGTGGTTTAATTATTGGCAGATATTGGCATGAGTAGTATTGGTATTTGTGTGAGTACCCATTATCTTTTCATGCTGTACCACTGTTCCCATATCACACTTGGGAGAATCATACTGGAACAGAGATTGATGGGAAATGTATATGATATTCTTAGAGGAAATTTGGTTAGTCAGTAAGCAAGGAAAGATCTGTGAGCAAAAACTGTTATTTTAATGGTGACACCTGGATGAGGGGTGAGCAAATAGCAAGACAATGTAGGATTAGAAAGAAAAATAATAGTTTGGATCTGTTAAGTGAGTGGCAGAAGTAATGGGAAGACCTTTAATTTACCTTGGATACATGAGAGGCACAATATGTAAAGGAGAGGATGTGAAAAGACAAAAAAAGTTAACAGTAAAATACTTGCACATATTCTCCCACAGTCAAGGAGGAAGTAAGGTGTCGGGAATGTTGGCCAGGTGAGATTGATTTTGAAGTTATGGGAAAGTACAGTGTTGGTAAATCTAGAGTATCTTATTCCGCCAAACTATTCCAAGCAACAGGCCACCATTATTTTTGACAATCTAGCCCTATTCCCTGGCATGCTCTGGAGGAATCAAGCCGCCACTAATGTACCAAAGGTGTACTATCCCCTTAATCTGTCTTAGGATACCAAACATAAGACTAGATGATGATTGTTCAAACTTGACACTAGGAAGAGGAGTGAACCTGGATTTTAGCTTTGACACCTATCAATGGGTGAACCACCTTACATAATGAATGGGTAAATTTAAACTGTTAATGGAGAGCTAAATACACTCTCAAATGGTGGAGTATACAAGGTGTAGGTCGTACTATACCGGACGTCTTTATTTTACAAGGTAACTGTAAGAATATGATAAGAAACACATACAAAGACAAAATATATTAGTGTTGTACTTTATATAATTTTATGTGGAGCCTCCACTGACTGTAGATGAACACCAGGGGGCAGGCATTTAGATGGTTGCAGGTAGTACAGCCTTATATATGTGTTGGATGTATTGGCACCTTGTTGAGGTACAGCCACAATTAAATATCCACCTAAATTTTCCTTCCATCATAACAATTATCTTGGTAATAAAGAACAACACATGTATGATTTTGCATTGGTTGTGTTGACATAAGGTATTGTATGATTATATTTAGATGTGCGACTCATTTCTTTACACGATGGGAGGAAAATGTTGGTGGATATTTGATTGCTGTTGTACAATATCCTCATTGATAGTAAACCTTCTCAATAATTATTTGGTTTGGGGGCAAAGGTGTCCTTTTATGCTGAAAGTTGGTGAAGGGGATAGTGCAGTGTTGGTAATTCAGGAGCAACTGATTTTTCAAACTATTTCAACTATCAGGCCACCATCATTGTTGTTAATCTGGCCCCGTTCCTTGGCATACTTTGGAAGAATCAAGGTGCTCTAATGTACCAAAAGTGTATTACCCCCTTAACTAGAAAAACTGTACAGTATACATGAGTTATGCCTTGATAACAGAGGAGTATGTCACTTTGCATTACTGTACCTGCATATCAAAGAATATATACAGGTACTTATGATATAACTCAGGACTAAGGGAGGAATGCCATTAAAAATGTAACTAAAACAAGATAAAAACATTCAGGAAACTATTAGAGATAAGTTCAACAGAGTCATCCAAAAAACATCATCAATGCCCTAATTCCCCCCCCCCCATTTTTTTCAAGTAGTGGGGGATTCAGAGACAGATGGAAAAATTACATAAGAATAACAGGAAGTGACCAATACTCAGTGAAACGGGCCAACCTCTCTTTCATTTCCTCTCTTAAGCTTGTGAAATTCTCAGATCCCCATCACAAAAAAATACCCATACATTATCTCTGATATGCATAGTTAATAGAAAATGACTTATACCACTGTACGGTAATGTACTGTATTTAATGTACAACTCATGCACAATAGTTGTGCAATATTATACAACAAATGATTGGTTGTTACATATGGATATTTTCAGTAGCATGAAATGGTCATTCAGTACAGTATATCGAGTCTTGTTATAGGGAGAGTTTACTGTGTAGACATTCTTCATTATATTCTCACATGGCCATTCTATCAGAGACTTTCCACGTGCACCTCCACACCCTCCTTCCTAAATGCTGTAAAAGGATGCCTTCACATGCTGACCCCAAGTTGAATAGCACCAAATGTCCACTTCCTCTACCATAAATGGAAGATGTTATATAGAATTCAACTCTGAGCAACTAGTTTCACAAATATATGAACTGGGGTTGTAAGATATCAAGAAGGAATAATTAATGGTACATGTACAGTAATATGATACAGTATACAGTATTGTTAACTTTCACTTCACTGATTTTTTCTTGGCCTGTTATAATGTGTGGGTGGTGGTGGTGTTGAGAGTGTATAGACACCTGACTGGAGCTGTGCACCAGGCAGTCTTATCTAGGTTCAAAGGTGTTGGAAGTGGCCGGGAGGTTTTTCGCTCATGTCATGCAACTATTGTACTGGGAATAGGTTAGCTGGTCTCCCTTAAAGGATCTAGCTAACATAGCCCAGCCTCAGGGCTCCCAACACACCTTTGGACATGAATGTTAACTATTCCTTATAAAATTCTACTATATTGAGTATTTATTTTTTATTTGTATGAAACATGATAACAGAGTGAATTGCTATGAAGGGTGATTGATAAATTAGTGACTTAATATAGGATTCATTTTGAGAAAATCAGATGCATTTATGATTCAATATACTCTCTTACATTAAAACACTTAGTTCGGTGACCACAGAGGTACAGAGGATACGGATACCTTCTATGTAGAAGTCACTGCCTTCAGCCCCAATGAAATTGTTCACAGCATTAAGGATGTTATCTTTTATTGGTAACCATTGTACTTCTTTTTAATTTTCAGGAAGAGGTAGTCGGTGGTTGTCAAAGTGGGTGTTTTATCATTTTGAACCCACATTTCTAGATAGCCTAGCAGCCATGGCCACTGTGGATATGTGGATGAATATCAAACTCGATAAGTTTAGCATTTTGGTTCTTAATTTTTTGCTGTAGCTGTCTCAGGATATTAATGTAATGGCTTGGTGGTAGTGTGACCTTTTGCCAGATGGTCCACCAACAACACTCCTATATCCTATAAAACAGAGGCCTTCATCATTTTGGCTTTCATTGTAGACAGAGAAGCTGGGTGTTTCCATTCAGTTATTTTTAGTTGGAAGCGAGGGATCCAAGTTTCATTCACAATCATGAATCACTGGAGAAAACTTTTGGATTCTGCTTCACAAATGGCAACACTGTCCCATAAATGGTACACTGGGCATAATTGGAGTTAGTGGCGATGGCTGCATGGGCACTTTCCTAGGAGATGTCTCAGCTTGGTGGAAGTGTAATTCTGTTTGTTGTCAATCTGCCACAATGATTTCATGAATTGTGGCAATAGTAAATGGCTTTACTGAACAAGGATTCCCTTCCAGGTTCTCATTGCTACATAAGTAAGAAGCCGTTATCTTGACCATGCTGTACATAGAAGCATCATGCCCTTGTGGACCTCTTTAAGTGTTAAGGGGGTAGTACAATGCTAGTAAATCTGGAGCAACTCATTCCTCCAAACTATTCCAAGCAACAGGCCACCATTATTTTTGTTCACCTGGTCCTGTTTCCTGGCATACATTGGGGGAATCAAGGTGCTCCAATGTACCAAGAGTATACTATCCCCTTGAGACTGAGGGATCATGCGACTTCTACCATATTTTAGGTCACAAACTTATTATCACATTTATCACCCTTCATTTACTGTGTGAGTAACAAAGTTATTTTTTGACTGATACCTTAGAGATAATTTGTTGAAATAATGCATACATCTAACCTGAGTGATAGTTTCATATAACCACAGAATTATAAGTTCAGATATGTGAGGGACCCTTATTGCACCGGATTGAAATTTATATTTATTACATCTTTTGGATATTTATGTTCATGTACAGTATTTGATCAAATTCAGTTATTTTATGAGTGTCAAATGAGATAAACTACTGTATGAATATTTCCTTAATCCAGTTAGTGCCATGGTACCAACTTAATCATTGTCTTTATCTATCATGTGTTTGCCTTGATTTATTATTGACAATATAAGTTGAATAGCCTGAGCCCAATCTCTCTTAACGAGTTTAATAATGGCAGATCTCTTGCTGTGTGATAATACCTGATGAATAGAGTATAAACTTATGTAATATACAGTATTCAGGATAAAACAGTCTAATTACCATTAGCATTTAATAAAATACCATTTAGCAATGCCTGTCTAAACTGTAAAGGGGCCTAAGATGTTGTGGGTGAATTGAAGGCTACTGCTGCTTCCTCCAAACTGACTTGTAATAGAGTCCTTTAGTACCAGTACTATTTTGTGGCAATTTTAACGATTCCAGTATTTGTACTCCAATTTAAAATCACTGGTACAGTACCTTATGTAGTGAAGAAATAATCATCGTTGACAGCTTTACCAGATATATTTTTCTTACAATGAAAACTCAAAACCAGATTTTCAGAAGTAAATCCCATTAAGTACTGTACTCAACATATACAATTTGCAAAGTGTCAATTTTTAACAGTAAACCAAATTATCATACTGTATTTCCATTTATGTCAAGACATTTCCCTGATGCACATTGTTAGCTACATAAAACAAATGGAGCTTCTGTGGCACCTAAATTGTACCACATTGAATTTACTATTTATAGAGTATGTACAGTAGGTCTTAATGGAGGGGATAATGTACTCAACAAATAGAGTAAGCACTTATCACTACCCTAAGATTTTTCCATGTATGAGAGAGAGAGAGAGAGAGAGAGAGAGAGGCTCGTGAGAAGTTCTTGAACTACTTCATATGGTGTCCCTCTTCAGTGAAGAGATGAAAAAATTATACATACTTGTGTATGGCATAGAAATACTCTCCTCAAAATTATTACTCTATCTTGTCCTCTCACAACATGTTACTGAAAATATTTAATAAATGTACAGTGCAGCATTTGTGTTGCTTTTATTTATTGCAGTTATTATGCAATTCATAAAATCCCATCCCATGAATCACTGGAATTTCAGCTTGTGAATTTGAAACATCACTACCATGTGAAATGTGTGACATTGCTTCAAATACAGAAGTTGGATGTAGAGATTTGAACTTGACAAGAGGGTAAGATTGACAACACTGTGTGGGTAACACTAGAGTGGAGACAACTGTACTTGAAGATATGCATATGGTAAATATTATAAATATTGATACATTTTATTCAGTAAAGTTAAGTTTTCATATCTTGACCTACAATTTCACATTCATTAGATCTTCACTGTTCTTGAGTGGATCTTGAATGTATTGAGTACTGTATGAGTTTCTTTTTATGTTGATATGCCATATAAATTACAGGACTATGAATTTTCTATTGTACAGTACATTTGTTACAATTAATGTATTTCAATTTAAAGTTTTTACAACTACGTCATCTTATGTCATGAAGGTATTCTTTTACATTCCTTTCCTTTCAGAGGCTGTTTTTGGTATTTTCATTTGTGCCAAGTCAGTTATAGATTTCAGTATATGAATGATGATCATGCTGTCCATGGCCTGAATATAACATGCAGTACCTTACAGTATTAACATTGAAGTAAAAAAAAAAAATATTAGCATTCCCTGCCACCAGAAGCCAGTTTAGTTACTTAGCTAATAGTGAAAAAATTTTACTTTTCACTATTCATAGATGGTTATAATGTTACAGAAATTTGCAAGGATTTGTGCTCAAATACCAAACAGTATATATACAGTCAGCACAGCTGTTACATACATTTTCCAAGCGCTTTCTTCCATCGCATGCCAGGTCCAGATTTAGAAAAAATAAGAACAGAGCATGGTCAAAATCCCATAGCATGGATTCACTAAATCTGGTGAGATTGTCTTTAATGATGTAGTAACTATCCTCACTGGCCAGTTCCGCAATCATCTCTACAATGACTTTGTACTGAAAGGGATATGAATGGTTTGCGTTTGCATTTTCATTCGTAGAATCACAAATATCATGACTTCAAGAGAGTTGCAATTGTGGAAAGTAATAGTTTGAGTGCAGATTTGTGTTTGTGGAAATGAAATTGCAGTGCCTGGAATTGGTAATTATTCCTTAATTAAGGAAAATGAGTGTCCATACAGCTGATGTGGCTCAATTCTGATAACAAGATTATGTAGGTGAGATACTTGATGTCAACAGTTACTGCACACCCCTGGCCAATCCTTCCCCAATGCACACTTCTGTTTTGAGACCGCACACTGTACGGGTTAGTTTTTGTGATTTTCAACCTCTACCAGGATGCCAGCTACTCTACCACTCAGGGTGCAGCTTCGTCCACTTGTCCTTGGTCCTCCCACTCTGCACCGAAAATCTCTCTGAAACTGAATATCATTAAGTACAGTGTATGTGAATGTAGATGATTAAAAGACTGCCATGGCACGCAGTTAGGGCAATAATGAATTGAGTATTTTCATAATTATGAAAAATATGATGAAAATAACAAGGTGTGGTAAGGCTTATAAAAGTTTTACTGGTGGTGAATTTTGCCTTAGAGTAGCTAGTGACTGTACAGTTATGAAAACCAGGGTGAGAGATACAGTGTGTGGCAAGACGTATGAGAGTTTTACTGGCGATGATTTTTGTCATACAGTGACTTTGTTATTACTGAAGAGTGTTATTAGGTTCCTTATGTGGAGTGGCAAGTTCATACTACTGTAATATTTTTGTCGATGTGAGGGATCCTGTAGTTAGTGTTGTCATACATTTTATGCAGGACAGTAACACATTATTCATATTCCTTACTATAGTATCATGATTTACATAGCATATACTGTTTAGCATTTTGGATGATTATAGCAATTCATAACTGTAGGAGGGTATATGAGGTCAAATTTTTTTTCTTCCAAAAGTGTGACTTTGGCCTAGGACTAGAATCAAATACTGTTTAGCCTTTCAAGACTCCCCATACGCCATAGCATGATATTTTCTTTAAATGGTGGGTAGGGTATCCTGAACCAATTAAGGACCCTGTGATCATGTACAAGAACTGGAGGTTAACGAGTCCTCCAAACATTGCCACACCCAACCCAATGAAGTAGTTTGTATCGTGCTATAATCTGGAGGAATCAATTGCCTCCAATTTTTATACACAGCCACAGGGTCCTTAACCGCTTAATAGCCAAGCTGACTGTATTGATGATCAGAAGCAAATTATTTCTTCGCACCTGGCAGAGTAATTAAGCTGACCCCTGGTAACACTCAGCACAGATTTTTCACCATGACTAGGCAAAGACTATGAAAAATATTACATTACTATTAACATACAGTAATTTACAAGCTGAAAAACTCTGAGCAAATAGGAATCAAAAGATACTGCATCAGTAAAGCATAAACATTCCCAAACTCTTCTAGGGTCACTGAAATACTAATGGGCTTTCAGGCAGCTGGAGATTAACCTTCACAATGTACAATGTCTTGTATAATGTGGTACTTTCCAATATTGCCATGGAAATGTGCACTTATTTCAAGGGTGAAAATAGCATGCTTTTAGCAGCAATTTTCAAACACAAGACTTTGATTAGATACATTCTGAAGGTAAAATAGTAAGTAAAAAATATCTGCTCTGTCTTTTGTTGTAACATTTACTTTTTGTGATACACGTGAGACTTGGTACTAGAATTTATTATTTGTTGTATGCTGTAATGTCCTTGACCTATCTTGATATATATATCATTATTGTTTGCTGTTGATAAAATATCTCTTACATTACACCTTGTGTGGAGTCTTACCTACAGTGGAGTGGACTTGGTTGATCTCTAGCTAATGGCAATGGGGAATGCTTACCTGCTGATGGGTTAAAGGTCACACACAGTCACTCAGATGCAACCCAGGCTACCACCTCTGAATATTTACTGCATGTTAAAAAATAAACTACTAGAGATGATTGTTCTGAATACATCCAAATACAGGAGTGACTGGACCAAGTTACTGTACATACCATATCTGCCAACATATTGAGGGGATAATATAGAGTTGGTAAATCTGGAGCAACTGATTCCTCAAAACTGTTTCAAACAACAGGCCACCATTATTTTTGTTTAAATGGTCCTGTTTCTGAGCACACTGTACTTTGGAGGAATCAAGACGCTCTAACGTACCAAATGTATACTATCCCCTTAACACTACCACACTTCTTGCGGACATCAGAAGTTATTAGTTAACACAAGTATTGTAATGTGCAATGTAATGAAAATGTAGCTTGTATATTTTGGTTATACAGTATCTTGTTACCTATTTTGGATACAGAAACATTATACAGTACAGTAATATGATTACCAACAAAACCAATTTTTTTATGTAGTGTTAGTATGAGAGCCGATGCAAGAACATCGATGGTGTTGACATTGTCGTGGTACCATTACAGTGACTCCATAGACAAACAACAGAGCCATCATACCGATACCACGCCATCGTTAACGCCACCGATGTTCTTGCATACGGCCCTGAGTCACATCTCTCAAGGGTAGTAGAGGTGAATATAGAGGGTTACTATACCAGGTGGCTTCAGTGTAGAAATGGCATTAATGTTACTATATAAATATATTAAATATGTTTTGATTATAATATACCAGATCTTTGTTTACAACCTGGACTGAACACCGATTTATAATATTCAGTATGGTATTTTCGTAGGCTTAAAAGGTTGAGTGAATGTGGCCCATTTCACTGAGAATTCTGTTGCTCTCTGTGTTTCTGATTTCTTTTATCTTCCAATGCCCTGGAGCCCACACCCCTTGAGAAAAGGATGGTGATGAACGTTATTAACTGTAACCCTGGGGTATGGATGGATATAGAACAAAGTACTGTAAATGTACAAGACTTTTCTTTTTAAAATCATTTGGTTACTGTCAATAACTATTAAATGAATGCACAGTAACACATTTCCAACTAACCTCGTCAATGCACAGTTTGAACGTTGAACAATTTACAATTTTCACTTAAGAATGAATGATAAAGATAATAAGAGAAGTAATTGTATACTTTGATTTGTTAGTACAGTGCAGATTTTTGCAGTATTTTTTTTTTATAATTATTGCTCTTCAAGAAAACTACGTTACGGGTACAAACCAAATAAACACTTTATTTAAATGATTGCTGGCATACTAATGTGTGTTCTTTTATGGCTTCTTGTAACCATTTTACTGCATTTTATCATATCAAAGCATAGCTAGGAAGTTAATAAAACTACTGAAGCAAAATGTCATGAAAAGTTTACCTATACAGTAATAGGGGAGAGTGCATAAGTAAGTGGATAGTGATCCAAGTGATAGGGTTGGGCAAGAATTGACAATCTTGGAATCAATTTCTACAATTCTTAGTGCCAATAGAATCCTTCCAGAAATGATTCCTCAAATAAAATAAATAAATAATCTCTTACAGTTATAGATAGCAAGTAGTGAAGTGGCAGGGAAAACCAATTTTTGCTGCCGGGCCTTGCTATGGATGCAAACATACAGTTTGCATCTGTATATGGTTGGGCTGTGGAGGTTGCTCTCTCCGTGGCATTTACCACCCTCCTCCATTCGTTTCTGTCACGCGCAATCATTCAGCCTTGCTATTCTATTTTCCACCATTCTCTCCACATGTCCAAACCATCATCTTAACACACAGTTCTGCACGGCCTGCTAAGCTAACTTTCTCATGAGAGTCATGACACTCTGTCCTTTTCACTTGCTCAGTATGGTATGCAAGAACAGCTCGTGGTGTTGATAATGGCGTGGGACAGGTACGATGGCCCTGTTAGGCTGTTACGTTGTTTGTCTATGGAGTCGTCGTACCTGTACTATACCATCGTCAGCACCACGAATATTCTTGCATACGATCTTTTAAGGAGATAATAATATCCGGGAGATTCTCTTTTTGGTGAATTGGAAAGTCTGATTCCTCCAAACTATGCCAGGAAACAGATCCCCCGTGAGGGCGTCTGTTGTTTGCTGGCGTAGGTAGGAGGAATCATTAACCTTCCTAAGAAAAACCCACTTTTTATAGACAAAAAGTATTTAATATGGACGTTTCGGAGGCAACTACCTCCCTCTTCAGAAATACAGAGTCGTATTGGCTTCTTCGACGTAACCTACGACTTCTCAAAGGATACCTTCATGATGATTTGTTGGAATCCGTACTTCAGACAGCCAGTAACAAGTGTAACCATGAAGTGAACAAGACCAGGATTAGACACAACAGAGTCATCGGCGAATTGTGCAGTGCCAGTGAGTGGAGCAACTGTGGTATTATGGGCTCAGTGGTGAATTTGTCCTATGTGCTATCGGAAATTGAAAATCAAGTGTTGCAACTGGGTTTTTCTTTTGCTCTAAAACCTGGTAGAGATATTGCCCTAGATTTTGTTGCGTCTGTATTTAATGGAAGGCATAATTTCCCGTGCCTTAATGGTTTTATAATCAATGGTTTTTTTGAAGTTTTTGGATCATTTTAACTCCTATGATTCCATTCCTAGGCGGTTTCGTTTGGCTTTGGAGAATTTAAGAAAAACAACTCCATTTTCATAACTAAAGCTGACAAGAGCAACTCAGTTGTGATACTTGATAAAGTTAACTACGAAGAAAAAATGTTAAATCTATTAAATGACGTCACCACATATGAAAAGTTGAGATCTTCTCCCTTAAAGCGTCTGTCCACCCAGTTCAACCGTACTGTGAAAGAACGACTCAATAATGTGCCCAACATCGATGCCAAATGGTTCATGCAAGTCAACCCTAAACTTCCACACATATATGGTCTACCCAAAACACATAAGAATGGTGTTCCTCTTCGCCCCATTGTTTCGTACTGTGGAGTGTGGATCATTTAGCTACAAATTATCAAAATTCTTAGCCAATAAATTATCACCATTAGTGGGATGCATCTCAAGTTCACACATTAAAAATTCCTCACATTTTATTGATAAAATTAAGTCTCTAAACCTAACTAATGGAAAAATGATAAGTTTTGATGTAGATTCACTCTTCACTAAAGTGCCACTTAACGATGTATTATAATTTCTAAGTAGGAAAATGCCAGACTATGATTTAGATTTGGGTATGCCAATATCTTCCTTCCTTGAATTAGTTAAACTTTGTGTTTCATCCAATGCTTTTTCTTTTAATGATAAATTCTTCATTCAGCGATTTGGCAATGCTATGGGGTCGCCATTATCCCCCATCCTTAGTAATTTGTATATGGAATTTTTTTAAACTTAGTTATTATCCAACATTGCACCCCCAAATCTAATATGGCATAGATATGTAGATGACATTTTCTCCTTTTGGCCCAACAGTCTCAATAATTTTGAAGATTTCTTTTGCAAATTAAATGACTTGGTTCCATCTATCAATTTCAAAATTGAATGGGAAATTGATGGGTCCCTACCCTTCCTTGATGTTTTGGTTACTAAAATTAATGACTTCCCTACTTTCACTGTATATAGGAAACCCACTCATTGTGATATGTACATTCATTTTTTCTCTTATCATAATGATTCTATCAAAATGTCTGTCATATCTACCTTAAGGCTTGTTTCTCTGAGAGCATTAAGAATTTGTAGCCCCCAAAATTTAGAGGTAGAAAACAACAAAATTTGGATTATATTCCGTAACTTGAAATATCCTGCCAGCTGATTGGTTTATCAGAAAAGCTTATTATAAGGCTAGGAAAACCTTCTATGTTCCTAAATGTCAGTCAGAAAAGAAACTTTATTTATGTCTTCCTTATGTAAAAAGTCTAGAAAAAAAATTCAGTCAGTTAGCAGAGAACTTGATGTAAACATAGCCTTCAAATATATACTTTTAGTATCAAAACTACTCTTGTAAGAAATAATGCCACTGTTCAGCCCCAAGCAGGAGTATACAAAATTCCTTGCAAAGACTGACTTAGTTTATATAGGTGAAACTGGGAGATCTTTAGATGTTAGAATGAAAGAACATAAACGAGATATGACGAATTGTAACACAAATAATGCTAACTTTATCCATGCATATGACAACAACCACTGTATTGATTGGAATTCTGGTAAAATGATAATTAAGTGCAACAATTTCAAGAAACGTAGAATATTAGAATCAGTAGGCTATAAAACCTTTAACTTAAATGAAGGTATGTTCAAATTAGATCCATTAATGAGAGCACTAGTGGTCAAATCCCTCCCAGATGTGGGGTCGGGTCTCTGAAGAATGGCCAGGTCAGGTCGGTTGGGTGAGGTGAGGTGAGGTGTGGTCTGTCTGTCATCAGAACACACCTTGTCCCTCCCTCCCCCTGTCAGCTATTTATTTTCCTTTCATGTTTCATTCAACTCTCTATTGCTGAAGAGGGAGGTAGTTGCCTCCGAAACGTCCAAATTAAATACTTTTTGTCTATAAAAAGTGGGTTTTTCTTAGCATGCTGCTCTTCACGTCATTGTGAATTACCACTCCATTAACCTTCCTATTTACCAACCGGAAAATCTCCCCATATATAATTTAGGGGAGGTTTTCTCTTTGGGTGAATAGGGAGGTCTCTGATATTCCTCCAAACTATACTAAGAAACAGACGCCCTCAATATAGATAGGGGATGTGTTTCATGACATTGTTTTGAGAAATCCCAGACCTTCCAATTTACCAACAAGAAAATCTCCCATTCCTTAATTAACAGTGCTTTTATTCCTTTTTGTTTTTGTATTAGGCAGGCATGTGGATGAATCATGGATGGTTGGGGACGTGTACATGTAGGTGGCGTGTCACAACCATCACAGTCATCACCAGTGTTGCCAGATGGGTTGATTTTCCCTAGACATGGGGATTTATTAATGGTACCAATGGGAAAATTGTATAAAGATTGTTCAAGAGTGAATGGGGAAATTATATAAAGATTGTTCAAGAGTGAATGGGAACATATATAAAGATTGTTCAAGAGTAAATAGGGAAATTTTTATCAGTCGAAATATCATCAAGAGTAAATAGGGAATTGAGGTAAAAAGGGAAATTCTGATGTTGTAGTCGAGGTAAAAAGGAAAATTTTGATGCTGAAGTTGAGGTAAAAAGGGAATACAGATGTAAAGATGGGGAAAAGGGGAAATTCTGATGTGGAAGATGAGGAAAACATTAAGGAAAATTCTGAAGTTGAAGTTGAGGTTCTTAATAGGGAAATTCTGATGTGGAAGATGAGGTAAAAAGAAAAATTCTGGTGTGGAAGATGGGGAAAAGAAGAAAATTCTGATGTTGAATATGGGTAAAAATGGAAAACTCAGATGTAGAATATGGGGGAAAAAAAGGGAAATTCAGCTGATGTTGTTGAAGCTGAGGGAATGACCGACGCCAAGTAGACCTGGCAACACTGACCATCACTCTGCCTACTCCTCATCATGACAACACTACCCAGCACTATTATTATTTTCACTTTTATATCCCTCTTCTCGTCCATATCCACTAAAGAATGGGACACGCACGAATATATGATAAGGGAACACTCTCTGGTCAAGCCCTATCAAGGTAAATAGGGAAAAATAAGAGTAAAATAAGAGCTACATTGTTTACGTGTTTTGTTGGTTGCATGGATCTTTCAGAGTTTATGATGTGTTTTGTTAGGAGTATCGTGTGTTTTATTGTGTGTATCGGAGTTTATGATGTGTTTTGTTGGGTGTATCAGTTTATGATGTGTGTGTATTGGATGTATCGGAGTTTATGATGTGTTTTTCTCGGTATACTTTCCTGTTCTGGATTCTGGTTAACCTGGCAATTTAAACAAGTCGAGTACAATTAAAAACACGAAATTGTTTGGAAATAACCACTAAAAGAACTATTTTGTCCATAACCTGGCAATTTTAATGAAGTTGGAGTTCAATTTTTAAAATGAAGTCGTTGGGAAATAGCGGTATTAGTACAGAAGTACTCCGTTCTCTATATTGTGTATTTTAGTATCATTACCCACTATTTTGGACCATTCTAAGACACTTTTCATCTATGGTGTTTCTCTCGGAGATTCCCCATTTTCACTCCCATTACAAACATGGGGGACCCGTGGGAATGCGGGGTTAAGGGTTGGGGAAAACACGCATTTCACTATGGTTCTGCCTTTATAATACACTTGCCCCGGTCACTTTATGATAGTTTACACCAGTTATATCCGGTAGTTTGCCCAGGTTAGGTCCCGGTAGTCTGCTGTGGTCTAGGTTAGGTTAGGTCAGGTCCGGTTAGGTCAGACAAAAATGACCAAATTATGTTTGTAAAATGGGGCATCTCCTAGAGAAGCACCATAAATGAAAAGTGTCTTAGAATGGTCCAAAATAGTGGGTAATAATACTAAAATATACAATATAGTAAACCCACTACTTCTGTAAATTTACCAAACTACTTTGTCCATAACCTGGCACTTTAAATGAAGTTGAGTTCAATTTAAAAAATGAAATAGTTGGGAAATAGTGGTGGACGAATTCCAGTCTGTGTGTAAACGAAGGAAATTGAAGGTGAATGTAGATAAAAGTAAAGTGATGGTATTTGAAAGAGCAGAAACTGAAGTGATTGACTTTGCTACACCTTACAGAGTGGCTGTACCAACTGGGACGAAGTGTGAGATAACTCTGAGGGGCGAGAGGATGGAGGAAGTGAAGGAGTTTAAGTACCTGGGTACAGTTATGTGTAAACATGGAAGTATGGAAGGAGAAATTAGGGAGAGAGCAGTGAAGGGTAGGCAGGTCATAGGATCACTGGGGAGGATTATGAAAGGTAGAAGTGTGAGTATGGAAGTGAAAAGGGGACTACGAAATAGTATAATCCTGCCAACACTGACATATGCGTCGGAGACATGGACATGGAGTAGGGCGCATCAGTCTAGAATAGGTGCTGTGGAAATGAGTTACTTGAGAGGAGCATGTGGACTTACTAGATGGGATGGAGAAAGTAATGAGAGTGTGTATGAGAGATGTGGTATGAGTGAGAAGGCAATTGGCATTGAGTGTGGAGTGGTTGAGAGAGTGAAACGTGATACATTGAGATGGTTTGGACATGTGGAGAGAATGCAAGGCGAGGAATTTGTAAAGAAGGTGTATGGAAGTGAAGTTGTGGGACCTGGTGTGAGAGGCAGACCTCCGGTCAGATGGCAGAACAGAGTGGAAGAGTATGTAAAGGAGAGAAACATGAGGGGTAGAGTAGGGATGGACCAAGTAAGGAGGGAGTGTTGGAACAGGGAGAACTGGAGACACTTCTGCCGTGGCCACCCCCTTGGGGGGAGTTCCCGGAGGGAGCGAGGCGTCGGAGCTATAGATAGATAGATAGATAGATAGATAGATAGATAGCTACTAATAGAACTCTTTTTAGGAAAATTTTCGGTATTAGTCAAGCGTTTGTCCATAATCACTATCATCAATTTTGCTGTCAGATACATTTCTTAATACATGTACGTAATTTCCTCATAGGTTATTTCCGTCGCAAATGCATAGCTTTCTTAATACAAGTTCCCTTAAATGAATTAATTTTCCTTAATCCGCAGTGTGTGCAGCGGCCATATTGGTGCGAACGGCCAATCAGCGTGCTTGATTAATGCACCTCAGTTTCAACAGCCAATCAGTGTGCTTCTTTACAATGGCTTCCCTTTTTACCCTTCCCTTTGTCTGTCCCCGAACGTATTCTTCACTACTGTTTTGAGAATAATGAAGCCAGTTTAGACTTTTCACATGTCCATTAAGTATAACTGTTATCAGTGAACTGCCTCATGTGTAGGAAGGCCTCTATTTACCGCCACTCTCCAATAAAAAGGTACCGCAATACCAATTCGAGATGGCCACCGAGTGTTTACATTGTCTTGGTAGACTGCTAAAGGTAACCCCCGGTAGTCTGCCACGGTTAGGTCCTGGTAGTTTGCCGCGGTCCTGATTAGGTTAGGTCAGATGAGGTCTACCTAATTCTATTTAATGCGTTGTAGTGTTTTTCAGACGAATATAGTTCAAATATGGCGAAAATGAGGTGTTTTCAGATATTGGGTTGGGGGAGGGGGGAGGGTGATTTCTCCCAAACAATTAATTTGTGACGGATGTGAACAATAAATTAATTAAAAACACACTATAAAACATTGCATTCTGAAAACCTTGAGTCAAAAACAAATTATGGACAAATGCTTGACTATTACCAAATTTTCCAAGTTACACATGTGCAAGATTTTCAGACAAAACCTAATTTTTCCAATAGTTTTTCATGTGATTAGCTTGATTTTAACATCCATTTATTGCGCAAATATCCTATTTTGGCCATACCCCATCACCCAGCTTTTGGCAAAGGTTGGGTCAGGTTTTCCAATTTTTGGCGAGCACAAATAGTATTTGTTTGTTTTAGATTTAGGCAGACCTGACCTGACCTGACCTAACCTTACCTAATCTCGACCGTGGCAGACTACCGGGACCTAACCTTAGCAGACTACCGGGACCTAACCTTAACAGCCTAACAGGAACTAACCTTAGCATACTACCAGGAGTTGCACAAGGTAAGACCTGTATCAGACTTAACGGAAATTTGACCATAAGAACGTATATCACGGTGAAAATTAGATATCTTGCACATGTGTAATTCGGAAATAATTCCCTATTTTGTCCATAATGGTTTCATAGGGTCTACAATTTTCCTCAAACCATTGGATGTGCTATGTAAACTAACATACATACACAGGACTATATATGATCATAATTTTCATGATGGCTTATTAATCACATTAATTGATAGTTAATAAGAGCAACAGAAAAGGAAGTTACTTACCAATTTCCTTCATATTTTGGTTGTTGGTGGTTGTTTTTGTTTGACTATAGGCCGTATGCAAGGACATTCCTTCCACCAATACAATCACTTGTTTAGACAAGGAACCTTACAGTACAGCCAGCCAAAGTAGCACCAAATGTTTTCTGTCAACTTGCCAAATATTGGTCTTACTTTCGGACTACATAGGCTTTTATTACTGTACAAAGTTCCTGACATGCAATCAGATGACATTGGTCTTTAGAGGTTAAGTCCTAAGCTACAATATTTTAATAAAAGTAGTAACCAATTTTCAAGATACTGTATTTGAATTATCTAGACCCTGATTGTTTAATGACACTCAGAAGCCATTATTGCACTGTAATAAAAGTGTATATGCTATAAGAATATGGTACATTATTTTGTATTCTCCTTTATGGTAAAGCTAGTACAGTACCACAATGGGCTGTGTAGAATGTGTGAGTAGCTACAATTGCTTTAGTATCACATTGCAAACTATTGTACTATGATCATTTTTCAGGATTAGGTACTTCTATTCCATATTGGGACTTCCTTGGAAGTACTATGGTGACAAATAACTACATCAGATTGACCGGGGATCTCCAGAGCCAGAGCGGAGCAATTTGGAACACGGTTGCTTGTTACCTCCGTCATTGGGAGATGCAGATTCACTTCAAAGTTCATGGTCGAGGGAGGGACCTGTTTGGGGATGGATTTGCTTTCTGGTGAGTACAGCATGTGCATAGTTCAGTACATTAATTGCCTTTGATACTGTAATCTAATGAATATATTAAGTTATCAGAGAGAATAGTTATTGAAATCAAGCACTTTTAGACCAGGCACCCCAGCCACACTGATAGTGTTAGTGCCATGAACTATTTAAAATAGGATATATTAACTTACAAGAGCTGATTTGAATCACCAAGTATATCAAGTAGTTACTGAGCCAAGTGAACCATACATAATCCACTTATCTTTTAATGAATTGCAATATGTGATGTCAATGGGATTGAGAGGGGGTTTGGGCTCAAAAATTTGTAATCAAGGGTACAATCCATTGTACACTACTGTATAGTCCATCTACAGGAAACTGACCTCTGGTGTGATGCTCATACTAGTATTTCATCACCCGCAGCATTGCCAAATACGGCCAAACCCACATTACTCTCTCTCATATATCAGATAGTAATATACTACAATATTTCTAAATTAATTTGAGTTACAGAGTGCATATTTACTTAAAGGAAATATCTGTCTGAGCCCCACCCAGCAGTCAGTTTCCTTTAGACTGACTATACTTGCTCCTTTTTTTATATAATAGTTATTCATTTACTGCTGACCTGGTACTAGGATATTTGTACTGTAATTAAGAATTTATATCAGAATAATAATATATATGCATGATAACTATGGTTGTACACTCTTGCCCAAAAGTTCATTAACTATGCCAGCCAGCTATTGCTTTTCTGGCTGCTTCAGATGTTTAAGATTGCCTCAGTGCCAACTAGAAAAAACAATACAAATTAATCCAAACATTCGAAACTGGTTGGCGGAGTGTTGTCAGTCTGGTGTCTGCCAGAGATCAGAGTTTCACAGTATTGAAGCATGTCCTTCCCTACCTCCTCCCCCCCCCACCCCTCCCCCAGTATGCCTGGTACCTACCTCACACTGGTCTGGTCTCCACTCTTTCCTTCACTACATGTGCTTCAAAACTGTGAAACTCTGAACCCCAGGCCAGGCAGCGGATTGATAGCACTGAATGAGCTGTAACATTGTGTGTGCAGCTTTACCTTGAAAATCCAACCTTGAGGCCGTATTATCCTTCCCATTCGATACATATGTGAGATACAGGTTTCATTATTTGTAACTATATTCTGTTCATGACTATAGTAAATTGATATATTGATCTATACTGTAGAGACCTTACCTTTCATATAGTAAGCTCTGTAATAGATTTGTGTGGCTATATTTTTCATATAAATCCCAGCACTGATTTGATTGCATCATGTGATGGAGTATGTATGTTAATGACACAGTGATGGGTATGTTCTGTATTGTACTGTAGGTATGTGAAGGAGCCCATGATGGGTGGCGATGTGTTTGGGAGTAAGGACTACTTCACTGGATTGGCCATAATCATTGACACCTACAGCAATCACAATGGACCTCACAATGTAAGCCATCTTAGCCAATTCTCGGGTATTCTGATTCTACCTGTCTACTGTTTGTAGCTCTGGTTCAACATTCCTACTGGGAACTTTCACAAACATCTCTCTGCACGGATGACTTTTTTTTTGTTCTATGAAATTGACTAGATTGGTTTTGAATGCTACTGTTATTGTTTTTAGTGATCTTAAAGTAATGGAATGCCTGTGACACCCTGTCCAATTTACCCAAATATCTTCTCAATTTGCCTATCATTGTACAATAATGTACTATGAATGAAAAATTTGTGTATATTTTGCCATTACTGTTGGTGATGTTGTATACTGTAAATGAAATTAGATAAGCCCTTACTAATTCAAATTTTGTGTAGCATGGTCATCCGTACATCTCGGCTATGGTCAACAATGGAACCCTTCACTATGATCATGACCGTGATGGCACCCACACTCAGCTCTCATCAGGCTGTGTGGCCAAGTTTAGGAACCTGGAGCATGACTCATACATGTCAATCAAATATGCTCATGATGCACTTACAGGTGAGAAACACTACAGCTTGATGCTGATATTTTTCAGTTACAGTACATGATGCACTTACCTCGTGTAGTTCTTGTGGCATGTTTTGTTGCTTTGGATTCAATGTATTAAGTGGAACATGTACTGTACAATTGCCAGCATTTGTAATTGGTACGGGAGAAGAGAAATGACAATGCTGACTACCAGTTATAATTACTGCCAACTATACACACATGATATTGTGAATGCAGAAGAAAATGACTTCATAAATAGACAATGTATTATTTTAAAACTAGGACAGTGGTAGAAATAACACAATATTTCTTTTCAGTAATGACTGACATTGAAAATAAAGGGATATTCAAGGAGTGTTTCTCTGTGGCCGGAGTGAAGCTTCCTGTTGGATATTATCTTGGTGTGTCTGCTGCAACTGGTGACCTCACTGATGCCCATGACATTATCTCTCTCAAAATGTTTGACCTTTCAACACCAGATGATGTAGGTTTTATTAGTACACACACACTATGTAATGTCACAATGTATAATTTTAAGGGGAGAACCTCTTGATGGTAAATTGGAGCTCTACTGAATCTTCCAAATTATATCATAAAACAGATCTTCTATTAGTAACATTGAGGTGATTTGATGCCTGGCGTAGTATGGGGGAATCCATAGCTCTCCAATATAACAATAAGAGGTTCTCCCCTTAAGCTCATTCAGACTTGAAAAAGTGTACTGTGATATTTTTGGATATCCGATTGTATGAGGATTTACCAACTACTGTTTTTGCATGCAACTCAGTCTCACCCCTTTTCTGTCCATCTCCCAAATGCAAGAGTTAACTGGTGTTTTCAGTCTTTCCTATAAACAACTGGTCAACTCTGGAACACTACTTCCATCCATCTTTCCCCCTTACTACGATTTATGCTTCCTCAAATGCAATGTGTCTAGGAATCTCTAATGAAATTAAACATGATGTTGGACCTCTCTTACCATTTTTATCTCACAAGTGGTTTTTGATGTATTTCTGCTTTTTATATATTTTTGATGATTTGTTCATTCCAGGTGAGTTCATGCATATACAATTACAGTACACTGAAATACATATATTATGCCTTGCACCACTAAATTGCGTACACACATTTTTTGTGACGTGTTTGGGGGTAACCATTTTTTTTTTTTTTTTTTTTTTTTTTAAACTTTGTTGCGCTGCCATACACAAACCAGTAGACTTAGGAGTGTGGTTTTTGGATTCTGGTGTGTAAATTCAAGCTCTATAAATTTGTAATACCAAAATTTATGTATGCGATACTTGAAAAATAGGCCATCTTTAGTGCCTGGGGGGGCAAGAAATCAAGATGTTTTTGCAGTCTTTAGGGGTTAAACCTATCAGCTTTCCTAGAAATGATGATTTGGAAATTTACAGCTGGTTGAAAGATGAAGTAGTAAAGCCACGATATACCTATTTATGGATTTAATGAACGATTTTGTGCCATCAAATATTCATTTGTTAAAGCAACCAAAGTTTGTTATACTATATGAAAAGTTTAACTAATGAAGTGACATGTGGAACAATTATTTGATAAAATCACTGGTTTGTTATATCAAAAGGCTACTGAACTTCAACTTAATGATTCACTCTTACCACGATTAGATAATTAGTTAAGCCCTCCGACTTAATGTGTTTTGTAGACATCATGTGATGTGTTATAAAGCTGTAGGGATAGACCTGTTGATTTTAGAAACCACATTTATATTATATCATTGATTCACAATCCAAAACTTGTATTTAATCAAATTGAATTTTCTGGCAGAGCTCAGAACAGGTTCCATCAATGATATCAATAGAAATTGTATGATATAGCTATTAGAACTAATACGTTCTTTGTCATTATGCAGAATTTCAATAAGAACTGAGTTAAAGTTTTGGATTGTGTCACTGTCTAATGAATTTATGCTGGTTATCATTTCAGGATGTTCTTGAAAACAGAGAGAATATCATGCCATCTGCATCTTTCTTTGAGCCTCCCAGAGGTAAGAAATACTTTTACTGTATAACATTTAATATTTCACTGCATCTCTACACTGTCTCACTGCACAGAGCATATGACTGAATTAATATAAATAATTCTTAAATATACAAAATTTGTTGCCATTATTTGTTAAAGATATTATAGGGTTCTGTAAGAGAGAAATTATTTCATTATTATTATTGACACTTCAGTATATATATATATATATATATATATATATATATATATATATATATATATATATATATATATATATATATATATATATATATATATAATGTATATGTGTGTGTTTATTTATCATGTGCATATTTTTAGTGTTTTTGGAGGTACTGTACCTTCAATAGTCTGAAAAATCCAGTTGTACAAATGACCTTCATTCCCCCGTCATTTAGATTACAGGACGTTTCCTGTACTATAAATTTATTTGTTTCATTCATAATTTCAGATCACATTGAAGATCCTAAGCCGTCATCCCTATCAACGTGGAAGAAGATATTGCTGCTAATATTCGGTGTCATCGTAATTTGTGGGTGTGTGTTTATTGGCGGTCTCTTCTATACAAAGCAAAAGGAACAACAGCGTAAGAGATTTTATTGATTAATTATTTTTCTTGCTGATAGTTTCAAAAAACAGAAATGCACTGCAGATTTTATAATATTGTGAACAGTACTGAATTTGTGAAGTAACCAAATTACCATCCATCCCAAGTCCAATTAGCTCAAATACTAGAGAAGTGTGTCTACTATGAAAATGCTTTTGTGAAGCAATGGAGCATGAATAAAAGAAAGGTAGTGTATCTATGTATCATGGCTGTGTTTACCATATGTACTGAAGGCCATGCTAGAGTTTCAAACTTTGGTGTTAATACACCACATAAGACCTTAGATAAAACTCTTATTTATCAGAACTTCATACTTGTACTACATTTATCCTCTTATTAACGACACAATTGTTTCCCCAGACCTGCTTCCTACTTTATAAATCATGTGATCAAATAGCTCTGTGTGGAATCAAATGTGAAAATAGAATTTGTTATGTTGAGGGTCTAATGTACAAGACAGTATATGTTTATATTTTCACCATTTGAGGATATTGGCCATGGTTTGAGGAAGGAGGAGGAGATAAACAGTGACCAAGTTGATCTTGTTGCAGTACTTACTTTTCCTTAAATCATCATCTGCGACATTGTTTTGTATTAGTTACAGGCAACCTTCATTATACAATTGGAATGTGTTATTGGAAGGCTAATCAGTTAGGTTATAAAGTGCATTCATATGCAGTGGCAAACCAAGCCCAATAACACAACACGTGATTCTCTCTCCAACATCTATGTTGGTAACTTTTTCTTGTCTACCCTTTCTACACTGTTTTCTTGTGCAAAATAAGGGCATTTGGAAGGGTTAGTTGAGTTTTTAACTACATTCATGTTTCTCTTAAAGTTTGTGTGTGCATGTGGGTGCATTCATGCTTGTAGGGATTTGGATTTGTAAGGTGAGCCGTGTTTTACAGATCTCTCTCTGTCTCTCTCTCCCTAGAAATTTATAGAAATACACCAGAGAAGAAGAGATTAGGCAATAGAATTGTGCAGGAAAGACATGGGAATGTGCCAGGCCAGTGTACTGTTGTGTCATGGTGTGAGCCATGGTTGGAAAGTATTTGTTCCTGTGATATGCAATTGCCTCAGAAATGTGTTTTAAGCAATGTTGCTATAGTTAATTTCCTGTTAAATACTGGCACTCTGCTCAGTATTTATCAGCTTTAGTAAGATATTGAAATGAATTAGCAAGTTGCCATTTTTTCATTATAAGAGGCAGAAAACAGACACACCATTTTTCCTTACTTGAGTGCAGTGTGTGGTGTATTGCATAGCAATATTTCTGAGTGTGGTGGTATGAAGCCTACTTACAATTGGGCTTCAGTTTTTGTCAGGATAATTTTGTTGGTGTTCTTTGTGTGGTGTGGTTACTTTCTGTACGTTTTGTTTGCTCAATCAGTCATAAGCACTTTACTAGTACAGTATGACTCCAAGACCATGAAATATGAGGAAATTAATTTTTCCCATATAGTAAACTTTGATAATAAGTAATAATATTACAATTCTTGTAATATCCATCTTGTTGAATTTTTCCAGTGATAGGCCATATCACAATAGGTATTGAGAATATTAGCTTCATGAAAAGTAAAATACAGTATCCTAGAAGGAGAGATGGAATTACCTAGCTACAGTATTTTCAAGGGTAATGCACCCACTCAGTATACTGGATTGCTTATAGATTCCTTTACAGTAAACTCTTGTTAAATCTGACCAGATTATACTGAAATTTAACTAAACTATACTCAACTATCCAAGTCAAAATATCCCACCATTTACTGAAATGTGTCCAGATTAGTAGGGAAAATTCCTGAGAAAAGATTTTCCTGCATCTGGAATGTCCTCATATTAACTGGAAAGTGTCCAAATTTGGAAGAAAAAGTCTGGCTCCCGGCTGTACCAGCATCTAGACTGTCCCTCTATTAACCCCTAAAAAGTCGACATTAGAAGGGAAAAGTCCGGATGATGAATGTCCGTCATTGGGAGTGCCCCCAAGTTAACTGGATAAAATCTGGATGCTGGTTTTATTGGACTTTCTGCAAAACCAGACAAAATGATGCATCAATTACAGGATTCCAGTATACTGAGGGATAATTGTTTGCTGCAAAAATTTGTAGCATTTTCCATCCATGTAAATATCAATTTGGAAACTATTTTAATTGTTGAATAATAACAATTAAGAATTGTAACCTGCAGTCTTAAATACTGGTAGGACTATTTTGGGTGTTGTTATGTAATCCTTTTCTGGCCCAATGTATAATTTTAAATAACAGTCATAAACCCAAAGTTAATAATTTTTTTATATGGAGGGTTTACTTTTATTTGTAGAATATTGTAGTTTTACTTGAATATCAGAAAGTAATGCCATAATTTGCTTGCATGTATGTCAGCAGCTTTGCTAGGACTGTATATCAGTACCAGTAAAAAAGCAGTTTGGCAAACTGCATTTTAATATTTTATTATTTGCATTATGACATGCTTTAATAACAGTTTCTTTAAAATTTGGTGACTAGTATTTGCACAGTTGCTGATGAACATTTATTTCTCCTCCCTTTATTCACTTGTACAACTGTACTGATCCTGTATATGAGTGGGGAATAATTAGTGCATGCTATATAGTGCATAGACATACTGAAAATAAATAAATATGATTACTGTATATTCATTCTTGCTTTGTCAGATTTATTTTAAAACTAGATTGGTGGGGAAATTCAAGCTTTCATCAGTCATTGTTCATACAGAGTGCAGATTGTGTGGAATTATTCTTTCATGGCAGCAACTATTCAGGTATTCACAGTTATATGTGAGGGTGAACCCTCTGCTAAGGATATATATATACTGGACTTGGTATAGACTCTTTTAGCAAAGTATGTTAGAGTGATTATCAAGATCTGTGAGGTGAGGTAACATATCCTATGTTGGATAAACTGTCTGAGGTGATTGGAAAGTTTTTCACTCATACTGTGTCTTGAAGGGTATTGTAGCCGATTTGGCTTGGCCACCCATCCATAAATAATATGGCCCAATCTCAGGTCCTTGTTTCCATAATGTGGAAAAGTTGGACATTGCTGTCTTCTGGTTTACTGTGTGGTAAATCTCAAGTTGGAGGATTATAAAATAAGATATAGGGTGAAGTGTTTTGGAATACTTTTAAGTTAAATGTGGAAACTATTAAAAGTCTTTGATGTTAAAAACAGACATAGTGGAAAACCTCAGAAATAGAAGTAAGGGAGTGCTATGTATTGCATTATAATCTATTTTTACCATTGTTGTTCATAGCCACTCTGTTAATGCATTGATATTCTGTTGTGTGTCATTCTCATTTTCATTGTTAATAACCATCCTCCTTTTCTATCCATCATTTGTTTACCCTTGTTGTAGTTCTCATTGTGATGTACAGTACTGTAGTTTTGACAGAAAATAGTTAAGATGAATCAAACTGAATGTTTTGTAGTACCATACCTATATTGTAATTTGTAGGTGCTCTATTTCTTAATAAACTTCTGCTTCCAGCCAGATATACAGAGTGTAGTATTACCTGCAAATAAGGACATTTGCTGTACGCACAAATGGAGAAGTGGAATATGTATCAGTCAAATGCCAGATGCCTTATATTTATTCCATGAAATATGTTGCATTCCATCCTAAAATTCAGGATAGTTTTATACAAATAATTGATTATGATTGTATTTCACCTTCCGCCATTATGTACACTCACAATCCAATAAAAAAGTAAAAGCTATCCAAATAGAGACCGAAGTGAACAGCTAAGGTGGAGATAAATCTGTAGTATAGTATGTTTAAAAATGAACGTATGTGACCTGCATTGTATCTGGAGGTTAAGTAGCAAGCTGATCTTATATTATTTTATTTTACCTTTGAATCAAGCAGGTTCATGGTAATAGGAGGACTTTGTTCAGTGCCTGGAAAAAAAGGGACCAGTTTTACTGATCACACATAACACACATATAATAGCAGTTTTTAATAATCCTCTGCAAAACTAGAAATCTCATTGAGGAGGTTTTATAGCTATGAACCACTTTCATATGCTGGCTAATGACTGTCTGGAAATTCTGAATTGGAATCTTACAAGTATTGTATATTGTACCAGTAAGTTGTCAAATACTTGTATACCAGAATTACAACTGGCTCCAATAAATGACTGATCAAATTTTTACTCTGTAGTTGAATATCCAGTTTAGACATAAAATACCTCTCTGTTGAAGCAGAATTTCAATAAAAACAGTATATATTAGCTAAAAGAATGAATCGGTAAAGTTTTACTGATTTTTTTTTTTTCTACCAAAAATTCAGTTTAAACCCATTGGCTGTGTGCCTACAAATTTGAATCTTATTTATATGCTCTTCACAGTTGTGAATTCGAATACAAGGAAATCATATTGACACTTGCTGTATAGTCAGTCACCATTCAATGGCATTAATTCACAATATGGCAAAACTGAAAAATAAGTCAACCTAAATTGTCAATGTCTGCAATACTGTACTTAAAATAGATATGTAATTGTAATTATTGTAAATTCATAACAAAAACTGCAAAAAGTATTGAATATTTTTATGTATAAAGCATATGAAACTTTGTAATGTTTGGAAAAGGTACTCATATATTGTGTACCTCATTATTGTAAATAAATATGTGCAGGGTATTGTCAATAAAAAAGCTTTGTCAATATATACACATATAGTATAGCAATTTGAGTTTGTCCTTTGCTGTTTATTCTTCAAATAATCTAATAAATGTCCTGTAATGAGAAAAATTTTCAGGTACCATATTTTACACCCAGTGGTTTCCAGCAACACTTTCCATATTTAACAGACTGAGGAAATCACAGTGCTTATACAGAAGGTATATACTGTATTGCATAATATAATGTATGTGTTTGTTGTTAGATACTGATCATTTCTGCATGTAAGCAATGATTCCAATATGGTACATAATGAACAAAGTGTTAATAGGGTACTACCAATTAAATATTTATATGTTACCAGATGCCACTGAGGGTTAGAATAGGTGCCTGAAAGATTATTTCCAGGACTGTTCCATTTGCCAAATAAGCATTCTAAGTTTGCAATAATTTTCGCTTAAGTTTGATATACTAAAACTTTCTAGGTTGAATTTCTGAAATTTAATTAGCAAGATTACTCTGACAATGTATTTAGTTAATTGAAAGTGTTCATCTTGTTGCCTTTTTATTTTGCCAGTAGCTGTTTGCTTTCTTACTCCATCAGTTATTAATTACATTTGTAAATATGCTTAATGATTTGTATATCTGAAATGGAAACCAATAGTTTACTATTGACTATGTATTAAGCTTTCATTCAGAATCTATTGCTTGAATTAATATTGTTGAATTTTGAGTTGTTACCATTGACTCTGCTCATGTTCCATTAGCTTCAGCTAAGCTTCAACAATTTCATGAGTTCAGAAGTAATTCAGTGCATTTGTTAAGAAGCTTAATTTCCTTAGACAGGCTTCCATTATCAAATGGAAATAATTTTGTACAGTATATTGTTACCATAGGAAGATGGCATTATTCATTTATTGTATGACATTTCTTTGATCTTATGATTAAGCAAATGATGCAAATACTGTATTTCATAATTGTGAATACAGTACTACAGTTTGTCCGTATTCTTAATAGTTACTGTAGCATTAGCTTGCTTCCTAGGTATGTATTAATACACAGCTACAGTAATTGCATGGGAGTTTCTACAATATTAAATACTGTACCAGTAATCACCGTAGACTCCATGAGAAAAATATGTACCGGGAGCAAATCTTGTGCTGGTTGCTGTTAGTGACACAAGCTTCCCAGTCATATTTACATTACATCCTATGACACACTTCTGACTTAGAATGTAGACAAGTTGTAAGATTCACACTTTTGGAATGTCAATGCAGTTCGTTTGAACTTAGGATCATTAAAATGTTGGAAGTGTAACTATAGCAAGTCTCTCCAGAATTTGCCCGAAATGACTTCTTCCATGCTGTAAGTACATCCATGCTCCCATTCTTTTATGACATTGTAATGTTTTTTTTTCCCCAAGGCATGACTGTAAAAACTTCAAAAAACAAAATAAATTTTTTTATATCCTCTTCCAGTTTCAGAATTCCATTTGAGCATTTATGTAGTGCCTCTATGGACAAAGTCCCTTAGGTGCAAGAACTTGGAGAAAGCTGCAAGTTTTCTGAGCTTGAAAGGGAGAGTAAATGGGAGGGCAGTATAACCCATTTTACTGGGTATTTCTGTCCCTCTTTCAGTTTTCCCATATTCAGATATTATTTTTACACCCCTGGCCCTGGAGACCCCACCACTTGAAAAAAGCATGATGATGATGGTGATAAATGTATATTACAGTATATCTAGCTTATTAGGCATTGGGAAATGGCAAACCCATTGCCCACCATTCTTGCGATGGTGCAGTCAGCCTCGTATGGGGGCGAGTACTGCTGATGAATGAGAAGTAGAGTGATGCCATGAATGATAATGTGTGATAGCTCAAGATGCATGTATGTAATGTTTAAGTTTGCACGAGTGAAAGTTATATGTTGTGATAGCAAAATAATGCACTTTGTGATGACGGAAGTGCGAATGAGAGAGGTTCTGGAGGATGTTTAGTGGAGTGGTTGAGTGATTACCGAAGAGCTACAGAGTGTATGTGATGGGTGATATGAATGGTAAAATTGGAATGGCTCGGCAGAATGAGGAGATGGGAGCTTTTGGTGTGCCAGTGGAGTGAATGGTTGATTGATTGATTGATATATTAGGCGACGCAACAGCGCGGTCATATAGTGCCAGGAGAAGGTGATAGAGAGGTGAGACAGCAAGTAGGAAGGAAACAGAAAGAAAAGAGGGACAGTTGAAGAACAGAATGGGAGTGGCTGGGGCAGAAGGGGAGCCCAAACCCTTAAAGTATTGCCCACATCACTACAGGCAATAACTCCCTTAGGAGGGGGGGGTTGCTGATGGTGTAACGGTTAGCACACTCGCCTGGCATGCGAGAGATCCCGGGTTCAATTCCTGGGTCAAGTCTGTGGTCAAAACTATAATCAATATTAATAATGTCACTAGCTATATGGCCCTAACTCGTCTACCTGCTGTAGTATACCCAGATGTAACTATCTGTACTTTATTTTTACTCCTCTGTGTTTTGTCTCGGTATTGTAATATGGACAAGCGCCCGTGTATTACCTTTGTCTCTACTATTTTCTAATCTTCCCTCCCAGCTCCCCAAAATCATCATATAATACTCCACATGACCACCACATTGATCCTTTCATATCTACAGTTCCTCCTCCTATCCCACCTCCCCATATATTCCCCTCCCCTTCCTCTTCTCTATCCAATGGAAAATTTATGATTGCTGCAGGTTTAACATCTCGCTTATCGTTTACTGCATGCAAAATATGTGGACTGGAGGAGCAGCTATATGATAAAATAAATACGGCAAGATAAGGATTCTAGTACTGGGAGAAGGATAGACCACTCGTATGGGAATAGTTTTGGTCGTCATGGTACACCAGAGCCACCTAGCGGCAGAGGGGAATAACTAACCTTGCTTTTACTTGCACAGGAGCGGTAGGAGTTTTTTTTTTTTCTTTTTTGTTAACTGAAGTTGATTCTGTAGCTGAAATGGGGATTATTGGGTGTTCAGCAATACACTGTTCGAACAACTCTAAGTAAAATATGTATCTATCATTTTTCCGCATCCCAAAAGATCCTAAAAGGTGAGTTTTTACATAACTTTGTAAGCTACGTAGTGAGGAGATTGTAAAGGTGTATGGAAGTGAAGTTTGTGGCACCTGGTGTGAGAGGCAGACCTCCGATTAGATGGCACAACAGAGTGGAAGAGTATGTGAGGAAGAGAAACGTGAGGGGCAGAGTAGGGATTGACCAAGTAAGGAGGGAGTATTGAAACAGGGAAATCTGCCAGCTGGAGACACGTGGCCACCCCCTTGGGGAGAGTGTCCTAATTTATTATGTAATTTGCCGACAATGAATGTAATTATTATTTCTATAGCAAGATAATTAGTATTACAAATCCTGTGTCTTACAAGTAAAGAAAATCCGGTTTAAAAATTTATCAGGATACAGGGTAGCAGACGGGAGCAGAAGTGTTGATTCCAACTGGCCACTAGAGGCGCCATCTGAGCCAGCCACAGCCACCACACCAAAATAACATTGTGTGGCCTATCCTTCTTACCCTTGATGATAATAACAACCTGCTATAATACTATTTTTTTTATAGTGACGTCATCAGGAAACCAAAACAAACGCTCAGGGGAAACACACAGGGAGAATTGTCTGACGTGGCTGGCGGGAGGGCTCAAGATTGACTAGTTTTATTTCTTAACTACAAAACAGACTTTTTAAATTAAGGTAGGATGTGACATTTGACTTTGTCACTGAGATATATACATTTGTGGTATATACGATGGTGTGGTACCGGTACGATGGTCTGTAATATGCCTCTATGATAACTATTGCCTTATTAAAATACCGGTAATTTGGTACATTATTCAAGAACGTTTGTGGTACATACGATGATATGGTACCGGTACGATGGCTTTATGGACAAACAACAGACCCGTCGTACAATACTACACCACGGATGTTCTTGAATACGGCCTGATGACATCACTAGTAGCAGGTTACTGGGCTATATTCACGAACGTTTGTGGTGCATACGATGACGTGGTACCGGTACGATGGCTCCATAGACAAACAACAGAGCCGTCGTACATTACCACACAATCGTATATACCACTTATGTCCTTGAATACGGCCCGGTATACCTACGGCCCTTAGTACAGGTTGCCACAATGTCATTTAAGGACCCTGTGATCATGTGTGAAAATTCCGAGATATAGGACTAGGTGTACTTGTACAGTACTGTACAAAGTGTTTGTGAATGGATGCCTGCTACAGAGATATGACAAGGGCTTGATAACTTGTGTCTCACATTTCAGCTCAGACCATGAACCAGGATAAAAGTGTAAATATCGTCATTGGAGAGGGTCAAAGTTCACCAAAGAAGAATGATGTTAAGCTCTTTGGGTTTCCAGTATCTCAGCTTTCGACCATACCACGCTTCATCTTGCTGTCAGCAGCAGTGTTTCTATTCTATCTCATATATGGCTATGTTTTGGTAAGTTCTAGCCTGAGGTGCATGCAACAGTACAATGGATATAGTATTCTTTTCTTTATATTTTTTAAAGACAATTAATATCGGTATTTATTGAAAGAATTACCGTTTTGTAGCAGTGTTGCCAGATCCGGCTAGGTCCCAGTATTTTGCCCCGGTCATTTTCTGTACTTTACCACGGTTATTTCCCGGTAGTTTGCACAGGTTAGCTCCCGGTAGTCTGCCCAGGTTAGGTCCCGGTAGTCTGATGCGGTCTAGGTTAGGTCAGGTAAGATCAGGCTAATTTCAAAATGCCCCATTTGAATATGCCCTATCTTGTAAATGGGGCATTTGCGGAGAAAATGCCATAGAAGAAAATAGTCTTAGAATGGTCTAAATAAGTAGGTAATGAAGGTAGAAAAACCATACCCAATAACGGTAATTCATTCAATATTTACCTTAATATCTCCTAGATATATATGATATAAAAATATCCTTTAATGTTAATTGTAGATTGTAATGTTGATTAGATTTAATAAATAGTAAAAGCATGTAGTGAGACAGATACAATAATACAATGAAATTTTATATTATTGTATTGCCCCCTTTTTTTATATATATTTATGATGTTATTAATTTAAATAGTAGCGTAAAAGGGGGGGAGTTAGGCCGAGACCTTAAGATGTTAGAGGCTCGGAGATCACCTGTTACACCCACTCGTCACCCTGCAGGTAACCTTGCCCAACTACCACCCAAAATGTAAGCACTCTACCTACTCCGGGTAGAGTTGATTAAACCTTACAGGTGTTGTAACTCAAACCAATTTTATTAACGCCCTCCCCAGTATTACAGGCAAGTTCACTTCTCAACTAGACTAGACACTAACCCAAGAAAAACATCATAAAAAAAAAATGTTATAGACCAATATTTCACTCTAAACATAAGGAAACTAGCAAAACCCAAAATATTGTCCAGTGCAAAAATAACAACCACAACCCTGGAGGAGACTCTGGCTCAACTCAACAACATTGTGGCTGGTTAATACCCTGCAACTGAGTTATTTAACTCAATAATACTCCAAAAATACCAAGAAAAATAAATTGAATGCACATATACAACCTAGCACACCATACACGTTAATACCCCAGTGCAATAACAACAACACCCACAACGGGGTGAGGAGACACTGGCTTGAACTCAAGAGTGTTGTGGTTGGTTAATACCCTGGAACTGGGTTCAACACTAGCTCTCTAGATAGCTATGATTGCTGGACTGGGCTGGGCGGTCACACCAAACTAGCTAACTAGGGAAGAGGCTAACTGTACATGTGTGTGAGTGTGTGGGTAGCTTAGGGACCACGTGGCTTGCTTCACACTTGATCTGCTATCATGAGTTGGTGCTGAATCACACAGGGATATATAATACTTTCAATGCTAGATACTTTAAGGGGCCACTCACAGACTTCCGCTTCAAGAATATCAAAGAAACTGAACTATTATGCCATTAGAGGAAGAGCCAGTTTTAACATGCCTTTGAGGATGAGGAGTTTGAGCTGAATGGGCTCCAAGCCTTCTCTCTTTCTCCTCCTCACCACCAGGTGTTTTGACCCCTGGCCCAAACAAGACAAGTGAACAGACAATTTTCCCTCATTTTTTAACATCTCACAACATATAGAAAACTCCATCTCATTGAAGAGACGACAATGATTAAAATTATAACCTCACTTTATGGTCATACAAGGAATGAATTTACATTACTTAGCATGTCTTTGAATAAAGTGAAAGCATGAAACTGAACTGGGTTCTGCAAAAGTGTAGTTTCTCCTTGCCACCTCACCACACACACAAATAACCCTAAATATAAAGATATAAACTTATAATTATACAGTGAGGTATATTAACCCTAAAAAAATACAAAACCCTACATATGCTTGTAATACCTAAACCTACTTAAACCTAAAGACATGTGACCAAATAGATACAAATTTGTGTAATTACATTATCAGTACAGGTAACATTCCAGGAAGACTAAAGTACAGTCAACACAGGAATTCGTGATCCATCCCCAGGTTGAAGATGCTTGTCTCGCTTCAGTAGCCAGTGACTATTGTTGAGTATTTGCTTATCATTGCCATCCTGCATCATGGTTTCTGCCCCTGGTATATGATAACCTGATACTGGTAGGAGCTGAGTTTTTTCTATATGGGGGGGGGGGGGGGGTTGTACTGCGTATTTATGTGTCCAACTGTACATATCCAAATATTTTTCTTTATCAGTCATCAGTGGTCTCATGGTACTTTGTGTGGCATGTCCACTGATAATTTTTTGATCGTGTGTTAATCAGTATTCCTGCCATGGCCATTCTTACGAGTGAAAGAATCCATGGAGGAGAGAGTTGTCATGTACAAGATTAGATATGAAGCCTTTAATTACTAACCATTTGTCCTCAGGAGCTGATCTTCACCCATGAGGGGATGCAGCCTCACGGATGGTACCTCACACTGATCCAGTTTGCATATTACACACTTTTTGCTTTCCTCCAGATAATCTTTAGTAGTGACAGTATAGCAAGGAAGTAAGTGTTGTCATTATAGGAGATAACATGATGCTGGTGAATTGGGGGCTACTGATTGTCTCAAAGGAGCCTCTGTGGCCCATTAATTAACATACAGCTTGATTTCTGAGTAACAGCTCTGCTGATCAAGCTTTGATCCCAGTCCTGAGGGAATAGGCTTTTGATTGGTGCAGGGAGTATGTCCTTACATGTACAGTTGCCTCCACATGTAATGAGCACAGTTTCCAGTGGGTTTGGTGAAATGTGGCACTGTTATGTTTGTTTACTTGTAATAGTAAATGAATGGACAGAACTCACTCCTGCTATAATATCCACTACAGTATAAGGATGCTATGTAAACATATACAGTGGTGCCACATTTTGCCAAACCCACCGAACACTGTGCTTATTAGTAATGAAGGCAACTGTACCTGTTTGACTATCCTTTATGATATACAAGCATGCTTCACATGTATACTAACACTACCACTCCGACAGAAAATCTCTCTACGTTTGCCCCGCATAATCAACCTACTTTCTGTCTCAAAAACAACTTAGCCATACTGATGTAGTATTTTTCTTGGTGCAGTGTGGAGAAATCAAAGCCTCCTGTTCACCAGTATTGTAGAGTATTACTATTTAGTAGCTCGCTCTTGCTTAGATGGTGTTGTAGAAAGAAGACATGTTTGATGCAGATGTTCCTTACATTTTATGTTATACAGTACATAGATGCACATCCAGTACTGGGTATTTCTTCTTTACATCTTTTCCTATTTGGGTATTACTTGTTGAAACATAAGAATAGTGTATGTATTGGTAATATTGGAGGTCTTGGCATGCCTTTGGTCTTAGGGGTTTGCCTCTTCCCTGGAAAGCGAAAGTCTTGTAATACCTCCAAATTGTGCCAGGGAACAGAACAACTCAATGTTGATAGAAAATCTATTGTATGACATAGTTTCAATAGTCCTCCAATTTGCCATCAAGAGTTTCTCCCCTTAAACTAATCACTTTCATTTCTCATGTTATTCTGTCTTTCATTGTTCTTCCTTTATTGTATACTTTCCCACCAATTGAATTCCTTCTTTTCTTTGTCGTAGAGAAGTGCTTCAAAAAGTGGTTATCAACATGTTTGAAATAGCATGCAAATGGTCCTTAACCCCTCTCCATTTATTTGTCAGGAAGATAGCAGTTCAAAGAACTTGGTGCAAAGTTCGGTTTTATAGGCACATAAGTTCACATTGATATTTCCTGAAATATAAAATATTTACAGGCTTTCACCTCTTCATTTTATGCTGCATACATAAGTACAGTGGCATAGTCTATCTATCTATCTATAGCTCTGATGCCTCGTTCCCTCCGGGAACTCCCCCCAAGGGGGTGGCCATGGCAGAAGAGTTTCCATTTTCCCTGTCCCAACACTCTCTCTTTACTTGGTCAAGCCCTACTCTACCCTTCACGTTTCTCTCCCTCACATATTCTTCCACTCTGTTCTGCCATCTAACCAGAGGTCTGCTTCTCACACCAGGTGCCACAATTTTATTTCTTTACAAACTCCTCGTCTAGCATTCTCTCCACATGTCCATACCACCTCAATGTATTACACTTCATTCTCTCAACTACTCCACATTCAATACCAATTGCCTTCTTACTCATACCACAGAGGTGTATTATGCTGTATAATAGGTGTTTTAAAGTAAAGTATACTTTGAAATTATAGTGCCCATCACTATGAATACAGTACACCCCTCCCCTTCTTTATCTTGAGCTGGATCTGCCACTATTTTTCACATACTGTACAGTGCATAATAATGTACAATGTATGTTATATATCTATAAAGTTTGATCTCGCAGGATTCTGTGAATAATCATAATAGCAGTTGGGATGATTCACATTAGCATGAAAAGCAACATACAAAAAAATACCAGTTTGTGGATGCATATTTAATCTTGAACTGATCCAGAGTAGAATGCATATAAAGAATAAAATTACATCTTCAAACTGCATTTTTTTTTACATTTTCATAACATTTATATTACATTTTTGCTTCTTGCAGAATCCCCATGAGAACATACAGCATTATTGCCCTCTTGACAGTGGGGACTATGGGGTTCTCCAATTCTTCTGTAGGATACCTGAATTATCCAACACAAGTAAGGCAGAATTCATAAGTGTGTTATAAATAGTAGCTCTTGTACAATATCTATTTTATTTCAAATACATTTGGCCATACATATTATAAGACATAAGCTATGTTCATTGATACAGATGTTAGTTTTTTACAACAGTCTTGCTGCCCCTTCGAAAAAGAGGGTTGTTTTAACACAGAAAAGTTTTAATTATAACAGCCATTGTTTAAGGGTTAATTCTTTCAGCTCAAGTAAGAGTACCTGTACTTTAGTGTACTTCTCTGTATTCTCTTACCATTCATAACTTGCATTTTAATTACAGTACTTTTAATTACAGTATGTTAATGCTTGCCACATGCCAAGGTTGTTGTGGAGGTCATTTAGGGGAGAGACTTGTGACAGTGAATTGGAGTGCTGCTGAATCCTCCAAATGGTATCATGAAACAGATTCCCTATTAGTAATATTGATGTGATTTGTTTCCCGGGTTAGTTTGGAGGAATCAGTAGCCCTCTCATTCACCAAAAAGAGGTTCTCCCATTAACTAATGTTTCATGGAGTATTTTTGAAGATAGTGAAACAATGATATATATATATATTTTTTTTCTCATTGGCACCTATGCTCTCAGTCTTTGCTGCATAAATGAAGAAGGTGAATGAATTGGCTACCCCTCCTTTAAATAGTTTGCCTTAAGTCTACCAACAAAGTGTAACTCTTTTTAATAGCCTAGCTGAGGTATCCTAGCCCGGCCTCGAGGCCACTATGCTACAGAGTGGGGTGATAATATGAGACATTAATGTTACCTAACAGAACAGGGATAAAGCTCACAAATTTCCTACTCCTATCCACTCCAGAAATAAAACTCATAGTTCATTGTGTATTACACTCATGATCAGTATACTTACTCAAAAGTTGTCACAGTATTTTCTAGAGACAGTATAATGAGACACCACTGGTTAATAGTTCTAAGAAGTGGCTGTTACACTGTTTTCTCACAGCAAGTCTTGAGTGGCCTCTCATACATTATGAAACAATAATCTCTGTAGTTGGTCTCCCACTGGACACAAATATAATTTAACGTTCATTTTTGCATATGTTTGAAGCTACTATTCCTTTTTATTTTAAGTTTTGTTTTTGGGAAAGCACCACCAACAGAGGTGAAACTTGAACCCATACAATGGCTTCTGTGTCATTTCTCCTAAAAATTTGTAAATATTTGTGTTGGAATTTACAGTCATGAGAAATTTAAACTGCAGAGCTAATGATGTTTCAGTTCTGTACCATAGTTCATGCACTTAGACCAAGTTCAACACTTTTCCAGGTCATCTTCAAATCATGCAAGTTGATTCCAGTAATGATAGGCTCTGTATTGATACTTGGGAAGAGGTACTCAGTAATGGAGGTGGTTGCTTGCCTGTGCATGAGTCTGGGGCTCATCTGGTTCACTCTGGCTGACTCAAACATACAACCCACATTTTCAGTTACAGGTAAGAGTTTATGCGGTACAAGACTCTCTGATATTGTAGTAGTTAGAATATTTAAGAACATTTTATATTGGATTATGTAACTTAAAAGTTAATTTCTATCCTGAGACAGTTCTCAATAGTTATTGGTTGGGCTACAAGGTTAGCTTAACCGTAACTGCTGTAATGTCTGGTGGCATTTGCATTTTCTCTGATTAACACCATACCATTTTTCTTTTCTTTTTTTCTATATAACCACTGCTAAATTCTAGCTACAGTATAATAGTAAATACATGAACACCCTTTAACATCATTCATTAATATGTTTGGCCAGACAATATTATATACATCACATGAAAATCCCAATTATGCATGAGGTATATAAAGTTTTCAAGATTGTATCTGATAACCATTACATATGATACTCCTTCAGGTGTTGTACTGATAAGCTTGGCACTGGTATGTGATGCCATAATTGGAAATGTGCAGGAGGGTGCTATGAAGCTCCATGCTGAGGGTGTCATACAGGTGGTCCTCTACTCCTACAGCTTGGGCTTCATTCTAATTCTAGTGGGGCTCATTGCCACCGGGCAGTTGCTCCCAGGGTTCGCCTTTGCTACTGAGGTATGACACACAAAAACATACAGTTCAAGACTCTTCCATATGGACAGTTAATATTTTCATTTCCCCCTCTCCATAAATAATGAACCAGTCTCGTATCAGTTTGTTGCTTTAAGCTTATCACTTGCTCTTTCTACTGCATGAAAGCTTTGGAAGAGAGCCAGTATTTCCTGTTCCCTGAGTTTACCACGAGAAGGGAGGGCTGACAGTGATGACTGTCCCATGTGGAAAAATCTGGTGTATAATTGTGGTCCGCAATTATTATCCACTGTCATTATTTCATTATGATGGAATGCATCTCTAAATAATATGAACCATGATTTGTACCTGTATTCTCTCATTTGAGTTTGGTGCAGTTTCAAGACTGTTACATATTATGATTAATGAATTTATAGTTTAATGCATTGCAATATTTGCTACAAGAACACAGTGCCAACAGAATGGTGGATTTGGATCCTCTACAAGATGCCAGTTGTATTGCTGATTCATATTAGTTATCAGATATTCCTTTTCTGATTTATTTCCTATGTTACCTACAAGCTTAAAAGTTGCCCTTCACGTGGACTTTTAAGCTTTACTACTGAAGCAATCATCCAGGCAAATGGCATTCCAAAATTGAATATAAATTTAATTGCTAGTCATCCATTTAGAACATTGAATGAAGTTTATTACATGGATGTTATCTTCGTTATGTTAGAGTCAGATACTGTATAGGTAAGAATGGGGGTGAAATGTGGGTTAGTACTGTCCACAGACTTTATTTGACATTAACACACAAACACACACACACACACACACATTTGCTTATATTTATATAGAAGGAAGTGTGTGTCTATAATGGATATCATTTATACCATTACAGTACTTTAATTATTGATTAATAAAATTGTTCATTGTCTCCTTAACCTGGAAATTCATTAATGCCGTTGCAGCAAAAATAGAACATATGGAAATGTACGCACTTGTTTTTATTGCCATGGTTGTGATAACATTAGTGTTACCACTATGCATTTGCAGTATGCACCAATCACTGCCAGTAGAGATCAATAGAGCAACTACATGAAAACAGATGAAACAACCGTGTCCACAGACTAGACCACATCCCGGTTTTCATTATATAAAAAACATTTTAATATTACCAGGTTGAATTGCATTACTTAGAGGGTACAGTACTTGGATTATAGATTTTTTATCAGTTAATGTTCAGTTTGAGTTCCTATAAGTTCCTCTTGTATATGCATGACTGTTTACTTTATATTATGTTTTGCAAATTATCGTATGCTCCACATATGGCAAGTCATTGCCTCAAGCAAATTATTTTGTTGGTCATAGAGTGTTTCATAGTAGTTCCTTTATAAAGAGTATGCTGTTATTATAACTGATTCATGATATAAAATGGACTCCTCTTTGTGTCAGTTTCCATGGGAAGTATATGCCCGAGGTGCAATGCTGTCGCTGGCCGGGTTCTGTGGGGTGCAAGTGGTGCTGGTGGTGGTGAGTCTCCATGGAGCCCTGGTAGCCGTCACAATCACCACCATGCGCAAAGCACTCACCATTTGCCTTTCGTTCGTCATGTTTACCAAGCCATTTACCTTGCAGTAAGTTTATTACTCCATACATTACTCCATATTTAATATTTTACTCCTTACTTCAGAGATTTTACTTGCCTTGCATCAGTACTGCAATTGAGTTTGAGTGTAGGTATTCACACATAACACTGTACTCCCTTTTTCTTATGCTTACCAGTTTTTGTTCAGGTATTCTATTGGTATGCTTATTTTACATGAGTGAAGGATAGAATAAAATGTATCCCTGTTCCACATTTGGCTGTATTCATCCATTTTTCTCCTTTCTTTTTTCTAATGCTTGCCACTTTGTGCTCAGGTATGTGTGGGGTGGACTGATGGTAGTGATTGGGATATTCTTAAATATATATGGAAAGAAGAGCAAAGGCACTCCATTCCTAGTGTTGGTGCAGCAGCTGTACATGCGCATCCAGAGACAGTTTGCACCTAAGCTGAGCAACATCAGTGACAAGGAGGAGGCAGCCTTGTTCAATGTTTGACTTTGTCTTGGTCATGTCTTCCATAGATTCTTCAGTATTAATGTAAGTAATGTAAATATATTTTTCTGGCTGATATGAAATTATGTCCATAGCTAATATTTTGATAGCTTATATTTCATTGGATGGTGCTTGTCTCACAACTCTTTGATGGTGAGCTTTGACCAATCAGGATTAGTCTTTACACTGTTGACTGTGGATATTAACCAGAACAGTCTACAGTACTTATCCTTCCAGAGGCATATCATAGACCGTCTAACCTCATAAGATATTTTGGGAAAAATTAGGTTAAGCAGAAAGATAATGATATAAGTATCCTTCCACTATATGATTTTAAATCAGTTGGGATTCATGAAATATAGTAAGTCTTTGTCAGTAATGGTAGTGTTTTTCATTAATTTGTCTCTATATTTTGTATATACAGTAATTAATAATGTTGCTGACATGTCAGAATTTAGTCAGTGCATATGCATACCTTGTAGTAATACATTATTGTTTTTGACATGTCAGAATTTAATCAGTATTTAGTGAATTTTCCATACAGTACCAGATATGATTTAAATAAGTTGCAGTGTTATGTATATATCGGTACCATATTTAGGTAGTGTAATTTACTGTACAGCTTATGTTCTAGATCATTGCATTTATGGTATGATGTAGGCTAACATGCGATACAGTACAACAAAACAGTCCAAGCCTTGTGTTGGATTTGAATGTGTGATTGTGTTGTACATATGACTGCTCCCAGATGGCAAGAATAACATAATCAGCATTGTTAGGGCTTACATCTAGAAGCAATACATATAGTCTTTTTGGTAGTATTATTAGTTTCCTGATTGTACACTATTGCATAATTATTACTTTATACTGTAGTGGATGATTGTATATTGGTCAGGTGGAGTAAGGACTGTAGTTGTTTTTGACGTTCCTTGAACTGTCTGGCCGAGCAGCATCGACTCTTTGAGGAAGGCCTTGGCCTGGACTGGGCTTTCCCATAGAGCCTTCAAGGAATGTAGGTTGTGTTGTTGGCGGTGGGTTTGTGTGCATTGCTGCTTTGTATACTGTAATAAGTTTTGATAGTGTGAGTGCTGTGTTGTGTTGGTGGGTGTGGTTGTGTGTAGTGGTCTTCCATAATGTGTTTCATAGTGTTGGGTGCAGTGTTGAGTTGTTGGTGGGTATGGTTGTGCACAATGCATTCCTCCAAAATGTGTTAAATAGTGTGGGGTACTGTGTTACATCCTGGACAGACATTTGCAATGGCTCCATCTAGCCTCGTCTGATTGGTCAGAAGGGCTTTATGGTGCCCACACATCAGCCTGGCCAGGTGGACTCTGTCCTCACAGATAACTGGCAAGTGATCTTGAGGGATCGAGTCTTGGTGTGCATTATTTGATGTTTGTGAAGTGAATTTGAATTGATATGTTGTATGTTACACCAAGTATTTTGTATGTGTATATGTGTGTGTAGTATGAAGGTGTTTGTTTATGGTAAGACAAAGTGTGTAGCAGTGCTGAACAATCCATTTGGTGAGGGGATTGACAATGAATTCTGTCTGTGGTGTGGCAGGCGTGAAGTTTGACAAGGTGGGGTTAGAGAAGATGAATGGCTATGTCTGCTTTTTGGTGTGTAGCCTAGGTGTGAGTGTTATGTCGTCTGGATAAGACGCATTGTGTATTTGGGGGTTTAAGGTATTGACAGGGTGTAGATACTTGCATAAATTGAAGTGAGTAGATGATGTTTTGAATCCTTGAGAGAGATGGTGTGTGAATTTTTTGATGTTCAAAGACTGACTAGCAAATGACACATGCGCTGGACATATCTACCTCCAAGTACAGTAATTAGCCAGTAATATTTTTATGTTGTGCATATTTCAGTGGAATATTTTTGGGAGGTTATGGTGGAGTATGGCATCAAAAGCTTTACTAATGTAAAGTGGATATACTAGTGTTCTATGTATCTAGTATCTATGTATGATATTTTAACTTTATTCAGAAAGATAATTTAGGTATAACTGATCAGACCATAGTAAAAAAATACAGTAATCTGTTCCTACATTTATGAGTTAAGGAAAAGAACCAGTGCTGTTATATTTCTTCAGAGTGTTATGGTGCTACAGGCTAGTACCATGCAAGATTTTATTTTGCTTAATGTTAACATTTTATAGGTTACTTATGGGTGTAGGATGTTGGCAAAGATGGAGCTATGGATTTTTCCAAACTGTGTCTGAAAAGTTACCAGCTTGTCAAGAACAGTTGTGTACAGTAATAGTTTTTTTTTTTTTTTGGCACAGTTTCCTGTACTGGGGTATTGCTTGTAGAGGTAAAGGTATATTTGAAGGGTTTTGACAGTCCTTCATTCCTACATCAGTCACTTTCAGCTCTTCATCTATACCTCCTTTCCTTGGTCTTCTTTCAAAGCTTGCTATCCCTTCTCTCCATCTCCTTCTGTGTTAGCATTTGACCCTTGCTGTTGTACTGCGATTATTAATTACTGTACTGTATATTTCCAATCAATTAGTCAGGTACTCCTAACACAGGTGAGTTACATTGGTAGCCTCTGTTTTGCCAACAAAATCTAACTCTCCTTAATTTATGACAGGAATATAGTAAAGTAGTGTTAATTTGTATACATATGTACCATATTTATAATATTTCCAAAAGGAGCTGTATAATATACTCATATTCATACTGAATTGGATAATTATGAAAATTTGGATGTTGTATGGTTGCAATATTTATGTACAATAATATTCTGTAAAAGTTAGAGATACTTTAATACGAATCTTATTCATATTGTACAATGCAGTAATACCCCAATGTACATCATTGATTGGTTCCAAGGGTCGTGGCGTATATAAAAATTTAACATGTCCCTTATAAAACACGCACAAAAATATATATTTCTTCTTATGAATGATGGTATGGCCATTCATGGCAATCTGACACTTTTTATATGTATTAATCATCTTTATGTTATCTTCCCTTGTAACCACATGACACTTGGAAGCACTATCCTACTTAGGACCCATGGTTAACACAGATACCATAAAGGAATGATTCCAAAAATAACAGTGAAAGATCCAGCAAGCTCACAGTCGTAGCACAGACAACAATACAAATAGTGTCGACTGTGTTTTGAAGTCTCAGCTGACTCAGGCTTTCATCACCATCAACGGGGATACTATACTATACAGTAAATATTTTTTTTTTTTTTTTTTTTTTTTTTTTCAGTTGTGACTAGTTTAGATTGTTTTTAGCTTCTCGTGTCTTTTATTGTTAATTTTTTTGTACAGTGGGCCCCCCAAGTATGGTAGTACCCGGTAGATAGGTTCTAAAAAAACAGAGCATACCGTACTTTGAAACCATAACCATATACAGTACAGTACAGTAGTTTGGAGACCATCTTAATGGAAAATATAGGGAAATTTTCTGGCAACCGTCAAAAGTCTTACTTTTTTTCTGTTTTGACAACCAAATACATAAATGAAACCTTATTCATAATTGCTTTATATCCTCATGCATCAATAAAAACATATAGGATCATAATAAACATTAGAATAAATGGTATGCTTACATTACGTGGAATGATCGGTGATGTGTGTGTTTGGTTAGAGGTAGGGGATTCTTATACTTGACTCATTTACACCAAACATTCTAGCCACCATACTCACTCTTTCAGCACGATCTAACCAGTTAAGTACTTTTTTTTTTTTTAACGTACATTTGTAAGATCCAAAAAAGTCACTCTCCTTTTAATGCATGCATTCTTGGGCTTGGATGGAGGGGCATTAGCTGGTGGAAGCCCCCATGGGGGGCCGGGGGGAGCCATTGTGCTCAAACTGTGTGAAAAAAATCTCAAGGCCTTGGGGAAACGAGACAAAATGGCTGCTGCAGAGGAACTGAAAAATGAAGATGGACTGTGGTGGTGGGTGGCTGACGTGATCCAAGCATACCTAGTGTCAAGATTGCACCCAAACTTCAAATTTTTGGTCTTGGACTTTTTAATTTTACAACATACTTTGCCTTATTACATACTTGGGAATTTTCTGCCTCATTTGGGGACGCTGTGTACACGAGAAATCGCGTTCTTATGGAACACGTACTTGGGGGCCCTGCTGATGAACCAGAGTATACATCTTGTCAGCAGAGCATGAGTATATAGGGCATGTGTGAGACCAGGCAGAGACCTGAGTTCTGACAAAACGACTGGAAAGCCTGCTGAGGAGCTGTTACAGTAGAATGCTAAGGTATATGGCTAAGATCAGATGGGAGGATAGAATCCCGATTGAGGAAGTTGAGAGAAGGTGTGGACTGGAAAGTTTGGAGATAGTGTTAAGAGCAAGATGAGATGGTTTAGTCATGTAGTGAGAAAGTGAGAAAAGAGGAAGACCATATTGTGAGACAAGCAATGAATTTTGAGGTAAGAGGGAAAAGACCAGCAGGCAGACTTAGGAAGATGTGGAGACAGAGTGTGGAGGAAGATATGAGAAGGATAAACATCAGTGAGAAGATGGCAGGGAACAGGAGTTAGTGGAGACAACTCAAATCCTGTCCAGCCCCATAGTAGGAAGAAGGATGTGAAATGATGATAATTTTTTTTTCTTTTTTAGAAGTTGTTTTGCCCAGTGATATGTATGTGTGATGTTGGATTCATTTTGAATCACCAAACCAACAATATATACATTACCTGTTTATTCTTATGCCATCCCAGGCATAAAAATACTGTACACAAGAAATGAAAAGTAAGTTAAATGCTTGTGGACGTGTGTTTATGTTTTTTTTCATCTGTGAGCACAATGAACAATTTCTGTACAGTATATGTTTCTCGTTTTATTGGGTAACACTTATGATCCTGTTGTTTAATCTGTAAGACCATTGAGACAATGAAAAATAAACAGTTCGAGTGGCATAATTTATCCATTTATCCATAGCTCTGGTTACTTTTCTTAAGGGGTGGCCATGACAGAAAAGTCTCCAGTTCTCCCTGTTCCAGCACTCCCTCCTTGCTTGGACAAGCCCTCACATATTTCTTCCTCTTATGGTCCTCCATCGTGTTTTCCCGTCTGCCCCGTGGTCTTTCTCTCCACATGTCCAAATCACCTCAATGTAATATGTTACCCATCTCTGTCTCAACTATCCCACACTTAGCACCATTTGTCGTCTCACTCAACCCACATCTCTCATACGTATCCTCATTGCTTTCGCCATCACACCTAGTCAGACCACATGCTCCTCTCGGGTAATGCATATCCATCACACCTATCCTTGACAGTTGTGCTTTATTCCATGTTAGTGTCTCTTATGCGTATGGCAGTGTTGGCAGAACTATACTACAGTATTTCTCAGTCCCCATTTCACTTCCATGCTCATACCTCTACTGTTTCATTTTAAAACGCCTTATACATGTTGGCATATGTCATCCTTATTCACCTAATGGTATAGCTCTCTAGGCTGTTAGGGTATTCGGTCATGTTTAGCATTTTTGCTTAGTCGCTTAGCTCTAAGGTCATTCTGCAGGACTGCATCCCATATCAATTTAGGTCTGCCTCTTGGCACTCTACCCTCAACATTCATATACATACTTTTCACCCAACTTTCATTTTTCATCAATTCCACATGGTTAAACCACCTCAATCTACCTCTGTGCATCACTTCATCTATGCCTTCAAATCTTATTCTTGCTTTCACTTGTTCATTTGTAATTATGCCATTAGCATCTCGTATCACTAAGGAATTCGCCACACCACATCTCAAAATTCACTTTTACACTATTTACATATCTAAGTACGTTTTTACCCTTTGATTTGTTATAAAACATGTCAGAATCACATTTTTCAACACAACAATATGAAATATAATGTCACTGTCGTTCTTATGTACATATATGGTAATTACAGGATAAATGGAGCTCTGGAAATACATCCTTCCACCCTCACTGCTAGTTTAACACTGGCTGGTAGTGGGTGGCTGGAGTATGGCTACACCCTACAAGCCCAAAATCAGTGTTGCCACCTGAGACAACCATGTTATGGGGCGTGCAATTTTAAAAACTGCGTTGTCAAAATATCTCGTCACCCGTGGTCCTCCACACTCGTTGGTGGTGTAGAAATATCTCGTCACCCACGGTTAAGGGTTTAAAGATGCGTCTGTTGACAAATGCCGACACCCGCGGTCACCCACACTTGGTGGTGGTGTTGACAATTGCCAACACCTGCAGCTTAAGGGTTAATGGTATGGGGTTAACTGACAAGCCTTCAGCCATTGCAAACCACTCTGCATGCTTACAGTCTACACAAACTCCTACTGAGAGCAAGAACATCAGGAATATTGTTGTATGCTGAATTAAAGTCAATGTCTCTTTGCTGTAGCTTTATGGTAACTCCCTGTGTGTAATGTGTATGACAAAACTTGATGGGTGGGTGGTTATGATATAAGCCTCTAGCCAATGTGCGTGAACATGCACTCCATCTTCCAGAAACATATTCCATATTTCCTGTAATGTCACCTGAACAGCAGCCAGTAGTTCCACAAACACATCCAATGCATCTAATCACTCCACCCATCTTGTATTGCATATGCTAGTAAGGTGACTTTGGACACTCCTCCTTGGATTTTTCCCTCCAGCAAGTACTGCTGCTTTGGTGACTTGTCAAAGAATAGATCTAGTTGTTCCAGTGATGCAATCATATCACAGACCTCTTGGATTTGACATGTGTGAATTACACACAGGTTAGGTGATGTGAATGACAGTGGAAATAGTTGACCGTCTATAATGTCTTGTTGATGATGGCAGCAGCATCCTTACTCTGAGCAGGTATATTACCAGAACCATTGTAACACTGCCCTCGACAATTCTACATGTCCAATCCCCCATCATGAACAGCTTGTATGATGACCTGAGCGGTAGCTATACCTGTTTATTCTCACTTAGGTCACCCTCTCCTGTACATACGTTTTTGTCCCTCTATAGAATGACTAGATCCCATCCAGCAATTGCCCACCAACACTTTAGATCATAAACACATCCCATAAAGTCCTCTTGTTGATCACGTCTTTTCCAGGTCCTTAAAAGCAGCTTGTGATTTCCTGCTTTTTCCTAGATATTTTTCTACTGTTGATTTGATTGCCAAGATCTGGTTCATTCATCCTCTACCCTTTTCTTAACCTCCCTGATCCTCACTAGCCTTACATTCTGTTACTTACAATGTACTGCAATCTCCCAGTAAGTACTCTCCCGTACACCTTTCCTAGCTCACTAATAAGACTAATTCCCCAATAACTTTCACACTCCTCCATACTAATTCAGGAATCTTGCTCGTGACTGTACAGTACAGAGTACTGGAGGTAGCTGAGCAACTTCAGCTTTGGCTGTGTTGTGATTTCAAGGAAGATTAGAATAAAATTATCAGTACAGAAACTTTCTGACAAGTTCATCAGAATAATAGACTGTAAAGTTCATCTATTACATAATATACTGTATATGATTTATAAGTTAATAGTGACTAGCCTCAGTTCTGTATCTGCAATGGAGTCTTTTCAGACATTAGAGTATACAGTTATTATATTACTCCATATGCAGTATGAAAATATTTTGTTTAGCCATTTATATAATGTTTAATGTATTTGATCCTGTTTTCATTAAAATTATACAAATATATTATATGCAACAGTATTTGCATGTGAGCTAGTTTTCATGAGATATTCTCAAATATACTTTGACTTTTTGTGATCTGTGCATCGAAGTACCTTGTTGAGTGATATAGCCTACCATAATGCGCTAAGGATCGTGTTCCTGGCTGGCATGCTTTTTGTACCTGAATAGGTCTTCAATTTGTTCGAGGGAGAGGCCACGAGTCTCTGGTAGCACAGCAGCTATCACTAAGGCCATCAAAATGCAGCAGCTGCTGTAGATTAAGAAGGTTCCATACTCGAAAACGACCGGGAGCATGAGTGGAAAAGTTTGTGTAGCAGCATACAACCCCAGGAAAAATAAGATGTAGAGAATTGCTGTCCCCTGTGGTCGAACATGAGTAGGCAATAGTTCAGACCGTAGGAGGCTTACCATTGACTGGCATGCACAGACAAATGGACTGAAAACTACTAGTGCAGCCAATGGCAACCATCTGATCCGAGTCACATCTTGACCACAGGTACGCAGTAAGAAATATACAGCAAGGACTAGAAGGGATAAAGCACAAACAATGCAAGGTATAATTGCTAACTTTCTGCGGCCCACACGATCCACCACAAGCAAAAAGGCACAGCATCCCAAGACCCTTGTGGCACCTATCAGCATTGCACTGATATAGGAATTTAGTTCTGAATCAGAAGCCTTGAAAATAGGCACAATGTATGTGGCAATTGGTATGTTGCCAGTAAACTGGATTACTATCATGAGAAAGCTCAAAAACAGCATTCTATGCAACACTGAGGGTTCCAACAATCCCCTGAAGTCATCGCATGTTCTCTTTTTACATTTGGTAGTTTGTTGGAATTGTTCCACAATGGTTTGAAACTCAGACTCAGAGTTAAAATCTGGACCCCTGAAGAATTCCAAGGCTTTGAGAGCTTCATTGTGGCGTCCCCGAGTCACTAACCATCTGGGTGAATTTGGCAGAAAGAGGAAACCAATAAATGGAGGGATAGTAGTGATACACCCAGTCACCACCATTACCTGCCGCCATGTAAGGTCCAAGCTCCCAATGATATACACCAACAGCAACCCCACTTGACGTCCTGTGTCTATCATTCCTGTTAGTCTCCCACGAAAATTTGTGTGTGTTATTTCTACCACATAATTCCCTGAGGCAGCACCCATGAGTCCAACTGCTACCCCTATCAGAATGCGGAGCAACTGCAATACCCAGACTGAGGGTGTGAAGGACATGGCCAACCAGAACACTAGTGCACTGGGCATGGACACCAACAGGGTTATTCTCTGCCCTAGGTAAATGTTGGTCACTCCCGCAATAACTGATCCCACGATGGCTCCCAGGTGCACTGCACTACCTGGAATAATGAAATAATACATGTAATGGGTTGATACTATGATTCCTTATTTATGATGAATAGAAATAAATAAAGGATGAATAATTGGAAGAAAGTACTGAACCTCAGCATCAGAAAACTATTTGGTATTCTTAAAAATATCTGAAAACTGTAATGATGTTAAACTAATATTTGTACAGTATATCTGAATTGATTTTTAAAAATATGCTTCTGTACAATACATGCATACTAGAAAAAAAAAATTGAACCAAAATATTAGCAATTGAATAGCGACCACTAGAAACCCTTAAAATCGCCATATGCACTTACCAAAAAGTGCCACCTGTGTAGGTTCAAGGAAGATGTCTGAAGAATTAGGGTCAGTTAGGCTGGGAAGTATCACCCCAGGGATCCCCACTATGGAACCAACAACCACGTGGGTTAGGCTTGTCAGCACTGCTGCCACAACCTGAAACACAGTGCAACCGTGAAGTGTAACATAACACAGAAATAGCATAGCATGACAATACTCTAGGCCTACATGTCTAACCATAATATAAAAATGTTGCTTATACGGTATATTGTACCTTGCAGCACAAATATGCAAAGAAGAAGAATTGGTAAAATTGACCTCTTGCTAACCCAACCTTGGTTTCTGTTCTGGTCACCAAGTTGTTACTTTAATTCTCAGTGGCCTTGGTACATTCCAATGGTAAATTTATTGTCTCCTGTTTCAGTGGCCTGAGTTCAATACTTGTCAATGGAAGGAAACTTGGTGGGGGAGGCAATGCCTCCTTTATCCCTAGCAAACTACATAGCCTAGCAAGGGAACACGATTTTCTATCTTTCTATTAGTTTGCCTGAGTATGAAGCTTGTCATTGCACCAAAGTTTTTACCTTCACCACTTTGGGCTGAGGTCGATCATGGTTGCTGCACATAAATTGGATGGGGAGAGAAACAAGAAATTGCTCTGGATTCCTGGAAGGAGGTTAAAAGAGAAAGAGGAGAAGGAAAGTCTGGTAGCGTGAGAATGAAGAGAGAGGATGGAGTTACTGTAAGAGGAAGTGAAAGAAGTGTGGAAAAGGCATTTTGATGGTCTGATGAATGAGGGGATGGGAGGGAAGGCGGTGGTGACATGTATGGGGATGGAGGCAGGTGGTAGACGACAGGGTGTACAGGGAGAATTAGGAAGGGAAGAGGTTAGGAAAGCAATAGGAAAGTTGAAGATGGGAAAGGCACCGGGGGTGGATGGGATAACTGATGAAATGTTAAAGTGTGGGGGGGAGGTAGTGGTGGAGTGGATGTTGCTTACATGCACATTGGCTTGGAGGCAGAGAGAAGTGCCAGAGGATTGGAGGAGAGCCATAACTGTACCTTTGTATAAGGGGAGGGTAAGGATGAGTGAGGCAGCTATAGGGGAATAAGCCTTCTCAGTGTACCAGGGAAGGTGTATGGAAAGCTTCTTACTGAGAGACTGATTGAAGTAACAGGGAATAAAGTTAGTGAGGAGCAGGGAGGGTTCAGAAAGGGATGTGTGGACCAAATTTTTGCATTGAAATCAATAGTGGAGAAATATATTGGGAAGGATAGGAAGTTGTATGCTGCCTTTATGGATTTGGAGTATGGAAGGAGAAATTAGGGAGAGAACAATGAGGGATAGACAGGTCATAGGATCACTGGGGAGGATTATGAAGGGAAGAAGTGTGAGTATGGAGGTGAAAAGGGAATAAGAAATAGTATAATCCTGCCAACACTGACATATGCGTCAGAGACAAGGACATGGAGTAGGGCTCATCAGTCTAGAATAGGTGTTGTGGAAATGAGTTACTTGAGAGGAGCATGTGGAGTTTCTAGGTGGGATGCAGAAAGAAATTAAAGTGTTTATGAGAGATTTGGTATGAGTAAAAAGGCAATTGGTATTGAGTGTGGAGTGGTTGAGAGAGTGAAGCGTAATACATTGAGGTGGTTTGGACATGCGGGGAGAATGCAAAGTGAGGAGTTTGTAAAGAAGGTGTATGGAAGTGAAGTTGTGGGACCTGGTGTGAGAGGCAGACCGCCGGTTAGATGGCAGAACAGAGTGGAAGAGTATGTAAAGGAGAGAAACGTGAGGGGCAGAGTAAGGCTTGACCAAGTAAGGAGGGAGTGTTGGAACAGGGAAAACTGGAGACACTTCTGCTGTGGCCACCCCCTTGGAGGGAGTTCCCGGAGGGAACGAGACGTCAGAGCTATAGATAGATAGAATGGAACCACTACTCGTCATAAAAGAGACTAATTTCTCTATTGCCTGCAGTGGTGTGGGTATTAATAGGCGAGCCCACACTTTAATACGAGTTGCCAAACGGCATTTTGATGGCGATTTCTAGGCTGGAAAAAATGTCCTATGTCGGGCAAAGTTGTATTGGGCTTCCTATTGTGGAACGACTTATTATAACTTATTCAATATTTTTTACATATTTTTAACTTATCTTGGACTTATTTTCATACGAATACAGCCATGAATAAAAATATATCTCCTATTATTTCAGAAGAGGCTTTTTAGTCCGATTATACGCAAAGATAACAAAATTAGAATGATATACAAACTTATACAGGCCTTTTATAATTTTATTTTACATTTTACGTCGTCAATGATAGTAACAGTACTAAATCACAATAAGATGTTGATAATATATTGGTGTCCATACGATACGGTCTCCGCTGCTGCAGCAACACGTAAACAAACCAACCCAGCACCCAGTGCTTCCATTTTAGGGTAAAATACCCTAAACTAGGGTAATTAGATCCTCTTTAGGGTAGTGTTTAGGGTAAGGCTTAATTTGGGGTAATTTTAGGGTAATTCATAGGCAAAACATATTTTATATGTCAAAATCTATCGAAAATTAAGAATAGTACACAAAGCTGTTGTAGACATGAAAAGAAAGTTGAAAGTTAATTAATACTGAGGCTACATATTTACGTTGCTTTACAATTTTGTTGAACCCATCAAATTATCCATAATACAGTGTATTGGGGCATAATCCAGATACCGTAAGTTTATTTTCTTTCACTGATAAACATGATGATCTTTACAAATAGAATTTATTTTAGTTTTTTCTTATATATGATCCTAAATGACTGTGTAATAATGCATTACATTATTCAAAGTTACGATGTTGCCGATTTTTTAGGGTAATACATAGTAATTTAGGGTAAAACTGGCTCGATTCTAGGGTAATATTTTCGGAGCTCATGGAGGCCCTGCCAGCGCAAGGTATGCATATTTCTAATGCTAATAAATGTGAAAATATGGCATTTCAACATTTTCCGCTTCATGGTATGGGTCATGCTAAATACAATTGTTAATATTTGTAGGCTGTTATACTCATGCAGTTCATGAAAGCCGCTTAATGCACACATTTCGACTTTTATTATTTACTAATTTATATGAAAAATATAGTATATTCAGCATATATTATGCGAAAACACAAAAGTATGTATTTTTTTATACATTTAAGTAAAAGGTCGTGAACTAGAACGCTAATTTTCTAGTGTAAAATAAGGTATGAAATTTAACTAAGTTACCCATGTCCAGCACTTAAAAGGTCGCAAATAAAAAATAGATCACCATTTGGCAACATCACTCAAAGTGTGGGCTCGCCTATTCAAGGATTTTGGTCCTTCATGACCCAAATATCTCCCTATTAATTCTTCAACTGTCCCCACTACACCCTTCTCTCTCTCTCTCTCTCTCTCTCTCTCTCTATTGATGGAGTCGGGACCCCATGTTGTTGTTTGCTTTGTATGTGTAGCCTAAACGTTCATAAGGTACAATCACGATCAAAAGTCCTGTCTCTGGTGAATGAAAGTGAACCACTTGAGTAAATCTTATGAACCTGTAGTGGCCATACTATGTATCACACTATGTATCACACACATATGGCCACTCCTATATCAAGAGGCATACCACTCCTAGATCCCGGGTCTATTCGTAGCTGGCCAGGTACGCTAATCCTCGACCCTAAGCTCCCGGGGGACAGCAGCTGTCGGCCTCTCTCGAGCACCAGCACCAGCAGTGGAAGGTCATTGGCCAACGTCGTCCTGCCTGCCACACCACCTAGCTGCCGTACACAAGTAACCTCCTACCTCCAGCCAACTCTCCAGCAGCGACTACGGCACGGCAGCATATTTATTACCTTATACTGTGTATCTTACCAGTGTACTACCAATAATCTGTATTGTGTATCCTAGAGTCTGTTCACCCTGGGTAGCAACGCAAGGCAAACCTTGTCGTTTCAAACCAATATCACATAATTTATCGAGATCGTTTCATTCGAAGGTGTTGACAGGATAATTGAACGTGACTTAAGGACTTAAGGACCCGCCCAGTGGTCCGATGGGCACTCTCTCTCAATCACACGCACACACCAATACATAAATAAATAAATAAATATAGGGATATGTATTTTAGATGACCACATTGTATATGAATATGTATTATATCCTTATATCCTCATACAGAATGGTACAGAGACATAAGGGTTGAGAGTTTATATATAGTTACAGACGGGAAGGGGCTGCACATGAAACACATTATGACTAATGTCCCACATCACAATCACCTTCTCTCTCATCGTACAATACAGGGTCTGCCAAGCCTAGGGCGGGCTTCTTTTGTCATCATATCAATTTTTAGTTTCTTCCCTCTGCCTTCTTCCATCTATAATATGTTAAGCTTGCATCTCTTCTTTTAATTGGCCTTCATACGATTAAAATTTATTGACAATTATATACTGTAAATCTATCAAGTATTGGCAATTACCGAGTCTTAAGTAGACTATTGACAACCACTGCGTCATAAATTCGATACTTTTCAAATATTGCCAACCACAGACTCACAAATTTAATAGTGTACAGATACTGACAACCAATGATAGTTTCTCGTCGTTGGTGATAACACCTGAGTATATACCAAGGAGGATTAAATCGTGTCTCTTATTCCTTCACCTTGATCGTGTCTCGCGTTCTTTGCTTTGATCATCTTTCCGGCAACCACAAAATTTCTTGCTTGAATATAATGTACAGTCGGACACAGGAATTCGTACACACAGCATTGGTTAAAAGTGGTCATTATTCTGCACCTACTGTAGGGATTGTTCTGCTTGTTGTTAGGAAATTAATGTGCTAAATTTTCTAGTTGTTACGAACCCTTGATGTCACAGTGGTGTATACGAATTCCTGGGTCCGACTGTACATACCTTCCTCCCCCATTCTCTCATGAACCGGTATCTGTTGACTGTATCCTCTTGTTTTGTTTTCCATATGTTCTCTTTCCTTTCTACCTCGTGACGTAGGCGGTTTATTGTTTATGGTAATGTGGGCAGTACCTTTTGGGTGTTAGTGCCCATTCGGCCTCAGCCTCTACCTTTTAATTAACCATTCCAACTTTCCCTCCTTTCGTTCTATCTCCTTCATGCTTGCTGTCCCACCTCCCTATCACCTTTTCCCTCGTATTCAAAGTCTTCCTTTATCGTCAAACCAATTAAATCTTTCCTTCTTAAAGTTTCCCAGTGGCCACCAGTTTAATCACTTACAGTATGTTCTTTTCTCATATTGCCTATATTTCGTGTATTATGTTTCTCTTAGCTTCGCTTTTGACTCTTCATGACTTCCTCTCAGATCCAAGGCCTTTGCTCAGAGCGAAGCCTTACCCAGCAGGTGACTTACTAATCGAGCCGGTAACCTACACCCTTTCAGAGAGAGAGAGAGAGAGAGGGAGTTGGTGGTGGTAGTGTGTGTGTTTTTTTTTTTTTTTTTTTTTGTTTTTTTTTTTTTTTTTTTTTTTGATAAGGTGAACAAAGTTGTGTTTGTTGTTATTCTTTTTGAAATCTAATGTAGCCTGTTTTCCTTCCTTTTTCCGTGTTGCTTCTCTGATGATATGTTCATTGTAAGTTAGTATCATAATTTATGGATCACGTTTACTGGATCTTGAAATTTTTGCCTCTTGTTTCTGTTGTTGATAAAAGGTTGAACGAAGTAGGAAAATACTGCACACACTGGGAAGGAAGTCGTGCATTCTGACAGTTTTGCCAAGGCCTGGCGGGACAAACCGGGAGATGGGGAAATAGAAAGAGAGAAGGAGGAAAACTAAGAAAGAATGTGATGACAAGAGGAAGAAAAGAATACAATTTTAAACAATGTTCTTGTACTTGACGTCTTCTTCCTCTCTCTCTGTGAACTGTGTTCTTGCCGGCTGAGAAGTGGACGATATTTTGAGTGTTTTGGCACCCCTTCGAACCCTTGTCACTCCATATCAGCCTACGCAGGACATTCGTACCACCTGTGACGCCAAGGATAATAAATTGTCCTTTCTGTTTCCAATATTAAATTCATCCCTGCACTCCAACTGAACTGAAGGACAAATTAAAAAACACAATGTTGCTAAAAAAAGTCCATTCTGTGGGTTTGTCAATGTTCAGCCCAATTCTATTTTTATCGAAAATGAAAAAGAAATTCTGGAGCTCAGGAAACAACGACGCGTTTTCAATTATCCTGACACACTCAAGAAAGTGAAGAAAAAAGAAAGGAGGAAAATTTTGGTTGATTGCTATTTAGTTTTGTCGAGAACTGTAAGGTGTACGCGAGTAATTCCAATCCTTTATTTTTTTTCGTGCTGATATTTTGGCGCCCTTTCGGCTCAATGCAGCCACTCCTGTTCAATCCTTCAACTGTCCTCCTTTCCTTCCACTTCCTTGGTGTTAACTGTCCCACTTCTCTGTCACCTTCTGCCTCGTCTTTCAGGGTTCCTCAATTCAAATTCTCGTGTTGTTATTGTTCACTTCAATTAATAACATTGCCAGGCTCGTCTTATCAGGAATCGGACATCTGATTGTATCCCACTATAACTGACTGAGACAACCGAACGTACGACTGTTTAATCGAGGACATAAGTTTCAATGTGATTTTATTGTATTGAATAGTGAGTAACTGTTACAATATATTAGAAAATACTGCTTAACCTACTTATTGGAAAGTTTATCAGCTCCCGAACAGAGGGAAGCTGTCATACATTTACATGAATCACCCCAATGTGGACGACTGTACATTTAAATTAATATTTGAGGAAGAAAGAAGACCCTCCAGGCCTGGAAAAACCCTGTAGGACGAGGGGGGAAAGTGATAAAAGGCACAACAACAAACTCAAATTAAGAATATCGAAGGAAAGAGTATGCTGGAATACAGATTAAGGATCCTGTGATCGTGTATGAAAATTGAAGGCTTCTGATTCCTCCTGACCATGCCACGAAACAAACTCCTTCCATCCATATAGGTGGTGTTTCGTGGCAATATTTGAAGGACTCATTTATCTCCAATTTTCTGATTACACCACAGGGTTCCTTAAACATTCTTGGTGGGTGAGGTAGTCTCTCTCCCTCGGTGATATCTATTTTTCTGTAATATTTTTTTCCCGGCCATTAGTCAAGGGGTCCGAACAAAAGACAGTGGAGGATTTCAGGGGGGAAGGCAGGGAGGAAAGTAGATGAAAGTGGTAGGGAAGTGAAGGGAGGAAGATGGAGGGGAGTGGTAGGGAAGGGAAGGGAGGAAAGTAGATGAAAGTGGTAGGGAAGGGAAGGGAGGAAGGTGGAGGGGAGTGGTAGGGAAGGGAAGGGAGGAAGATGGAGGGGAGTGGTAGGGAAGTGAAGGGAGGAAGGTGGAGGGGAGTGGTTAGGGAAGGGAAGGGAGGAAGGTAGAAGAGAGTGGAGGGGTGGTCGTGGTTGTTTTGGGAAATATCTGGGGAAGTCAAGGAGGGAGTTTGTAGTAGTAGCAGTAGTAGTAGTAGTAGTAGTAGTTGATGATGATGATGACGGTGATGGTGAAAAATTGGGGATGACAGAAAACCGTCCTAAGCCTGAAGGACCCGGAAGGACGAGGGAAAAGGTGATAGAGAGGTGGGACAGGAAGCTCCAAGGAAAGAAGGTGAAAGATTTAGGAGGAGAGGATGGAGTTGTATAAGAGGGAGCATGCATTGAGGTAGGTAAAGGAGAAGGACAGTCGATAGAAGTTAGGAAGGGGAATATAGTGCTATGTGTGCTGTATGAAAGAAATATACATGGTACAGGTACGATGGCTCTGTATTGCGTCTACAGTCATCGTACTGGTACCACGAGATCGTCAACACCATGACTGTTCTTGCAAATGGACTCATGGTGCAGAAAAGTTCGTTCCCTCAACCAACCACAAAATTAACTTAAGAGGAGATTTTCTTGTTGGTGAATTGGAAGGTCTCTGATTCCTCATAACTATGCCACGAAGCAGATCCCCTATTAATACCAACGAGGTCGTCTGATCTCTGGCATAGTTAAGAGGAATCATGTGGTAGCCTTCCAATTTACGATCAAAAGAATGTGATGTAGTCAGAAAATCAGAGTTTCGTGGGTCCTTCAAACATTGCCACGAAACACCACCTACAGTACATTAAAGAAGCTTGTTTCGTAGCATAGACAGGAGAAAGCAGAAGCCACCACCATGTCTCATACACGATCACAGGGTCCCTTAAGTACCCGCGGTTCTAACGACTAATTTAAGCAACAGCTGAGCGTATATAGATGGTCAACTAACAGCACTTTGTTTGTAGTTTGTCTGGCTGAGGGAACGAAATGTTGTACACAATTGTACTGTACTGTGACCTTAGCTTGATGATGACATAACAGAGTGACTTGAGAGAGGTCACGGGACTTGCACGGCTGAATCCAATGAGTAAGAATAGAAAGATTGTGTGTGTGTGTATGTGTTACTCGTAGGAATAGCAAGTTTGTGTGTGTGTGTGTGTTACTCGTAAAAATAGCAAGGTTTTTATTTTTTGTGTGTGTATAGTATTACTCATAGGAATAACAAGATTGCGTGTGTGTGTGTGTGTGTGTGTGTGTAGTACTACTCGTAAGAATTGCAAGATTTTGTGTGTGTGTGTGTGTGTGTGTGTGTGTAGTATTACTCGTAAGAATAGCAAAAAAAATATTTTGTGTGTGTTTGTGTGTGTAGTATTACTCATAGGAATATCATGATGGTATGTGTGTGTGTGTTATTCGTAGGGCCGTTTTTTTTATTATTATTATTTTATTTATTTTTTCGATGGTGCTAAAACTCTACATTCGATATCGTAAAGTATAATCGCATTGAGTTACTTTAGTGGATGATTATTATTGTCCACTACTGTAAGGCTGGATTTACCCCGGCATTGAGTTGACTGTGTGTGTGTGTGTGTGTGTGTGTGTGTGTGTGATAGTGATAATGGATAAACCGGTGACACTATGTATGTATGACTCAAACTTATATTGAATACAAGAGAAAAGAAAGTTCATCCTGTATGTGTGTGTGTGTGTGTGTGATTGGGTAGAAATAGATGATGTGTGAGTGGTATTGGATGATGTGTGTGTGGTATTGGAGTGTGTGTGTGTGTGTGTGTGTGTGTGTGTGTGTGTTATTGAAGTGTGTGATGTGTGGGTAGTATTGGTGTGTGTGTGTGTGTGTTATTGAAGTGTGTGATGTGTGGGTAGTATTGTGGTGTGTGTGTGTGTGTGTATGTGTTATAGGTGTGTGTGTGTGTGTATGTGTTATAGGTGTGTGTGTGTGTGGGTAGTATTTATGTGTATGTGTTATAGGTGTGTATGTGTGTGTGTGTGCTGTCAAAACCTCAAAGCCTAAGGAAACACAGAGTTTAACCTTTGAAGTCAACACCAAGGAAGTGTAAAATATGCACCATAACTGTAACTCATCCAGGCATCTTTTCACTTTTGGTACATTAGAGTGTCTTGATTCACCCAAAGTATATATGCCAGGAAACAGGACTAGACTGACAAAAATCGTGGCGTCTCGTTTGCTTTGGAATTGTTTGGAGGAATCAGTTGCTCCAGATTTACCAACACTGTATTACTCCCTATAAAAGACCAGCGATTTATCACAACATTGTCTGAAATTCGACCTGTAATGAGTGAGATGACTGTTTTCCATTCGTAGTTGTAAGGAATGGGCAGATAACAAAATGTCAAACTTGGTAATTACCCTCAGAAACCAGGGAGGGATTACCTTAGCCTGCATTTATGGGCTCTTTGGGAGAAGCGCTTGCACATGAGATATATTTGACACACACGTGATTACTTCCACACGTGTTGAAATGAAGGAGACAGACAAGCGAGATTAGAAAAAGGAATGAAAATCTTGAGTAAGAGAGAGAGAGAGAGAGAGAGAGAGAGAGAGAGAGAGAGAGAGAGAGAGAGAGAGAGAGATTTGTTTGTCACTGAAGCTGAGAGAGAGAGAGAGAGAGAGAGAGATTTGTTTGTCACTGAAGCTGAGAGAGAGAGAGAGAGAGAGAGAGAGAGAGAGAGAGAGAGAGAGAGAGAGAGAGAGAGAGAGATGTGTTTGTTACTGAAGCTGAGAGAGAGAGAGAGAGAGAGAGAGAGAGAGAGAGAGAGAGAGAGAGAGAGAGAGAGAGAGAGAGAATATTACTGTGAACCACTATTATTCCTCTTTCACTTTCTTGGTGTAATTCGCGTTCATTTTCCTCCGTTCTGTACAAAGCTTCCCCAGGCTTCCAATTAACTTGCCTCCAGAGATTTATAGACTTTGAGTAGCCTACACTTGTGAAACTAAACGGCATAAATTTAACCTGCGACCATGCAGAGAATGAAGGACGAAAGACGAGAAAAATAAATAAGTGTTATATTCTGTGTTATAGTGTTGTTGTATGTGGGCAGGGAAGTGTAAGTTAGGTTTAAACCCACTACTATGGGTCGATTCCACAGAGGTATTCGTTTGTTAGCTTCCCAATCAACCACACTTGTAAGGCTTCATTATTTTCCAAAAGCTGAGTATCCACATTCACAAAATCTATCAAACAGTAAGATAATGATGATCACTGTATAGTATACTCACTAAATTCATTAAATAATTCACCCATAAGACATTTACACGGCTAACATTCTTTCGTTTGCGTGTTAACAAACCACTACGAACGACTGTGGAATCGACCCTGTGTCTGTATTGAACTCCCCTGATGATATGTGATACGAGAGTGTTTACATGTCCCCTAATGATAATGTGATAGGATAAAAAAAACTATGGTCACAGGGGGGTCCGATGGATTTCATATACTGAACAATCCGGCTGTCTCGGTAGGGTGACTACCAATGTAACGAAGCTGTTATCAAAATCCTTCGTTCGTGGTTCATTCTGTATCGCGCAGAAGGTGTAACCATAGTTTTTTTGCTGTGTGTACATGATGCCCTCTAGTTAAGCGCTAATTTAGCACTAATTGTGAAATATGTACGTAGAAATGCTTGTTATTCGTCCATCAGATGTCCACATAGTCTTCACAAGTACATCAAAGGACAGCTAGAGGTATGTACAGCTGGTCACACTCCCGTGAGGCCCACCCAGCGTTGTCAACGTTGGCCGAGATAACCCCGAAACACTAGTTGTGAGCTCTGCTCGCTCGAACCATTCACTGGTGGGAGGGAGAAGTAAGGGGGGATTTGAGGAGGGTAGGGGGGGGGTGCATATACAAGAGAGGTGAGAAATTATTCTTGGGGAGGTGAAAAATGAGTGGAAACTTTAAGGGACCCTGTGATGTAGTCAGATAATTGGAGATACACGAGTCCTTTAAATATTGCCACGAAACGCCACCTATATGGAAGGAGCTTGTTTCGTGTCATGGTCAGGAGGAATCAGAAGCATCCAATTTTTATACACGATCACGGGGTTCTTAATAAAAGTACGAAAATACACCCGGTTATCAATTATTTTATATACCGACATTCGTGTCAATTATTAACATCATTAAAGGTAAGATTAAGTTTTTCATATTATGATGTAACACAAAAACAACCGAGGTAATATTATTGTATACGGTATTTTTTCGTATAATATTCAATGGTTATCATCAAATACTAAACGCTGAAAAAAAAAAATACTTACACAATAACTGAAAAAGAATCATGAACCAGAATGCTCTTTATTAAATGAAGCAAATGTGAATACCTTTATATTACATGTGTCAAGTGTTGATACCACTATCACACTTCCATTTCCCCCGTATCTACCTGACAGTTTATAATCGTGTCAAATATCAAGGCTCTCATTATCCCTCACGTGATAGCAACCTTGTAATATTCTGAATACTTTTAATAATAGCCTGTTGTATTGAAATATTGGAATTTGACTATGAAACCCTTTTTTTGTCATTTGTCTCTTGGTAGCAAAAATTATTATTTGGTCTGTATCTCTCTTCTCCGTGTGTATCTCTCTTTTCTGTGTGCATGTAATATACTTATATTATTATATAAGCCAGTACACATACACATAACATAATAATGTTGGTGACAGAGGTTCTATTGGTTTTATCTGTCATGAGTTGCGACAGAACTATATTCATAATTATTTAAACATTGTAATAGTTCCATCAATTAATACATGGGATGCACAGTTGAGGTTTCATCGGACATGTTAATAAAGAAGCTGGCAACTATTTTCAACATTTCTTAAAATTAAACTTTATTGAAGGCGTGTTAAGGTCTGAAATCCTTTGTTTCCCATCATACTACACCTTCCCAATACTCACACTGTTGTATTTGATGCCATATTGGTCTTTATTGTCTACTGCTATAAGGTTGAAATTAGTGTGACTTTCCATATACACTCTACCACTACTCATACCGTTGTATTTGATGCCGTATTGGTCTTTACTGTCTTCTGCTACAAGGTTGATATTAGTGTGACATTCTATATACACTCTACCACTACTCATACCGTTGTATTTGATGCTGTATTGGTCTTTACTGTCTTCTGCTACAAGGTTGATATTAGTGTGACATTCCATATACACCTTGTCTTGTGAACTGACTGACTGCACCACCTTACACATCTTCAAGTCATCAGGACTGCCAACATGTTGGAGAGGGAATATTTCCACACTCAGTCTTCAGTACCCTTACCAGTTTAGTGGTTTTCAACCAAATCATAATCCTCTTCGAGTATCAAAACTAATTTGGGCTAACGAGACTAGAGTCAACGTCAGTCTCTAATTAATGCAAAATAAAAAAATACAGTTGACAATCCTGTGGGTGCCAGACGCATCTCCCTGGCCTCTGCTCACATGTATTATCTGCCAAAATAAGAAATTTTGCTACCTAGAAACAGATGAAATACAGAGGGATTTATAGTAAATTATCAAACAGCACGTGTTCACTATATTCAATACAACGAGCTATTATTAAAAGTATTCAGAACATTACAAGGTTGCTATCACGTGAGGGATAATGAGAGCCTTGATATTTGACACGATTATAAACTGTCAGGTAGATACGGGGGAAATGGAAGTGTGTTAGTGGTATCAACACTTGACACATGTAATATAAAGGTATTCACATTTGCTTCATTTAATAAAGAGCATTCTGGTTCATGGTTCTTATTCAGTTATTGTGTAAGTATTTTTCAACGTTTAGTGCTTGATAATAACCATTAAATATTGTACGAAAAAAGTATACAATAATGTTAACTCAGTTGTTTTTGTGTTACATCATAATATGAAAAAGTTAATCTTACCTTTAATGATGTTAATAATTGACACGAATATCGGTATATAAATAATTGATAACCGGGTGTATTTTCGTACTTTTATTAAAGCTTCCACTCATTTTTCACCTCCCCAAGAATAATTTCTCACCTCTCTTGTATAGGCACCCCCCCTACCCTCCTCAAATCCCTCCTTAGTTCTCCCTCCCACCAGTGAATGGTTCGAGGGAGCAGAGCTCACAACTAGTGTTTTGGGGTTATCTCGGCCAACGTTGACAACGCTGGGTGGGCCTCACGGGAGTGTGACCAGCTGTACTTCAATATCAAGTATAATTTATTCATGTAGGTTTAGTGGTTTACACGCTATTAGCCACCAAAGGTTTATTTACGTTTTGCAATATATGCCCTCGGTACAGAACACTTTTGATATATTAGAGTGCCTTGATTCCTCCAAAGTATTCCAGGAAACAGGCAGGGTTAGATTAACAAAAATAATGGTGGCCTGTTGCTTGAACTAGTTTGGAGAACAAATTTACTTCAGATTTACCAAAAGTGCACTACTCCCTTAATTGGCAATGTATGAAGGGTCGACCAGCAGAAGAAGGCTCGAGTGTACTGCTTCTACAGTATGTGTGTGTTTCTACTCAAGACGTCAGCTGTGAGGGGTGTATGCTTGACGCGGAGCTGTTCTATTTGTGTGTGTCTGTGTGTGTGTGTGTGGGGGGGGGGGTGATCGGGGTCAAGGTAAGAGAGCAAGCACACACATACACACAGCCACACCCACACACACACGCACATACACACACACACACCCACACCCACACACACACACACATACACATAAATAAGGCCCACAGACACAACCTTATCTAATAAAAGATATCCTTACATTCATCGATTTATACAGCTTAATGCTCCTAATTATGAAAAGTCATTCACCTTGTAAGTATTTGAACACTACTCCGAGAAAACACAAGTCATTTTGTTCTTTCACACAATTATTTGTACTCGCCCACTTCCAGATAAATTAATGACGCTGCGTATAGTACATTATTCTGGTTTAATGAAGTAAGAGAAACGAGAAAGAGAGAATTATACATCCTGTGATTCCAGTGGATATGGTACCGTTTAAATTTTAGGTATGGAGGTGAAATTATATTGGTTTGTTATATAAAGAGGGAAAGGAGGAGGGGGAGAAGTGGTGTTTGGGAAGGTAGGAGAGAATGAAGTTAACCGTGCGTGACAGAGAGATACACAGACAGGCAGGAAGACAAGTGAAAGGCAGTGAATGAATCGAATCTTTGTGACGGTTCTGTTTCTCGTAAAAGTATATATTTTTTCTTCCCTATTACCCTTTGTTCAACCCATTATATATATATATATATATATATATATATATATATATATATATATATATATATATATCTTTTTTTTTTTTTCATTATGGGAGAACCTTAATTTCTGTTTAGTGTTTGGTCACTGTCGTTGGTATTCAGTGACGTATGCAAGAATATTCGTGGTGTTGACGATGGCACTGTACAGTCACCGACCATAACGACGCCCCTCGCCTTGAGGTATACTGAACCAAAGGCACAAGCTACGGCCATTACCACTAGAGGAATATACTTTACTTTATTTCTTTATTGCAATTTTTATGACATTATTTTCCCGGATAACTCCCAGCTTTAGATGCCTTACGTACTGTACTGTACACGTTCTGAGTAGATATCAGTGTTTATAATCAGTAGATCATATACTTACGGTACATGTGTGTATTGGGTACAGACAAACTGGCAACTTTTCCACACACAGTACCGGTATTGTCAGACAACCTGTTCTTCGCACCATACGAAAACCCTGCAACGAATCTTAGCTGACTAAAACCAAGCATGCATGAAGGATAAAATAATGATTGAAGGACGAAATGTGATGTCAAGTGTAACCTCCTGACCGAAGGATACAATCAGCCAACCACGAAATGTGTTCAGTGTCATTGTGTAACCTAACCTAACGTATCCTAACCTAACTTAACCTAACGTAACCCAACCTAATGGAACTAACCTAACTTAACTAACCTAACCTAACGTAACCTAACCATGCATGTTTAGAACACCAGAGAATATAATAATTGAAGGAAGGAAATGTTGTGAATTTAGTGTCAAGTGTAACCTCACCTCACCTAACCGACCCTAACCATTTATGTATGGAGCACCAGAGGATTAAATCGGTAGAGCAAGAAACATGATAAATGTCGTTGTGTAAGCTCTGTGTGCGTGTGAGTGTGTTGCACATTATTGCCTCAAAAAAGCAACAGTAACATAATACGATTCATTGTTTTCCCAAGAGTACAGACACAGACACACACACACACACACACACACACCTTACCTGAAGCTTGATCTGAGGTTTGACTTCTTTTACAGTCTCTCTTCCTTCTTCTTGATTATTGTACTGTTGTTTGTCCAACTGCACTTCCTTCAGCTCCAAGGCCCCCTCGGGAGAAATGTATGGTGGTCTTGACGCGGGTTTGTCCTCAGGGCCACACAAGAAGGCTGGGTTGTCTTGACCATTAACCTTAGCAGTGTGGTCGTTGGGTGGATAGTCGTTAACCCCATCAGTGTGGTAGTAGGCTGGATTATCGTGACCAGTAATCTCGGTTGTGTGATCGTTGCCTTTGGTAGTGTGCTGACCCATAGCTTCTGTATTGAGATTTAAATGTTTACGACCCACATGGCTGGTTTCTTGACCCTTTGTAGTGTTGGACGTAGGGGACATGTTGGTGGGATATGACAAGCCGCCTCTGTAACCTATATTTTTTGTCCCTCAGTTTGGGTTGGATGTCTGTTAGTGTGTGTGTGGGTATACAGGGGGGCGAATCGGTAGATGGGTCAATCAGTAGATAGGTACGGTAGGTGGATAGTTGGTTGTGTGGGTATAGAAGGAAGTATATGGAGTGTTAGGTGTACGGGTGGATAGATATAGTTGTAAGAGGGTGATCGTGCGTTGACAAGGTTATACACTCGATTTAGTGAGGAAATCTTATATATGAAGTCCTCCAACGAACACTGAATGATGCAGAAGGGCAGGGTGACGTTTGGTGTTGAGGTGATTTCAACCAGTGATATTGGCGTTTGAGTAACTTGCGTCGAGAGCCCAGGCTTTAAAAACTCTAAGATATTAGTGTGACGATTTGATAATTCACCTTGACTTCATTGTGTCACTCTGTTCTGTGTTGGTGCCGTGGTGTTTATCTGGCTCGTGATTTCTGTTGTCTGAATACTCGTTCTCAATGCACCAGGTTGAAATCCCGACCACTATTACAGCACAGTTTGGTCCGGTAGCAGCGGGCACAGAGATAACAGGTGTGAGAGGGCGTGCGTGTGTGTATGTGGATATGAAGTGACTCGTGACAGACAGTGAGCCAGCCAGTCGGCCAACCAACCACACGTGAGAACTAACAAGGTTGTGAGTGTGTGTGCTCTCTGGAGACTCGCCGGGAGTTGAATGGAGACACACGAACGGAAACTCCAGCATATTATAGTCGTGAGCCAACCAGCCAGCCTCACTCACCTTCCTGACCCTCCCTTGATCAGATTTTTCACCACTCGGCGTTCTTTTCTCTAGCCGCGACGAGCCTCATTGGTTTGTTTCAGTGGTGGTGGGCGTGAGGCTGGGTGACTGGCTGATTGATATGTATTTTTATTATGGCTCGTGACTGTACATTCTAAATCTTTTTCGCTCTTTTTAAGTCACTTCTGGTGGAGTAATTGAACGAGACAGTAAACCCTCTTGATGACTGAAGTGTTTACCTGCCACAGATAATATCGTCACGAGTTTGTTAGGGTCAAATGTCAACAAATCCAGCAGCAATTAAGGCTTTTAGGGAGAAACTCTTGACGGTAAGTTGGAGAGCTATCGAATCCTCCAAACAATGCCATGAAACAGATCCCCTGTTAGTAACATTCACGTGATTTGTTCCGTGGTATAGTGTGGAGAAATCAGTAGCCCTCTCCAATTTACCAAAAAGAGGTTCTCCCCATAATTAGATAACCCGATACTTTTAAGGGGGTAGTACAGAGCTGGTAAATCTGAAACAACTGATTACTCCAAACAGTTCCAAGTAACAAGACAACATTATAATTATTTGTTCATCCGCTCCTGTTTCCTGGCATATTTGGAGGAATCAAAGCTCTCTAATGTATGTACCAAAAGTGTATCATCCCCTTAACCAAAAAGATAGATAGTAATAACTCCCTGAAATCGTATACAGATGGTCAAGATTTCCTTCACATTATCTCTTGTTGCGAATGATAGAACAACAGTTTGTATGTTCGTATACCGAAATTATTTTGCTCGTGCAGAATAGGGAAAGAATAATTATGATAGCATGCCTCCCTGAACCCGTATACAGATGGTCGAGATTTACTTCTTCGTGTTATATAATACTCTTAACTAAAAACAAAGGGAAAGAGCAGACAGTCACAGATGTCTTTTCCACGTGCCTGAGTTTTCTGTCCGTCGGTGTATTGTTGACTGTGTTTATGAGCACGTGTGTTGTGGCTGTCTCTTTATTATCATTTTTATTATTATTTTTTTTTTAACGGTGCGTGCGAATTTCCCAACGAGGAGCCCAACACACGCGGTACATTATTTTTCTTTTTGCATGTGTTTCCTGACCACATGATTATTTTCTTAAGGACCCTGTGATCGTGTATGAGACCTCTGGTGGCTTCTGATTCCTCCTGACTATGCCACGAAACAAGCTCCTTCAATATAGGTGGTGTTTCGTATCAGTGTTTGAAGGAAGCATGATCCTCTAATTTTCTCACCAGAGCACGGGGTCCCTCAAGTCGTGCATGAGTCTGAGAATTTTGTTGCTCATTACAACTGAAAACACCAAGGCTCGTCACTATGTCCTTGGATGGCTGAACAAACGTCTTCTACATATACACAGACTGACACCACACAACACCTCGCACATATCCTTACAGTTGAATGTGAAGGAAACACAAATATAATCACATTTTAAATAATAATACCCACAACTTAAAACTACCATGTTAACTACAATATAGTCCTTGAAAATTAAATTAGTATAAGTAATTAATAACCTCACAATGAAGATATTATCAAATAACACATATCTTCAGATATCGATTTAATATTCATATATCATCAATGACTGTATTTTATAAATTATATAAATAACCATATTTTGAAGTCTTAAAAATTTAATATTATGTTTTATGTTGGGCGGTAAATGTTGTGCCGCTAGATGCCATGGCATCATCAATCAATCAATTAATCAGTCATTAGTAACTGACTACATTTTGAACTTATGGTCAGTGTTGCAAAGTTTTGCAAAGGAGTTTTTCGTATGTCTTGGGTAGGGGTAGGATGTGAGAGGGGAAGAGGAAGGAAGATGAAACGAACAGGTACCACCCCGTTATTACTGTCTGGGTTACGAGTAATGAGGAGTAGTGAGAAGTAGTGAAAGGTAAAACCAGAAACTTTTACTTTTGGATGCACAGTCACGAGCCATAAAATATATTCAGGTCTGTTTCAAATAGCCTTTCGATTGCTGATTCCAGACGTCAAAATAACAACAACAACAACAACACCTGGGTACTTGTTATGGCTCTCTACTTTTCATTTACCCACAGTTGAAACAAACAAAAGTTAAGCACAGTTGCAGACACATGAAACAGACACACTTATCAAACATACCGGTACAATAAGATACCTCACCTCTACATACTCACAACGTCTCATCCTATACCCCATGTTCAATGAGGGGCCCCATTTCAGGTGTGTTTGTAATATTTGTCCTCAACTGTACCACAACACCAGAACTATGATCGATTAAAAAGTGTGTTCCTGGTGACAAACATATCTGGACGCTACAATCACTGCTGAGACTAATGGTATTAACTAAAATTGTTTGTCTTGAATAATAGAAGAGCTAGAGTAAATAATATACAAACATATACCACCACGGGCTTGTGTGGTGGAGAGCATACTCATCTTGGTGAGGTTACAGGTGAGTGGGAGTCTGGGAGAGTGTGCCTGTCAATCACGAGAGCCTTTACCAATGACGTCTACACTCCAGTTTGAGAATTTTTTTAAGCCGACTTTAGGATGACACACAACTAAGGAAGAACCTTCGCAAAAGCAAATTAAAATCTAAAGGGGGGAGGGGGCATGCTGATGGTGTAATGGTTATCATTTTCGCCTGGCAAGCGAGAGATCCCCGGTTCGATTTAAGAGTCAGTGGAATTATTGGACAATTTTCCCAGCGCACTATGTCCCTGTTCACCTTGCCGTAAGAAAGGTACCCGGCTGTAAGAGCGAGGAATGCAACCTTGTAGGCTGGGGGAAGATGTGTTGATATAACAATGACCAACACCATGAGTCGATAAGCATAGTGCCTAAAATCTTCTTCTTCTCTACGGCTTGATCCACCCTTGCTTCACCTTCATCCTTTCTTTTAATTATGGTGTAAACAAAAACAAATGTGAGTGATTACATAATTTCTCGCAAACGCCTTATGCGAAGGAAATAAACGAAGCACAAACTGTGATATCGGTAGAGGCCAGATGTACACGTAGGACCCTGTGATCGTGTGATACTTGCTTTCGTCTGATTCCTTCTGACTATGCCACGAAACATGCACCTTCAATATAGGTGGCGTTCCGTATCAATGTTTGAAGGACGCACGAACCTCCAATTTTCTGACTACATCACGGGGTCCTTAAAGGGGCCTGTGTTGTTGTCAGGAAATTGTAGGTAAATGAGTCCTTCAAATATTGCCACGAAACACCACCTGTATGGAAGGAGCTTGTTTTGCGGCATAGTCAGGAGGAATCAGAAGACCCCAATTTTCATACACGATCACGGGGTCTTTACTGTACTTCACTCAACCGGAAGAGCGTTCGTTATCTGTAAAAAGTCGAGCACAGCAGATGGCAGGAAACTTCTTCACCTCTTGTTATTATTATTATTATTATTATTATTATTATCGTCTTAAGGGGATAGTACACTGTTGGTAAATCCGGAGCAAACGATTCCTCCAAACTACTACAGGCAACAGGCTACTATTATTTTTGCTAATCTGGTCCTGTTTTCTGACATACTTTGGAGGAACTAAGTATACTTTTGTTACATTAGAACGCATCGATTCCTCCAGTTACGGCATGCCAGGAAACAGAGGACCAGATAAACAATAGTAAAGGTGGTCTGTTGTTTGGAATAGTTAGGATGAATCAGTTGCCCCAGATACACCAACAATGTATTGACCATTTAATTTAGTTGTTGCGACTTATACAGGAGTAGTGAGAGATGTATGGACTTAATTTTTTACTTACCTCATCAACCTGTGAAATGTCAGGAGCTTTGTATCCGAGACAATAGACCATTCACCAATCCATCATTTATGCGTGTGTGTGTGTGTGTGTGTGTAATTGGGAAATGATGGTGTTGATGGTATTGTATTGATGGTGTTGTGGTAATGAACAACAACACCAACACCACCATCACCACCACCACCACCAACAACGACAACAACACCACCACCACCACCACCAACACGACCAACAACAACAACACCACCAACAACAACAACACCACCACCCCCAACAACAACAACACCACCACCACCACCACCACCACCACCACGACCAACAACAACAACACCACCAACAACAACAACAACAACAACAACACCACCACCACCACCATCACCACCACCACCAACAACATCAGCAACAACACCACCATCACCACCACCACAACCACCGCCACCACTACCAACAACACCACCACCACCACCACCACCACCACCACTACCATCACCACCACCATCACCACCACCAACAACAACACCACCATCACCATCACCACCATCACCACCACCACCAACAACATCAGCAACAACACCACCATCACCACCACCACAACCAACACCACCACTACCAACAACACCACCACCACCACCACTACCATCACCACCACCATCACCACCACCAACAACAACACCACCATCACCATCACCACCATCACCACCACCACCAACAACATCAGCAACAACACCACCATCACCACCACCACAACCACCACCACCACCACTACCAACAACAACACCATCACCACCACCACCAACAACATCAGCAACAACACCACCATCACCACCACCACAACCAACACCACCACTACCAACAACAACACCACCACCACCACCACCACAACCACCACCACCACTACCATAATGCTGGTTGGTTCTTGGCTGCAATCATTTCTATGTCTCTCTATTTAATTTTCTTTTTCCTCCTCAGGGACTTTAATTATCCACTACATTTTTCCCCCGGCTATCTGTTTTGCTTGGCTTTTTACTTGACTATGTTTTTCTGACCTGAGCGTTTGTCTATTGTTTTGTCAAGGTACGCACATTATCCTAAGGGACCCTGTGATGTAGTCAGAAAATTGGAGGTTAGTGAGTCCCTTAAATATTGCCACGAAACACCACCTATATTGAAGGACTTTGTTTCGTGGCTTAGTCAGGAATATTCAGAAGCCACCAAGTCTCATACACGATCACAGGGTCCTTAACTGTGCGTTCACTGTATTTTTAACCAGACTCTGAGTATTGTTTCACCTGTGTAGTGTAATGCAGTGTAATGTAGTGTAGTGTAATACAATGTAGTGTATCGTAGTGTGGAGTCGTGTAGTGTACTGTAATGTAGTGTGGAATTGTGTAGTTTGGTGTAATGTGTAGTCACTTTTCTCATTAACCTTGTCTTTGGAGAAACTTGTAATGGGTTATCCTGATTTTGGTCCGAAAGGGAAACGGTCTGTCCTTGGCCCTTCAGTCACGACTTTCTAGAAACAATCGATAGGGAGAAAAAACATAATGAAGGAGTGTACTGTGAAATTCTCTCTCTCTCTCTCTCTCTCTCTCTCTCTCTCTCTCTCTCTCCATTATTCATGTGTTTGTTTGTTTGTTTGTTTCACCTGGTCTTGATCACGTCCTGGACACGTGCTCACCAACTGTTACCCTCCCGGAATGAGCTCAGAGCTCGTAGTGACCGATCTTTGGGTAAGGCTGTGTGTGTGTGTGTGTGTGTGTGTGTGTGTGTGTGTGTAGGCTAAGTCCATCTATTCCATGGGTACGAGAGACAAAAAAAAAAAAAAAAAAAAAAAAAAAAAAACACGAAAGCTCACACATCAGCAAAGCGATTATAACAATAACTTCTGGCAGCAGTGAACCCCCATCAACTTTCCACCAAGGCTTGAGTGAAGGTCCTGCCTGAGTTGGAAATATTAGAGTGGGTGTCATCGGGGAATCCACAGCCTGCCTGCTTCCCGAATCTGGTTTGTGACGTCACGGGTTGGCTAAATTCCACTCACTTGTTGGCTCGCTTGTAGAGATTGTTTACATGCATGGGATCCTATCTGTAGACTCGTTTTTTTTTTTTTTTTTTTTTTTTTTTACGGCCGTGGTGTGTGTGTGTGTGTGTGGTGGATGCAATACTTAATTAATATGTATTTATGGCTTCCCTTTGGTCCAATTCATCACGTACTTTCGTTTCTTTACCTGTCCTTTCTTTCCTTCTGTTTCCTTCGTGTTTGCTGTTCCATGACTTCTCTATCACCTGTTCCATTGTTTTACAGGGTCTTCCACGCCTACTGTATAAGGGAGATAGTTTTTCATCTTCAATCTATCAGTAATTTAGCATCTTGAGTATTTCGGAGAGAGAGAGAGAGAGAGAGAGAGAGAGAGAGAGAGAGAGAGAGAGAGAGAGAGAGAGAGAGAGAGAGAGAGAGAGAGAGAGAGAGAGAATATGGGCTGGAGGAGTGGTGAGAGAGGGAAGGAGGAAAATAAATGATACACTGTATTACATGGGTTAACCAACGTGTGTGATACGTCGAACGTCGAGGGGGAAATCCAATGAGGCAGGTAATGTCCTCACACCCCAATGACCGACTAGCTCCCGGCGAACGGATGTGATGGAATACCAGAGTTCAATACAGTTCACCTGCAGCTACAATATTAAAGGGATGGTGTGTACAGTGTTGGTAAATTTGTAGTAACTGATTCCTGCAAACTATTCCAAGCAACAGGACATGCACCATTTATTTGTGTTAATCTGATCCTGTTTTCTGGCATACTTTGGAGGAATCAAGGCACTCTAATGTAGGCTACCAAAAGTATTATATCCGCTTAAGGGACCCTGCATGTGATATAGTCAGAAAATTGGAGATAAATGAGTCCTTCAACTATTGCCACGAAACACCACCTATATGGATGGAGCTTGTTTCGTGTCATGGTCAGGAGTTTGGGAGAATCAGTTGCACCAGATTTACCAACACTATACTACCACTTTAATAAGGACACTTACTAATTCAAGCTGTTTCGATACTGTTTACATTCTAATCTTTCCCTAATGAAGATACATCTACAAGTGTGTTGGTCCGTCTGAGGGTAGTAGGCAAGTAGAACCAAGGTAAATATAGCTATATTTACCTTGGCTACGCCTTTACCTTGAGCAGAACATCCATATTGTTGACGATAGTGTGCATGGTGCCGTTACGATGACTCCATAGATAGAGTCATCGTACCGGTACCACGCTACAGTCAACACCATGGATATTCTTGCATCTGTACAGCCCTGTGAGTGTCAATCGTTGCCACATTACCTTGGAGGTGGAGTCAACCTGTCTGGACGCAGAAGACAAAAGTATTCCGGGATTGTACGTGTGTGTGTGTGTGTGTGTGTGTAGGGAAACCCACGAGTTCTTCTAATTACACACACACACACACGATTTCTTTGATAGAGTTGCAATGGATCATTTGACGGTAATCATTATATAACCAAAATTAAAAACATTACCGAAATTTTTCATCCATCACTATACCTTTACTTACAGAGAACTAACATTAAGCTTAAAAGGGTATATATAGTAAATGATATAGTAAATGGGTATCTGTCCAAGTTATTGTTCTGTTGTATCATATCCCAGTCACATATACCATAAGGGGAGAACCTCTTTATGGATTAACTGGAGAGCTGTTGATTCCTCCAATGTATTCTAGGAAACAAATAACTTCAGTGGTACTAAAGGGGATCTGTTTTGTGACATAGTTTGGAGGATTCAGTAAATAGCCCTCTTCCAATATCCCGTTTTCCCCTGAAGGACCCCTATGATGTAGTCAGAAAATTGGAGGTTAACGAGTCCTTCTAATATTACCATGAAACATCACCTACATTAAAGGAACCTGTTTCATGGAATAGTCAGAAGGAATCAGAAGCCACCACCAGGTCTCATACACCATCAAAGAGTCCCTTACATGAACGTGTGAGGCGAGACAATAATAACACATTTTCGTCTTCGTGTATCGTGGAATTTTTTTTGTTTTGGTGTCACTGAGGCCTATCACGTTAGTAATATATTAATGACAATTGTGCCTTACGTTAATCCTCGTGTGTTTGGTGTCGTGGCGTCACACTTTCTCCAGTATAACATTAATTTGATAGATTGTATTCGGTGTGGGACAGTCTAACATTTGGGTTACTCAGGCGTGCAAGGTAATGTCAAGGTTATAATAATATACTGTACAGTTTGTCCTTGGTCACAACATATAAATATATATATTGTTACGCCACGCCCCAAAGATCAAACATGCTACACAACAAAAATAATTAATGGGGTACTCAACACACAACAAGGTCACCACCGAACGCTACAAGTTTGCAATACTGTTGTTTCCCGAGCCTAATACTAAGGAAGCCTGACCCACCTGGCTACTGCACATCCAGAAACTAACTTCAACCTGCAGCGCAACGGAAAATTTGGGGAAAACAGTCAGAAGGCAGATTTTCACTACAAGGGGATTAACTGTGAATCTTATTTGAGCAGTGACAGACTTCAACACTGGGATTTCTTGGGCCAGGACCTCATTATAACGAGAGGTTCACTTAATGAGGCCTGACAACAATTGGTGTAATATTAGTGTTTATATTATAATATTGAGTATTTGCCGTCCTTGTAAACTAGATATTCGTAGTGTCCTCCCATCCAAATCCTCAAGAATATAACAGCGACTAGCTACAAGGACGTAACACAAAAAATACAATTCTCACACAAAGGAACAAGGCAGGAATTCAAAGCCTTTACCAAAACTGTATTTCATATAACCTTGCCACAATTATGTCTTTCTTCGTGTTGGAGTGTGTGTGAAATGTGTAAGATGTTCAGAGCCAGGCAAATTAGGTATACAATAATACAGCAGGAATTCGGACTTGCTTCCTCCCACAATAAAACTGTCCTGTATCACAAAATTCTTTAATTACAAAACTATTCAAACTAAGCCCTCCAAAACATACAGAACAAATGCTCAGGTGTAACTTAAGAACCCTGTGATCGTGTATGAGAATTGGAGGCTTCTGCTTCCTCCTGACTATACCACAAACGAAGGTGGAAGGATAAACAATTATTTAACCAGTATCTTATTCTTCCTAATCAGTATTTCATATTTCCTAGACGGTATTTTATTCTTCCTAAATGCCACAAAATGTCAATGAAGGGGATGAAGGGGTGTGTTACAATGCAATGAAAGAAAATGAAAGTGGAAAGGTAAACAGTGGTAGACCAGGGAACGTCATAGGATCACTGGGGAGGATTTTGATGGGTAGAAGTGTGAGTATGGAAGTGAAAAGGGAACTAAGAAATAGTATAATCCTGCCAACACTGACATATGCATCAGAGACATGGACATGGAGTAAGGCTCATCAATCTAGAATAGGTGCAGTTGAAATGAGTTACTTGAGAGGAGCATGTGGAAGTACTTACCAGGTGGGATGGAGAAAGTAATGAGAGTGTGTATGAGAGATGGGTATGAGTGAGAAGGCAATTGGAATTGAGTGTAGAGTGGTTGAGAGAGTGAAGCGTAATACACAGGTGGTTTGGACATGCGGGGAGAATGCAAAGTGAGGAGTTTGTAAAGAAGGTGTATGGAAGTGAAGTTGTGGGACCTGGTGTGAAAGGCAGACCGCCGATTAGATGGCAGAACAGAGTGGAAGGAGAGAAACGTGAGGGGCAGAGGAAGGCTTGACCAAGTAAGGAGGGAGTGTTGGAACAGGGAAAACTGGAGACACTTCTGCCGTGGCCACCCCCTTGGGGGGAGTTCCCAGAGGGAACTAAACGTCAGAGCTATAGATAGATAGATTGATAGGGTTATGCCCTGATACACTGGATTAAGGATAACTTGATGGGTTTGGCAAAATTGCAAAGCAATGTAAACATGTAACTTCAGTATTAATTAACTTCCGAAATTTTTGTTCATGTCTACAATAGCTTTGTGTACTATTCTTAATTTTCAATAGATTTTGACATGTTTGTAAAATATGTTTTGCCTAAATTAATTAAGTACCCTAAAATTCCCCCAAATTAGGCATTACCGTAAACACTACCCTAAAGAGGGTCTGATTACCCTAGTTTAGGGTATTATACTCTAAAATGGAAGCACTGGTCGAGTTGCACCGACTGGGGATGGAAAGTATAGTGTCATTGTATCTTGTTGTTGTCTGGTAAAAATGTATAGAGTCTATTTATATTTGTTATATACTGTTTATATTTGTTATTATGTATACATTTCATTTTCTCGTTTATATAAAATGTTTACAGCCGAAATCAGCCAGGCATCTGATTGGCCAAGGCGTAAATCTTATAAGTGAGTCGTAGATTTTTGTGCGCCAACTAGAGTCTTCGAAAACCTCTGTTCCATGCAAAAAAAAACAGATGCCCTGTATTCCTGTATTGAAATGGTCTGTTTGTTGGCATAGTTTGGGGAAATCAGCAGCCCTAAAATGATTATTCACCCAAAAGTATACGAAGTAGGAAAATTCTGCACACACTGGGAGGGAAGTCGTGCATTCTGACAGTTTTTGCCAAGGCCTGGCCGGGCAAACCCGGGAGATGGGGAAATAGAGAGAGAGAAGGAGGAAAACTAAGAAAGAATGTGATGACAAGAGGAAGAAAAGAATACAATTTTAAACAATGTTCTTGTACTTGACGTCTTCTTCCTCTCTCTGTGTGAACTGTGTTCTCGCCTGCTGAGAAGTGGACGATATTTTGAGTGTTTTGGCACCCCTTCGAACCTTTGTCACTCCATATCAGCCTACGCAGGACATTCGTACCACCTGTGACGCCAAGGATAATAAATTGTCCTTTCTGTTTCCAATATTAAATTCATCCCTGCACTCCAACTGAACTGAAGGACAAATTAAAAAAACACAATGTTGCTTAAAAAAGTCCATTCTGTGGGTTTGTCAATGTTCAGCCCAATTCTATTTTTATCGAAAAATGAAAAAGAAATTCTGGAGCTCAGGAAACAACGACGCGTTTTCAATTATCCTGACACACTCAAGAAAGTGAAGAAAAAAGAAAGGAGGAAAATTTTGGTTGATTGCTATTTAGTTTTGTCGCGAACAATAAGGTGTACGCGAGTATACCAATCCTTTATTTTCTTCTTTGGGGTCCAACCACTCCTGTTCTATCCTTCATGTTCCTCCTTTCCTTCCATTCCCTTCGTTCTTGCTGTCCTACATCTTTGTCACATGAAGCAGACTTTCAGCCTTTAGCCTTCATATCCATTATTATATGATAAAATTCTCACAGCAGGATTGATTTGATCTCCAAAACAATTCCTCTCTCTCTCTCTCTCTCTCTCTCTCTCTCTCTCTCTCTCTCTCTCTCTCTCTCTCTCTCTCTCTCTCTCTCTCTCGAGGGGTATGACCCACAGTGATGTGGGCAGTGTTTTAAGAGTTTTGGCATCCCCTTCAGAGCAGAGCCACTTTTTATCAGTTCTTCAATGGACGGGGCCTGCCAATGTTTCGTGGCGAGAAAAATATTTGTGACAGCCACAGGTGAATAGTGAGTGACAGGTGTCAAGTCTGTTATTAACTCCCATGAATTTTAATTCCTCAGTCGTTGTTATACGTTTAATTTTCACTTCCCAGTCATTATTATACATAAAATTTATTCTCCCTCAGTGTATATTCTATGTGTAATATGCACTCCCTCTGAATAATATGCACTCCCCAGTCCTGACCTCATTTCGAATTTGATAACGTTTCGGTTCGATTCTAATATTTTGACATTGAATTCACTATTACAATCTTATACGGTTATCTAATACATTATGATCAGCAGCCGAATAGTCATGACTGTGGACTGTATGCAACTGCAAATGCTATCAAAGTTTTAGCAGAGGATAGTAATCCAATGTCCTAATATATATTTATATCAAAATGAGGCAGCATCTCATAATCTGTTCTGAAAAGGGAGTGTTGTTTACCTTTTCCTAAATAATTGAAACCGTAGAAGAGGAAAGCAGCCCATGAAGCAGCCTACCACAAAGCTAATAACAATAATTATGTAATTATGGTATATTTTGTAGTTCTGTGATCTAATATTATTATTATTATTATATTTTTCAGTATGTCATATTCTGTGGGTCAAAATTATTTTATTGCCTATTGTACATTTTCTTCGTTTTTAACGTGATTATTTTTTTTTTTTTTTTGCATATTGCATATTGGATACACTAGCACATGAAGTGAACTTTGTTGCTTAATGACTGAATCACTTAACCGAAGAGTATACTTTTGTTACATTAGAACTCCTTGATTCCTCCAAAGTATGCCAGGAAACAGAAGCAGACTATCAAAAATAATGGTGGCCTGTTGCTTGGAATAGTTTGGAGGAATCAGTTGCTGCAGATCTATCAACACTGTACTTCCGCCTTAAATCTCTTAATTAAACATGTGAGCCCCTGTACCACGCGGCAGTGCTGGCGACTATACATCAAGATGAAAGTAAAACTTAACTGTGTATACACCTTAAATGTATAATGATTGGGACAAAAAGATATATCGTGCATACACAACTAGGTATGTACAGTCACGAGCACTAATAAGTATACAGTTTTGGTTGAAGCTTAGAACAGTCCAATTCACCAACGAACTAATTCCAATGGAGATCTTAATGTGTATTTATTTACTGTCTCTATAGGTATTCGAAGCACACCTGAATATTTATTAGTGCTCGTGACTGTACTTATCTGCAACTTCTAAACACTGGAATTTACAAGAAAGGTGTACCTAATATAATATGACTTTGAGGGGATCTGTATATTTTTGCAAGGGAAAAATGAAAATAAAACTCTTAACGCTCTATATAATTGTCTCTTTCCTGGCATCGTTAGTAGGATTCAGTCAACCTTCCTAGTCGCTGGCAGTAAAATTAATCCTTATAATGTGATCAGATCTCGAACCTTTGACTGTCCGGAGTTTAGAACCGACAGAAAGTTACTCATTTCAAACGAAGAAACAAAACAAAATAAAAACATTAAAACAACATATAATATTTGTTGGTGTTTGAGTTGTACAATACAATTACTACAATAACGGAGATTGTGAGGACAAAGAAATTGGAGTAACAACAACAACAACAACAACAACAACAACAACAACAACAGTGATAAGGGGGAAATTTTGTGTTTGATAAATCTGGAGCAACTGAATCCTCCAAACTATTCCAAGCAACAGAACACCATTATTTTTGCTCATCTGGTCTTGGTTCCTGGCATACTTTGGAGGAATCAAGGCACTCCAATGCAACAAAAGTGAATTAATTACCCCCCCTTAAGGGACCCTGTGATGTAGTCAGAAAATTGAAGATAAATGAGTCCTTCAAATATTGCCACGAAACACCAACAACATGGAAGGAGCTTGTTGTTTCGTGGCCTAGTCAGGAGGAATCAGAAGCCTCCAATGTTCATACACGATCACAGGGTCCTTAAGGATAATATTAATGATAAAAATTATAACCTACTTTATAATGGGCACTTTTTGTCTGTCTGTCTGTCGGGGGGCTGTCTATCTCTCTTTAATTTTTCCACGAACTGCTCTATCGTATTTTATTTTACCTGGCCTTAACCTACTCGCACCGTACAGTGAGCAACAAAAGTCGTGTTGCCACATCTGTCAAGTCATGAAGTAGAGTATGGAAATGTATTAAGCTTCATATATGCAGGGTTGTAAAATGAAAACCCAGAGTAGTTTGTTTACTAATTTGCTCCCTGGATATTGTAACTCTGTGTTGTTGGTGAATGTGTTTGGTTAGATTATTATTATCCTTTATGTTATCCTTTCTTGTTAAACGCTAAAAGAGGCGACACAACTTTTACCGCCGACTGTACAGTGACCACAAAAATGACTCCACACGCTGTTGTTTTCGAGGGTTTACAACATATAGAAAATGTAAGACTACGTAACTGCAATACAACATCATTTTTAGGTTTGTTGTTTTCTATTCACTGAGTCACTTGGTAAACCATTCATTGCAGTACTTCCAGAATAATGATGACCTCTCTTTCCATATAGCCTGTGTAAGAATTCTTGTGGCCAACTGTACATACTGTAACTGGAATCCTCAAAACCCAAGAATGGTGTTTCAGGGGATATAGTATGCTTTTTTTACAGTATGTACAGTCACTCATAAAAGTAAAGACACCCCCAGGCAAGACACCTTTTAAGTGGTGTGATATCGGTTCTGGTAACATTGTACAGCTGGTCACACTCACTGTGGTCACACTCCCGTGAGGCCCACCCAGCGTTGTCAATGTTGGCCGAGATAACCCCAAAACACTAGTTGTGAGCTCTGCTCGCTCGAACCATTCACTGGTGGGAGGGAGAAGTAAGGGGGGATTTGAGGAGGGTAGGGGGGGGGGGTCTATACAAGAGAGGTGAGAAATTATTCTTGGGGAGGTGAAAAATGTGTGGAAGCCCAGTTATCAATTATTTATTTACCGACATTCGTGTCAATTATTAACATAATTAAATGTAAGATTAAGTTTTTAATATTATGATGTAACACAAAAACAACCGAGGTAATATTATTGTATACGGTATTTTTTCGTATAATATTCAATGATTATCATCAAATACTAAACGCTGAAAAAAAAAAATACTTACACAATAACTGAAAAAGAATCATGAACCAGAATGCTCTTTATTAAATGAAGCAAATGTGAATACCTTTATATTACATGTGTCAAGTGTTGATACCACTATCACACACTTCCATTTCCCCCGTATCTACCTGACAGTTTATAATCGTGTCAAATATCAAGGCTCTCATTATCCCTCACGTGATAGCAACCTTGTAATATTCTGAATACTTTTAATAATAGCCTGTTGTATTGAAATATTGGAATTTGACTATGAAACCCATTTTTTGTCATTTGTCTCATGGTAGCAAAAATTATTATTTGGTCTGTATCTCTCTTCTCCGTGTGTATCTTTCTTTTCTGTGTGCATGTAATATACTTATATAATTATATAAGCCAGTACACATACACATAACATAATAATGTTGGTGACAGAGGTTCTATTGGTTTTATCTGTCATGAGTTGCGACAGAACTATATTCATAATTATTTAAACATTGTAATAGTTCCATCAATTAATACATGCGATGCACAGTTGAGGTTTCATCGGACATGTTAATAAAGAAGCTGGCAACTATTTTCAAAATTTCTTAAAATTAAACTTTATTGAAGGCGTGTTAAGGTCTGAAATGCTGTGTTTCCCATCATACAACACCTTCCCAATACTCACACCGTTGTATTTGATGCCGTATTGGTCTTTACTGTTTTCTGCTACAAGGTTGATATTAGTGTGACATTCCATATACATTCTACCAATACTCACACCGTTGTATTTGATGCCGTTTTGGTCTTTACTGTCTTCTGCTACAAGGTTGATATTAGTGTGACTTTCCATATACACCTTGCCTTGTGAACTGACTGACTGCACCACCTTACACATCTTCAAGTCATCAGGACTGCCAACATGTTGGAGAGGGAATATTTCCACACTCAGTCTTCAATACCCTTACCAGTTTAGTGGTTTTCAACCAAATCATAATCCTCTTCGAGTATCAAAACTAATTTGGGCTAACGAGACTAGAGTCAACGTCAATCTCTAATTAATGCAAAAAAAAAAAAAAAAAAATAGTTGACACGCCTGTGAGTGTCAGACGCAATCTCCCTGGCCTCTGCTCACATGTATTATCTGCCAAAATAAAAAAAAATTGCTACCTAGAAACAGATGAAATACAGAAGGATTTATAGTAAATTATCAAACAGCACGTGTTCACTATATTCAATACAACGAGCTATTATTAAAAGTATTCAGAATATTACAAGGTTGCTATCACGTGAGGGATAATGAGAGCCTTGATATTTGACACGATTATAAACTGTTAGGTAGATACGGGGGAAATGGAAGTGTGTTAGTGGTATCAACACTTGACACATGTAATATAAAGGTATTCACATTTGCTTCATTTAATAAAGAGCATTCTGGTTCATGATTCTTATTCAGTTATTGTGTAAGTATTTTTCAGCGTTTAGTGCTTGATAATAACCATTAAATATTGTACGAAAAAAGTATACAATAATATTACCTCGGTTGTTTTTGTGTTACATCATAATATGAAAAAGTTAATCTTACCTTTAATTATGTTAATAATTGACACGAATGTCGGTATATAAATAATTGATAACCTGGTGTATTTTCGTACTTTTATTAAAGCTTCCACTCATTTTTCACCTCCCCAAGAATAATTTCTCACCTCTCTCGTATAGACACCCCCCCCCCCTACCCTCCTCAAATCCCTCCTTACTTCTCCCTCCCACCAGTGAATGGTTCGAGCGAGCAGAGCTCACAAATAGTGTTTAGGGGTTATCTCGGCCAACATTGACAACGCTGGGTGGGCCTCACGGGAGTGTGAACGTCAGAGGTGGTGGTGGTGTAGGTTGTGTTTGGAGGAATGTTGGTTTGCTCGAAACATTATCCCAACTCATGCTTGCGTCTGGCACCCACAGGCTTGTCAACTATTTTTTTTTTTTTTTTTTTTTTTTTGCATTAATTAGAGATTGACGTTCCCTCTAGTCTAGTTAGCCCAAATTAGTTTTGATACTCCAAGAGGATTATGAGTTGGTTGAAAACCACTAAACTGGTAAGGGTATTGAAGACTGAGTGTGGAAATATTCCCTCTCCAACATGTTGGCAGTCCTGATGACTTGAAGATGTGTAAGGTGGTGCAGTCAGTCAGTTCACAAGACAAGGTGTATATGGAAAGTCACACTAATATCAACCTTGTAGCAGAAGACAGTAAAGACCAAAACGGCATCAAATACAACGGTGTGAGTATTGGGAAGGTGTTGTATGATGGGAAACACAGCATTTCAGACCTTAACACGCCTTCAATAAAGTTTAATTTTAAGACACCCTATGGTCAGAATTATTAACAACAAATAATACTACATCTATATTTGTCTCACCATCATAACATTTTTCATTGTTGTATATATAAAACCATTCTCATCAATCATCAACCATATATATAATGTATTGTGTATTTTCAGCCTTATGGCTGCAACCTCAATAAACCGTTTATTATTATTATTATTATTATTATTATTACACACACACACACACAGTACACAACACACATGTACAGTACACTTCTCCACATTCACACACACACACACACACACACACATACATACACAACACTCACAGACACTTTCACAACACACATGTACAGTACACACACACACACACACACACACACACACACACACACACACTATCACACTATAATTACATCGCCTTAATGACCACTACAAAATTCGATAGTCGATAGTTAAACCCCAACAACCAAAACCAAGATTCTAGTTTCTGGAGGCTTGCTTTCACGAGTCACATTATAACCAAATGTATACTGGCTGGACCCATTGGACCCCACTCTCAGGGATAGGGTCCCACCCCAAAAACAAAAAAAGAAAAAAAAATTCACAATGATGCTTGGGCTGTAGCGATAAAACCAATCATAGACTATCCTTAATAAATAGTCTCATTGCCTCTTCCTGCTCATATTGCAAAGGGATTAACATTATTCACCATTAATTAATAATAACCAAACCCTAACTTAAACTGACTAGGGGTCGAGCTAGTATACAGTTGGAAATAATGCACACACATCACATTACATCACATCGCATTCCACGCATGGAAAAACTTTGAAGGTTAAGAGGGAGGTTCAGTGTTTGGTAAGTCTGGAGTAACTGATTCCTCCAAACTATTCCAAGCAACAGGTTATACCATTATTCTTATTAACCTGGTCCTGTTTCCTGATATACTCTTCAAGGAATCAAGGAGCTCCAATGACTAAGTGTGTCGGGAGTGTATTATCATCCCCCTTCAGCAGGATCAGGTTATATTGTTACTATATTTTCATCTCAATGGCGTATAATTCACACACACACACACACACACACACACACACACACACACACACACACACACACACACACACACACACACACACACACTCAAACGTGAATATGACAAAACATCCGCAGTCACATATTTTTTCACACTTTCATCTCCCCCCCCCACCCACCCACACACACATATATATACACACACACACACACACACACACACACCCACCCACCCACCCACACACACACACACACACACACACACACACACACACACACTCAAACGTGACTAAAACAACATATTCACAGTCACACATTTTTTCATACACCCACATCCATCCCCCCCTCACACACACACACACACACACACACACACACACACACACACACACACACTGTATACACATCATCTTCAGTTACATTTATTACATTTATGGCCATGATAAAGTCGATAAATGTTTGGAGGTTCACATTTTCTTTGGTGCGATTTGAAGGGCCCGTCGTGATTCCTCCAAACTATGCTACGAAACAAACTCCTTATAATTTTATACTTAGGGAGGATATTGGAGGAATCAGCAGCCCTCCAATTCACCCCAATATTATACAGTGTTGGTAAATCAGGAGCAACTGATTCCTTTAATTAAGCAATTCCAAGCAACAGGCCACTATTCTTTATGTTAACCTGGTCCTGTTTGTTTCCTGGCACACTTTGGAGGAATCAAGGCACTCCAGTGTACCAAAAGTGTGATATCTCCTAAAGGGGGTAATTCATTTTTGATACATTGGAGTGCCATGATTCCTCCAAAGTATGTCATGCAGGAAACGGGACCAAATGAATAAAAATAATGGTGTTCTGTTGCTTGGAGTAGTTTGGAGGAATCAGTTGCTCCAGATTTACCAACAATGCACTTCCACCTTAAAATCCATTTCACACTACTCACTTTCGTTGTTGACAGTCAATTAGGCCGCAACACGACGCCATCAAACGGCTCTGTATATATTGGCCTTGATTGACAATGACTGACTTGTTCCTGATATACGTCCTTCACTGCAGTCATCTGTCATTATGTTCACTCGGATGGAAATGGATAATTATTACGTATGGAATTGCTGAGATAAAACAGTTGATCTGGCCATGTAGGTTATAAAGTACCGGTATTACATATAATTATAGTAATAGAGAGTAATAAACTTTAAATACACTTAGCTGGTTTGTTTAGTTCCTCGCCAATTACTATCCATATCTTATCTTTATGAGAGTTGTCGCTGTACCTTCTGTTGGTCATATCAAATAACTCCTCATACTCATATCAACCTTTCATCCATGGTGCCAAACAAGGAACTATATGCGCCATCAATATTAGTTAATTGACAACTGTAAAGCCGCGAGTTGGACGGGTGTTGTACAGGACTCATTATCACTCCATCAGGACGCCTGTCACAACGAAAACGGGTCGTGTGAAATCGATCTCATCTATTTCACTCAACGCTCATTCGATATAATTCTGTATACTCAAAATAGCCAGAACTATAGACTGGATTATTGGCAGTGAGTTTAATATTGTGATTTCATTTCTCAACTGTCCTACCTATCCTTCCATCTCCTCCGTGTTTGGTGATTGTCCCACCTCTCTGTCACCCACGGTCGAGTTAGTAATAATTCGACCGTGCTATTACCTTCTCCCTCGTCCTACAGAGTCTTCTAGGCTTAAGACGGTCTTCTTTTATACTCAAACCATGAAATCTCGCCGGGCACAGCGGGTAAATCCTGCAATAAACTGTAATAATGAAAGTTTGGTAACGATTGAGAGAAGAAGCGTTTGCGATTAAAAAAAACAAAAAAAAAACACTGGTTAGAACTAGTGAGTTAAGGGGGTGCGGGAGTAGGGGACAGGCTTGGGGGGTGCGGGTATAGGGGGACAGGCTTGGGGTGGGTAGAAAGCCTGTCCCCTATTCCCGCACCCCCCTAACCCGCCCCCCCAAGCCTGTCCCCCTACTCCCGCAACCCCCCAAACCCCCCCAAGCCTGTCTCCTACTCCCGCACCCCCCTAAACCCCCCCAAGCCTGTCCCCCTGTTCCCGCACCCCCTTAATTAAATACAAAGACTACATCAAGAATTGTTTTGCTCTTCAGAAGGTAAAAGAAAAGCTAATCGGATATACCATGGTGCACAAAAGTTCATTAAGGGGAGGGTAAAGTGTGAACATGTTTGGAGATAATGATTCCTCCAAACTAGCCCCAGCAACAGACCACCATTATTTTTGTTAGTCTGGTCCTGTTTCCTGGCGTACTTTGGAGGAATCAAGGCACTCTAATGTACCAAAATACACCTTAAGGGACCCTGTGATGTAGTAAAAAAATTGGAGATAAATGAGTCCTTCAAATATTGCCACGAAACACCACCTATATGGAAGGAGCTTTTATTTCTTGGCATAGTCAGGAGGAATCAGAAGCCACCAAGTCACATACATGATCACAGGGTCCTTAATGCCCTCAGCCAGCCACAATATGTCTGAGGTTCCTGCATGTGTTTCGAATGACAAAACACAATTCGCCATCTACTCTATGGATTTCAGACACGGATTTTCATACACGATCATCACTCACAGGGTCCTTAATTAAGTACTGTATATATAGTGACGTAGAAGAAGGATGTGAATAAGAGCAGGTCCGGGTTAGGTTGGTGGGTGGGTGGGTTGGTTGGTTGGCCAGGAAACAACACATCAACAACACTTAACCTCTGAACAACCACTGACGACTTGGGCAATTTTCTCTGAACAATGACTGACTGAGGACTTGGGCAATATTCTCTGAGCTACCACTAGATAATTTATATTTTCTCTAACCCAATACTAGTCAATTCATATTTTCTCTAACCCAATACTGGTCAATTTATATTTTCTTTGACCTAATACTAGACAATTAATATATTCTCTGATCTACCACTAGACAATTCATATTTTCTCTGACCTAATATTAGATAATTCATATTTTTCCCTGACCTACTACCTGACAATTCCAATTTTCTCTGACCCAATACTGGTCAATTTATATTTTCTCTGACCAAATACTAGATAATTCATATTTTTCTCTGACTTTGTACCTGACAATTTTAATTTTCTCTGTCCTAATACTAGTCAATTTATATTTTCTCTGACCTTATCCCAGACAATTCTTTTTTTCTTTGAACTAGACAACAATTCCTTTTCTTTTCGTGGGGGAAGCTTTTACCAACTCCCTAACCTTTAAAAATATCGAAAATGAACCACTAACAAGAGTTTATGGTTGAGATAGATAATTTTTCTGGACCACCAACGCCAGCCTCCTTGAAACATCACATGCAGCCAATTCGCCAAGGAAGCATCCGAGAAAAAAAAATGCTTATACAGACAGACGAGGACACACACACACACACACACACACACACACACACACACACACACACACACACACACACACACACACACACACACACATAACAAACACACAAACATCGGAAATTAGTATAACAGACTGTAATGTACTTTTATATTGTTGTATTATTTTATCATTGTATTATTCTATTTGAGTCTGATATGCTAAACTCGCCGCAGTATAGTTATCAAGACTGATTTTGAGGTGCAACTGGTGACGGTAAACTGAATTCTTCAAACTATGTAACGAAACAGATCCCCTATTTGTAACATTAGGGCGATTTGTTGTCTGGAATAGTTTAGAACTTTAGAGAAATCATTAGCCCTCCAATTCACCAAAAAGAGGTCCTCCCCTATAAACTGTATGAGTTCCCTATATAGAAAGAACTAACAACTAACTGGACTTCAAGCATTTCGATATTAAAGGGGAGATTCTCTTTTTGGTGGTGAATTGGAAGGCTACTGATTCCTCCTAACTATGCCAGAAAACAGACACGTCCTCAATGGTATACTAATAGGGGATCTGTTTCGTGACATAGTTTGGAGCAATCACATGCAGACCTTCCAATTCACCAACACTTTAATTAAGCCAGGTTTTCTCTGTATGGGCTTTTCTTCAGGAAAATAATACAACATAATATATCAACCTCTATATACAAGGCTACTGTAGTTAGGCAGGAGTGTGACCATCAGTGAGTGTGTATGGACGTAAAAAGGACTCATCAACCCAAACACATGCTGATTGCTAATTTTCTCCTTCATCATCAGTCGTCCATCTGTCTACCTTTCGCATAATTGGGCCTGAATTGCTCCTTTCATATTAATTGGCGTCCATTACCGCACACAAAGATGGATATGTATGTCCAGTCACTGACAATAATGTTGTTGTTTTGTTGTTGTTGTTGAATTTGGGAATCATCTGACGTAATTACCAGTGAATTAATGAAACGAACGCTTATTCTTTTTCAATCATACTGTAATACTTTCTTTAAGAACCTTGTGATCGTGTATGAGAACTGGAGGCTACTGATTCCTACTGACTATGCCACGAAACAAGCTCCTTCCATATACAGTAGGTGTGTGTATTTCGTGGCAATATATGAAGGACTTATTTTCCCTCCAGTTTTCTGACTACATCACATGCAGGGTCCCTTAATACTCCATCAGGCCATTGATCGAAACAGACCCGGAAACTTTTTATGGGTCGTGACTGTGCTTAATATTATATAGTGTGTATTATATAGTGGTGCACACAGCATTGGTTAGAAGGGGTCTTTATTCGTACACACAACATTGGTTAAAAGGGACCATCTTTATTCTGCACTTACTGTAGGAATTGTTGTGTTGACTGATTCAAGTTTTGGCCAAATAACATTACAGAAAAAGTCTGGTGTTAGAAAAATTAAACTTACTAAATTTTCTAGTTGTTACGAACCCTTAATGTCACAGTGGTGTATACGAATTCCTGAGGCCAACTGTACATTGATATAATTCTTAACCAGCTGTACAGTACATACCAAATGGCGAGACGACCTTGGTGTGTGTGTGTGTGTGTGTGTGTGTGTGTGTGGCGGCCTCGTGTGATTTCATTCAGGGCTCTTGAGTTAGTTAAGGGACCCTGTGATGTAGTCAGAACATTGGAGGTTAGTGAGTCCTTCAAATATTGCCACGAAACACACACACCTACATGGAAGAAGCTTGTTTCGTGGCATGGTCAGGAGGAATCAGAAGCCTCCAATTTTCATACACGATCATATGGTCCTTAAGGAGGTAATTCTGTTGTAGTATGGATGGGTGCTGCATGCTTCCTCCATACTGAGCTACAAAACACGTCCCCTCTCTGTATACTGTAGCTAATAGTCTGTTTCGTGGGTCAGATTGGAGGAGTCAGCAGATTACCCATTTGAATCATGAAAGACGTCAACACTCCCACTTGCTGCTGTCTGAGGGGTAGGTGGGATGTAGGTGGTAGTTGATAGGTGGGTGGTAGTAGGTGGTGAGTGGTTGGTAGTTGATAGCTGGGTGGTAGTAGGTGGTGAGTGGTTGGTAGTTGATAGGTGGGTGGTAGTAGGTGGTGAGTGGTTGGTAGTTGATAGGTGGGTGGTAGTAGGTGGTGAGTGGTTGGTAGGTGATTGGTGAGTGGTAGATGGTAGGTGGGTGGGTGGTAAATAGATGATAGGTGGGTGACAGGTGGAAAGTAGGTGACAGATGGGTGGTAGGTGGGTGGGTGGTTGATGGATGGTAGGTGGGTGGGAGGAGGGTGAAAGGTGGGTGGTAGACAGGTGGTAAGTGGGTGGTAGGTGGGTGGGTGGTTGATGGATGGTAAGTGGGTGGTAGGTAGGTGGGTGGTTGATGGGTGGTAGGAGGGTAACAGGTGGTAGATGGATGGTAGGTAAGTGGTAGATAAGTAGTGTCTAGTCATGATTTCACGGTCACCAAAGAAATGTCGTCACAACAGATATAGCAAGGAGTCAAAAAAATAGGAGAGGACATCAGAGGATATTCCATTTTTACACACATTACGTTATTATCACATAAATTATATATGGAAAAAAAAAATGTCAAAACAGATAAACAATACATCATCTGAATTAACATGGTAATGGTGAGTTAATTATTAATCCATTTATATTTATGAGGAGAAGCTGTTTAGGGTAGTTTGTAGAGTTAGCCTATATACTGATTCCTCCAAACTATGCCAGGAAACAGATGACCTCAATGTCACTAATGGAAAATCCGTTTCGTGATAATAGTTTTGAGGATTCAGTAGCCATCCATTCGCTTTACCATCAAGAGTGAGTTTCTCCCCTTAAGGACCCTGTGATGTAGTAAGAAAATTGGATGTTAACGAGTCCTTCAAATATTGCCACGAAACACCACCTATATGGAAGGAGCTTATTTCGTGGCATGGTCAGGAGGAATCAGAAGCCTCCAATTATCAAACACGAGCATAGGGTCCTTAAGAGGATAGTATACGTTTGATACATTAGAGTGCATTGATTCCTCCAAAATGTGCCAGAAAACAGGACCAGATTAATAAAAAAAAGTTCCGAGCCCATCCGAATACTTGATTGTACTGTGTAAAAATGAGTGATGTTAGGTTCTCTGTGCAGTCCATGCATCTCTTTCTGATTAGGCTATTGCTTCATTCCTTTGGACCTGCTGGGCCCGTACAATAAAAAATACTTAGTTCTCTTAAGTGCACTTAGCAGAAGATATTTTTAAGAGATGCACTTAAGTTGGGACAAAATGCTCAAGTCTACACTCAGTATCCTGGAAGTGCACTTAGCAGACGACAAAAATTAAGATACCTCCATGAGGTTACTTACGTGTTGTACAGAGGACGACGTCTAGTCCAGATGATGCACAATTACTGAAAAGATACAGATTGGATCTTGCTGGAATATTGTTTGTGATTGACTTTGTACGAGATGCCATAATACCACCAACAAGTAAAAGTCGAGCCATTCCAGCAGAATTAAAAATTCTAACAACACTGATATATTTGACAACTGGAAAGATGCAAGTGTGCAATGGTAATGACCTAAGAAGTACCTAACAAGCAGCTGGCAAAGTGATAACACAAACACTTGATGCATTTGTTACAAGACTGCAAGATAAAGTTTAACAAAATTGGTAAGTGTTGGACTAAACTTGCCCTTGATGGTGTTGCCTTCCTCTCCCCGATGAACTGTAAGAGTATTAACACCTCGTCTTTGCTCCATATGCTACGCCAACGAATAGGAAAAAAAAAAAAAAAAAAAAAAAAAATAGACACACTATAGAAAATTAATACCTTTCCTAATGAGTATTTTATGAGACCATCGGTGAAATAAAATTCGTAGTAGTTCTTGTGGATATGTATAACACAATTATCGTTAATTTTTAGGTACTCTTTGCCGAAATAATAATATTTTTACGATTTTAAGTTTTGCAAGAATTGCATTTAAATCATACACAGCAGAGGACTTATACATAAGTGCTACGTTAAGTACAATACTTTAGTGTTAGTGTTTCATTCATGTCAAGTCCACTTTAGTGAACTTGAGTGGAATACTATATAAGTATATTCGATTGTACGGGCCGCGGAGCGTATTTGGCTATATGCTGGCTGGACTCTTTGTACTGTGTAAAAATTAATGATGTTAGGTTCTGTTCTCTTTCTAAATACACCTTCATTCCTTTGTATTAGTCTATATGATTGCTTGCTTGTTTACTTGCTTGTAATGTATATTATAAAATGCGTGATCTTAGGTTCTCTTTCTGGATACTGCCTCATTTCTTTGGTCCTGGTATTTAATGCTTGTTTGCTGTCTGGCTTGCTTGTACTGTGTATTATTAAATGCGTGATGTTAGGTTGTGTCAGCCTGCATGAGGGCTTTGATAATACCTTCATAATCCTCAGCAACTAGTTATTAAGCATGTGTGACGCGGGTAAGAGGCACGAGGACATGAGAGAGAGAGAGAGAGAGAGAGAGAGAGAGAGAGAGGTTTGTCTGTCACTGAGAGAGAGAGAGAGAGAGAGAGAGAGAGAGAGAGAGAGAGAGAGAGAGAGAGAGAGAGAGAGAATGTTTGAATGTCACAGAAGCTGAGAGAGAGAGAGAGAGAGAGAGAGAGAGAGAGAGAGAGAGAGAGAGAGGGAGAGAGAGATTTGTTTGTCACTGAAGCTGAGAGAGAGAGAGAGAGAGAGAGAGAGAGAGAGAGAGAGAGAGAGAGAGAGAGAGAGAGAGAGAGAGAGAGAGAGAGATTTGTTTGTCACTGAAGCTGAGAGAGAGAGAGAGAGAGAGAGAGAGAGAGAGAGAGAGAGAGAGAGAGAGAGAGATTTGTTTGTCACTGAAGCTGAGAGAGAGAGAGAGAGAGAGAGAGAGAGAGAGAGAGAGAGAGAGAGAGAGAGAGAGAGAGAGAGAGAATGCGTGTACCGTATTAATGTATGTTTGTGTGTCACTGAAGCTGGTGCCTGCCTGTTGTTGGTTCAGTGTGACAGCAGTGAGTGACTGAGGGAGGCAGCGAGTTATTATCACACACACACACCACTGCACTCCCTCCCTCGGGTTCCAGTGTGTTAACTCGGAGGTAAAAGACGTGAGTGACGGTGACGCAACATAACATTCCCTCCATCAAAAAAGAGACTGACAGTTTTTAATTAATGGAGGGGAGAAACTCTTGAATTTTTTTTTTTTTTTTTGGAGGTGTACTGAATGACGCGACATGACATTCCCTCCATCCAACAGACAAAGTTTTTAATTAATGGAGGGGAAATATTCTTGTAGGTAATTTTATTGGAGGTGTACTGAATGACGCAACATGACATTCCCTCCACCCAAGTGACCCAACAGACAGAGTTTATTTAATTGAAAGGAAAAACTCTTGATGGAAAATTGAAGGGTTAGTGAATCCTCCAAGAGGGAATCAGAAGCCGTCCAATTAAACCATAAAGAGATTCTCCCCTTATGGAACACCACTATATAAGGAGGGCCATTTACTGACCACGTTTCATTACACAGATTATTTAGGTCAAAGGATACCTATTATTATTGCTCGTGACTGTACACCTTGATATGTTTGTGAGTGCATAGGACCGAAATAAGGCAATGTTAATGTCGTATTCTAAGCCATCCCAATATTGGCCTTCATAGTGGCCAGTCAAACGTCGTCACTAAAGGCTCCTCCTCGTAGGGTGTTGTTCCTTATCCATTCTGTCAAGCAATTGTATATTTCCCTCAGACAATACTTACTAACGGAGCGGGGTCGGTGAGGAAGGAAAGAAGGTTGTGACAATTTTATCGCCCTGAATAGACGGTGTTTGTGCGCGGGGATGTGGAAACACTCATTGCAGTAATTTGCGGTCACGAATAAGCAGTTTGTTACAACGTGGAGGTCACTATTTAACACGTTCAGGTTGACAACTTTCATGAAAAACTAAAAAAATTAACTACAAGTATTACGAGTTTGAAAAGAATGATTGACCTTAATAAACTAACCCACAATGATCTCTACTCGTTCACTTACACCTGGTATTACAGTTAACGTAAAAGGAATATTACTTAATTAAGGAGAGAGTACAGTGTAGGTAAACGTGGAGTCAATAAACAAGTACAAAGTTTTTAATGGGATATTACAGTGTTGGTAAAAGTGGAGCAACTGATTCCTCCAAACTATTCCAAGCAGCAACAGACCGCCCCAGTTAAAATTTTAATCTGATCCTGTCTCCTGGTATACTTTGGAGGAATCATGGGGCTTTAATACTGATACCAAAATACACGAGGATATTACGACACATACAGTAGGTAAAGAGAGTCCGTGGCTGGCCTCCCAAACATTGCTTAATTAATGGGAGGCAACTGATTCCCCCAAACTATTCCAAGCAACAGGCCACCACTATTTTTGCTAATCTGGTCTTGTTTCCTGGCATATACTTTGGAGGACTCAAGGCACTCCAAGACTCACCAACACTGTACTTCCTTCCCCATTCAAGGGATATATATGTTATGGTAGACGAAATTTAATCCTTTTTATTCGTTCAAATTAAGTCAAGCAACAGGGTGCCTTAGTTTCGTTGCTTTACTTATGTTTCGTAATGTTTTTTCTCTCTCTCTCTCTCTCTCTCTCTCTCTCTCTCTCTCTCTCTCTCTCTCTCTCTCTCTCTCTCTCTCTCTCTCTCTCTCTCTCTCTCTCTCTCTCTCTCTCTCTCTCTCTCTCTCTTTTTTTTTTTTTTTTTTTTTTTTTTTAAACTAGTAGCCTCCAGTTTACCGATGGATTCTTCTTCCGTTTTCAACCAATCGAGAGGCATCTTATCAAAATTGGAATAAGAAAGGAGTAATCTAAAAAAAAAGAGGAGAAAGCTAAACAAAGAGTAAGCTAAAAAAAAAAAAAAAGGAAATGCTAAATAAGGAGAAGGCCAAAAAGGAGAAAGACAGAAAAAGGAGAAAGCTAATAAAGGAAAAAGCTAGAAAAGGAGAGAAAGCTAAAGAAGGAATAAACTAAAAAGATAAAATGCTAAATAAGGCGAAAGCTAAAATAGGAGAAAACTAAAAAAAGAAAATGCTAAATAAGGAGAAAGCTAAAAAAAGAAAAAAAAAAAGATAAAAAAAACAAGAAAGCTAAAACAAAGAAGGAAAAAAAAAATCGAGAAAGCTAAGAATGGAATGATGACGACTTACGGAAAATCCTGAAAATATTGTGACGGCGACGGGAAGTGAGAGCGTGGGAGAGTACATACATACGTGCAGGGAGAGGGAGAAAGGCAGCAGGACAGTCTGGTTTAATTAATCAAAAGGGAGGAATCTGTTGTTGTTGGTAAAAGTAGATGGTCTAGTGATTCCATACCAAAAATTATACCACGAAACAGATCCCTTATTGGTAACACTGCATGGGGTCGTCTGTTTCATGGCATATCTATATAGCTTTGAGGAATCAGTCAGTAGCCTTCCAATTTACCAACAAGAGATTCCTCACTTATGGGACCCTGTAATGTAGTCAGAAAAATTAGTAGATAAATATTTTTAAGTCCTTCAAATATTGCCACGAAACACCACCCATATGGAAGGGAGGAGCTTGTTTCGTGGCATATAGTCAGGAGGAATCAGAAGCCTCGAATTTTCATACACGATCATGCATGGGGTGCTTAATTAATCAAGGGAAGAATTATGAATCTCTTCTGGGTATCTTGGAGGGCTACTGAATTCAATCCTCCAAACTATGCCAGGAAAAGGACACCCTCAATGGTACTAATAAGGGATCTGTTCCGAGACGTACTTTGGAGGATTCAGTAGTATATAATAATAGATTACACGACAGGAAACATGTACGAGGAAAAAAACAAAAACAAAACGATTTAATACAGAAATAGAAGGTGGAGGGGGAGGGGGGGTTAAGGGGATAGTACAGTGTTAGTTAATCTGGGACAGCTGTTAATTGATTCCTCCAAACTATTCCAAGCAACAACAGGCTTTCTTGGGGTTTTATGTTTTTAATCTGATCCTGTTTCCTGACATACTATGGAGGAATCAAGGCACTCCATTGTACCAAAATTATACGATATCCTCTTAACTTATCGGAAGGAAAATTAGGCTAATGATATACCGTCATTATAAGGTCAACGAAGAATACATTACAACATTAAATTACAACAAACAAACAAACAAAAACAACAACAATAACAACAATTTAACCAAGGCTTATCATTACAGTAACAACAACATTAAAACAACAATAACAATAATAACAACAAGATCAACAACAACAACAACAACACTAATAATAACAATAACAACAATGGCACTACCCTTACATACTGTACTTCACCCTCATCCCTCCTCGCCAGTATGATAATGTAACTGGTATTCATTCCTGACCTTGGCCTGGATAAGCAGAATTTAATCACGTGTAAACTTTATAATGCCCTAATCAGCCAGCGAAATTTAATAATTGTTTATTCGCAATTTGTTGAGGCAACTTGGTCACTAATCAACCAATTAACAAAATGCAGTGATGAGAGAGAAATACTGAACAGCTTTTTACGAACTTATTGATGTCAGAGAACTGGAGGCAACTGATTCCTTCAAAGATCTACGGAAAACAAGAGCTACTGTGCCAAATACCGAGACAATGTGTTCACTGTTACTGTTTGAATGATTCAGATGCCTCCAGTGTACAAAAATTTATGACAGGCCAAGAACATAATTATTAGCAGCAAATCTAGAGAAAAATAAGGTTTAGTCACTTAGTTAACAATTTACCATTTGTACGTAATATGCTTCTGTGCCACACGTAGATATTATACAGTTGGCCACAGGAATTCTAACACAGTCTATATGGAAAGAGAGGGTCATTATTCTGAAAGTACTGCATGAATGAAGGGTCGACCAAGTTAGTGAGTGACTCGGGGATTTGCAAAACAACAAACCTAATATTAATGAATGTTGTATTGCAGTTACGTAGTGTTACATTTTCTATATGCTGTAAACCCTTGAAACCAACAATGTGTGTATGAATTCTTGTAGCCAATTGAACAGTCCTAGCCATACAGGTATATTATTTCCATCCATCCCTCGCCACTGACCCATTTGACAGCGCTGATCCAATTGTGTGGAAAGAACTTATATAGAGCAATCTTCTGGTGTACGAGAATAGTACAGGAATATGTTTGTGTTATCTAAAATGTTTCGATTTGCTGTTGATGGGTTAATTGAAATAGTTGCTTTTGATTTTTGGATGTTATCATTGAGCGCTTCCCTCGAACATGAGAAGTAATCTTATGAGAGAGAGAGAGAGAGAGAGAGAGAGAGAGAGAGAGAGAGAGGCCACTAAAAGGGGACCACCAGACTTAGAGAGGAAGTGACGCTGGTAGGAGGGAATGACATAAATGGTGTTGGTGGTGGTGGTGGTGGTGGTGAGGCCGGGTGTACCCAACTATCTACCACCAGACCAGAGGGGGTCATTTCGTCTCCTGCACTCAGAGTAAACAAAACAACAGGCAGGCACCCACCCAGGCATTCCAAGGTGAGACAATAGGCAGCTCTTGTGTTGAATACTTAGGCAGGGCGTCTGTAAGCAGAATACAGTAATAACGGGATATTTCAGCGAGTGTATTAAGCGTAGTAATAACATAACATTCCTTAGAGAGTGCGTTTTTAAGCTTATTAATACCGCCGTTCCATATAGAATGCATCTGTAAGTGTGACAATAACATGACATTGCTTAGAGAGTGCGTTTGAAAGCGTAATAATAACATGACTTTTCTTAGAGTGCGTTTGTAAGTTTGATAATGTGGCAAACTTTTGAGAGTGCGTTTGTAAGGCCTAAGATAAGACAGATATACTGCATAGCTACAGAGAAGAAAAATGATCAAACCTAACGACTAGGAATGTAGTTCTGTGTGCCAGCGTTCTCTTCCTTCCCAACCTAACCTAACCTAACCTATTCTAAACTAACCTAACCAAAGATAGCCTAAGCTAATCCAGCCCAACTTAACCTAACGTAAGATAGCCTAACCTAACCTAACCTAACCTAAGATAGCCTAAGCTAAGCAAACCTAATCTAATTTAACCCAACATAATATAACCTAACCTAACCTAACCTAACCTGACCTAAGATAACCTAACCTAACCTAACGACTAATACAGTTCTGAGCGATCCCTTTCTCTTCCCTCCTGTCCCACATTTAGTGTCCGGAAGCAACCAATTCCTCAAAACTGTACTAAGACGCAGACTACCCTTGCTTTGAGGCACTCTCTGGTGGAATCAGTCGCCTTCAATTTGCCCTGTCGTAAAAGGCCACTAAACGAGGCCTTCACTTCTTTTTCATCTCTTACCTTTTGTGTTTACTGTCCCACATCTCAACCACATTCTTCCTCTGGCACCACATGACTTCGCTGTTACGCAGGCCTAATATCAATCAATCAATCAATCAATCCCATCTCTCAATCATCTTCTCCCTCGGGCGCCATATGACCTCGCTGTTGCTGCACCTAATATCAATAAATCAATCAATCCAATTTTCACGTGGGTTGTTTAATGTCGAGGGACTAATTTGGGTTCTATTGATTCCTCCAAAACAATGCCACGAAACACAAACCCCTTATAATAACACCGAAATTCCCCGTTTCTTGGGATAGTATGGTGGAATCTGTATCCCTCTGTACCATAATGCCAGTGTATAGGTAAATCTGGAGCAACTGATTCCTCCAAACTATTCCCACATAACAACAGGTCACCATCATCTCTGTTGTTGTTGTTGTTGTTGGTCCATTTTCCTGGCATACTATGAAGGAATCATAGTAGTTCGCTCTAATGTACAGTTGCCAAAAGAGGAATTGCGACAAATCTTGATGAAACTTTAACCATAGTAATATCCACAACTATTTGTAGGGACTATAAGCATGTATAACAGAAGGAAATATACATATCCTTCTGTAATACATACTTATGATCCCTACAAACAACTATGGACATTAAAATATTTAATGTTCTATCAATAGTTGTCGCAATTCCTCTTTTGGCAAATGTACCAAACGTATATGCTATTTATTTATCCCCTCAAGTGGGTGGTCAACCATGGGACCTCAATTCTGGTCGAGTGTTACAAATAGTACAGTGGTACACATGAGTTTCAATACACATATGGAAAACTAAATCCAATTACTGACTAAATGTTTTCACGTTCTCATGGGATGTTATTGTTTTGAATAGTGAGTCAGTAGCTGCTTGTTGGTTGTATATTAAAAGATGCTGCTTAATTAAGGGGATAATACACTTTTGATAATTCTGGAGTAAATGATTCTTCCAAACTTTTCCAAGCAACAGAACACCATTATTTTTGTTCTTTTGGTCCTGTTTCCTGGCATGCTTTGGAGGAATCAAGGCACTCCAATATACCAGAAGTGTGTTACCCCCTTATGGACCATGCATGTGATCGTGTTTGAGACCCAATTGTATGTATGTAGACTTCTGATTCCTCCAGATTATGCCACGAAACACACTCTTTCCGTATAGGTGTGTGTGTTTCGTGGCAATATTTGAAGGACTCATTTACCTCCATATTTCTGACTACAACACAGGGTCCCTTATGCTACTACTACCACCAATTGGAAAGTTTCTCAGCTAACGAATAGAGAGAAGCTGTCAAACCTTTATACATGTGTCAACCCAGTGTGGATGATTATTATTGACCGCGACTGTACACTTGAATTAAGGTGGTCTGGTGAACGAACTGAAAGGCTACTGAGGCCTCCAAATTATATTACAAAACAAATCTCCCACTCTATCACTGGGGTACTAGAACTGGGCATAGTTTCGAGGTATACTTTTGTGGAATCAAGACTCTCTAATGTTGTACACACTGATACCACAGTCCCTAGCCTACCTGAGTCGAAGCCTGAGATCTGAAGCAGGGAGTTTCTGGACGACAGCCCACCCAAACTATCACAAGGGTACACACACATTTCGAACCAATGGAGTCTTTAGGTGGGCTGTCGTCCAGAAACCACCTGCTTCAGATCTCGGGCTTCGACTCAGGTGGGCTAGGGACTGTGGTATCCGAATGTACAGTCGCCGGGACTGCCGCGTGGTACAGGGGCTTACATGTTTAAGAGATTTAAGACATTTAGTTCCTTCAACAACAAAGTTCACTTTCTGTACTAGTGTATCGAGGATACTCCATCTCACACACGTGGCTTATTTCGAGCTAAATAATCACAGTGGTGCTACATCTCTGAATATGTGTGAGGCCGTGTCCACGCGGCAGTACTGGCGAGTGTACACTTGCGGACACACTGACACGCTGACTATAATTATGATTTTTAATATATAAGAACACAAGACCCTAAATCACCCTAGTTCTCTGGGAATATTAAAAAAAGAAACTGCAGTAATTTAGGATATTCCTTCTTTCTGTCTTGCTGCAGCTACGTGCCCGGATGCAAGTCTTGCCGTGTGGTGTGTGTGTGTGTGTGTTTCCGGGAAAACTTCGATTGGGGGTAGTGTGTGTGTGTGTGTGTGTGTGTGTGTGTGTGTCCGGCAGAGCTTCGATTGAAGGGTAGTGTTGTTTATTTTTTATTTTATCTATTTTCTGTGTGTGTGTGTGTGTGTGTGTGTGTGTGTGTGTGTGTGTGTGTGTGTGTGTGTGTGTGATTCCGGCAAAGTTTCGATTGGGGGGTACTATTTTTTTTCCTTATGTGTGTGTGTGTGTGTGTGTGTCCGGCAGTGGTTCAATTTTTAGGTAGTGTTTCTCATGCCTTCCCCTTACCTATTTCATCATACAACATTTACTACAAGGACAACATATACAACTATTTTGATAACCTTAACTTTCACCATAAAGACCATGTGAAAATTGGAGTTAAATGAGTCCTTCAAATATTGCCACGAAACACACACACCTATATCGAAGGAGCTTGTTTCGTGGCATAGTCAGGAGGAATCAGAAGCCACCACCAGGTCTCATACACGATCACATGCAGGGTCCTGAAGGGGAGATTCTCTTGTTGGTAAATGTGGAGCAACTGATTCCTCCGAACTATTTCAAGCAACAAGCCACCATTATATTTGTTAATCTCGTCTTGTGTCCTCGCATACTGTGGTGGAATTAAGGCCCTCAAATTCACACACACACACACACACACACACACACACACACACAAAAAAATCTCCCCTGAAACATAATTATAGACCAACAATTTTTTATTTTACTGTAAACCCCTACCAAAAAATACCCGCAAGTTATAATATATACGGCATATGATTATATTATATAAGTTATAAAATTAAAATATATACAATTTAAAATATATTTGGTATAATAATTATCTTTTTATCTCACCCTCACCTTACATCTGCAGAGAGAGAGAGAGAGAGAGAGAGAGAGAGAGAGAGAGAGAGAGATGTATCACCGTTGTCAACCACTACTACTACTACCACTACTACCACTGCTACTACTACTACTACTCTTTCCTCATCTGGCTCTTGGGGTGAGTGATACAGGAATACAGTGCAGTTCTTTTATTGTATTATTATTATTATTATTATTACTATTATTATTATTATTATTATTATTATTATTATTATTTTTTTTTTTTTTTTTTATTTTTTTTTTTTTTTGCCAATTGAAGTCTACGAAACTTCTTTATAGAATGTATGAAAACAGATCCTTTCAAGGGCTCTATGATCGTGTAGGAGAGTTGTTGGCTTCTGATTCTTCCTGACTATGCCACGAAACAAGCTCCTCCAATGTAGGTGGTGTTTCATGGCAATATTTGATGGACTCACTAACCTCTAATGGATTCACTAACCTCTAATTTTCTGGCTACAACACGTACAGTACGGGGTCCCTTAATTTTAGTGTGTTATTTTTCCAGTCATTATGGCGAACGTTATTCCAGATGCTCTCTAATTGCCATATTCTACCTTCTTTCTTTTCTTTTCTTTAGATATACTCTCCATGGGTCACGGAAGCGCCCAAGGTGAAGGTGAGGATGGACCTTAAACCACCTACTGACCCAAGCACCACCCCAAGGGCTCCAGTGGTCGTATACAGCAGAGGAAGATCGAGGGAAGCATCTTTAGACAATGCACGTTAGTTATACCTAGAGTTTAGTATCAAAGAACACCTTAAAATTAGAGAAAACGACTTTAAAACCCCCACACACTTTGCAATATATTTTCAGACTACGATTTCATATTATTACTGCAATTGTTTTCCTATATTAATATTTCTCTTATTCATTTCCTATCATGTATCTGATAACTTCATGGCCTTTAGCGGCAACGTTCCCCAGAGTGTTGGGACTTGTACTAATGGTAAACAAAAAACATAAATTTTTGTTTTGTTTATTCTGTCAATCAAATGTTAAAAGCGATCCCAGTTAACTCATTAACGTACTCTAGAAATGAGTAACAGAGCAAGCAGTATAGATAGACAATTAAATACCGTAGTTAGATAGATAGATAAAGAGAAAAATCCTCTATAGTAAATTCATTTAATTTTGGCAGGTCACGCTCTCATAGTGGATGACGTGTCCTATACAGTGACGGGAAGAAGAAGAACTGGTAACAATCCACACTCGGCATTTGGCAATTCACGTGGGCCCTCCAACAGGCCACACACGCCCCAGGGAAGGTCCCGCTCACCTCCAGGAAGGTCCCGCTCGCCTCCAGGAAGGTCCCGCTCGCCTCCAGGAAGGTCCCACTCGCCTCCATTGTCCCACTCGCCCCCAGGAAGGTCCCCAACACCAGGACATGCCCAGGTGGTCCCCGGGGTCCTCATCTGCCCAGCGCAACATGGGTTCTTTCCCTACCTACAAGTATGTACATATTATGAGTAGGGACCATATTCAAGAACATTCAGGCTGGTAGATTTAAACTTGATCTTCATCTAAAAAAAATTTTGTTGCTATATTTGTATTATATTTCAATTCGAATATTGTGACGAAGATTGTTTTCGACGAAGATAAAGTTTAATACTACCAGCCTCATGGTGTTGACGATGGCGTGGTACCGGTACGATGACTCCATAGAAAAAAACAACAACCGAGCCGTCATACCAGTACCAGGCCATCGTATACACCACTGATATTCTTGCATATACGGGCCTGCAGTAGGTCACTCACACCCGTTGACATTAGCTTCGTCACTTCCCCATTGTGCTCATCACTGACTCGAAACTTTCTTGATGGTGTAAATTTATGATCCAAGGACCTACGTGGTTGAGTTAATGTATATAAGCGTATATTTAACATAAACTGCATGTATTGCCAAAGTCTAAATATCTTTTAGATTTTGTTTTATTATTATTATTATTATTATTATTTTTTTATTTTTTTTTATTATACTGGGATGTGCATAAAGTTCTTAAAGCAAACAACTCTCATTTATCTTACAAAAAAAAAAAAAAAAAAAAAAATGAAAAGAACATTAAACACTCAACAACAACAACAACAACAACAAAATAGAAAAAAACAAAACAAAAATAATTGCTAATATTATTGATGAATCCATACTGAACCCCCAGGACTGTTCCAAGTACATCAGTTGCTCTTGGAGTCGGCCTCACCTTCAGTCCTGCTCCGCCGGCACTCTCTTCAGTACCCAAACCTCAACCTGCACCTGGCCCCATGAAGCTGTCTGTGTCGCGACCCTAGACACCCCGTCCACCCCCCCATCCACGCCCACGCCCACTCTAGAACCCGGTCACGACAGGGGTCAGGGCAGGGGTCAGGGCAGAGGTCAGGGAAGGGGTCATGAAGGAGGTCACGACAGGGGTGAGGGTAGAAGTCGAGGCAACTTGTTCGATTCCGCCATAGATAAGGTGAGTGTTGGTGATGGCTGAGGTCATGGTAGGATTAAAAGTAGAGGTCAATGTTGAGGTCAAGGTGGGGGTCAGAGTAGAGGTCAAGGTGAAGGTCAGGCCAGAGGTCAAAGTAGAATTCAAAATAGAGGTAAAAGTTGAGGTTAAGTTTCTGATGTTTAAAATTCTGATGTTTAAGTTTTTATTGCTTAAGTTTTTAATGGTAGTCAATATAGCCGGAAGCAAAATGTGATAAAGTCCCTCTCGTGCCTCACCCGAGCCATACAGGTGAGGGGCGTGGCCAGGTCAACGGGCAGGCGGGCCAGTTCGTCCATGAGTAACCTGGTCGACAGGGTTGTCAACTTCTACGATGAGGTTAGACAGACTGACAAGTTGTGTGATGAGGTTTGACAGACTGACAAGTTGTGTGATGAGGTTTGACAGACTGACAAGTTGTGTGATGAGGTTTGACAGACTGACAACTTGTGTGATGAGGTTTGACAGACTGACAACTTGTGTGATGAGGTTTGACAGACTGACAACTTCTGTGATGAGGTTAGATAGACTGAGAACTTCTGTGATCAGGTTAGATAGACTGACAACTTCATGATGAGGTTAGATACTTCTACCATAAGGTTAAACAGACTGACAACTTCTATGATAAGGTTCAATAGACTGACAACTTCTGTGATGAGGTTATAAGAATGTAGAATTTGCAAAGAAAGGAATACATTATCTTTTGTTATTGTTCACAGGGGCTGGCTGTTATATATATAGGCTACATAGATAAGATTAATAACACTGTATGAGACGAAACACTGAATACAAACATGCAATGAACTTAAGGACCTTGTGATGTGATCGTGTATGAGACTTGGAGGCTCATGATTCCACCTGACTATGCCACAAAACAAGCTCCTTCAATATAGGTGGTGTTTCGTGGCAATATTGGAAGGACTCGCTAACCTTCAACTTTCTGACTACATCACGGGGCCTCTTAATAGACACGATATTAATCTATACAGTTGAATGAAGAATGGACCAGCATGTAAACAGGATAATAATAAACCTGACCCTTCTTGTTGACAGCATTGAGGATAAATAGCACAACCCATCTTTGCATAATTATAAAAGAGGAGATTGTTTTGTGTTTTATTCTAATACTCCGAGGGATATGGCAGGTTGAACTTGAGGAGAAAGAATAATGACCAATACGTTTTTAGTATATATTTAATCAGGATCTACCCATATGAACTGAAGTATAGGGCTAACCATTATATCAGTAACATGTCATTATACCGAGGTGTTTGGTGGTGGAATTACGATCTACCCTTTGTATATTTATTGATTGATTGATATTAGGCTCCGCAACAGCGAGGTCATCTAGCGCCTGAGGAAGAAGGTGATTAAGAGGGGGGACAGTATCCAAAAAAGGCAACAGATGGAAAAAATGTACAGTTTGAGAAATGAAAGCCCCTTTTTGTCACTTTTTACGACAAACAGGGATACTGGAGAGGTAATCATAGCTTGTATTGGAGTTAGGATCTACCCTTTGTGTATTTAGATAGGGATTACTATTGTGTAAGTGAAATGTCGTGATACAGGGGAGTTTGGTATTGGAGTTAGGATCTACCCTTTGTGTATTTAGCTAGGGATTACTATTATGTAAGTGAAATGTCTTGATACCGAAATGTTTGGTGATTGAATAAAGATCTACCCTTTATATACTGAACTATATAGGACCAACCATTATATCAGTAAAATGTCTTGATACCGAAGTGTTTGGTGATTGAATTAGGATCTACCATTTATATACTGATTTATATAGGACTAACCATTATGTCAGTAAAATGTCTTAATACCGAAGTGTTTTGTGGTGGAATGACTGGTGGACCTTCTAATCTCCCGAGCCAGGTGAGAGGTGAGGGCAGGTCAGCGGCCAGACGAGCCAGTGCCTCGGTGAATGACCTGGCTGGAGGTATCACAGACTTCGTTGAGGAAAATGTCAACTTGCTCACAGATGAGGTCAGTCTGTTTACATACTGGAGGAGAAATTTGCTTTGTGTGAATTGGAGGGCTACTGATTCCTCCAAACTATATACCAAAAAAAAACAGACAACCCCT
>JAWQEG010001551.1:5000-67076 GCA_033782935.1 Petrolisthes cinctipes
TTAACACACATTATAGTTTTTTTTAGTTCACACAGTATTTATTTCAGTGTCACATTTCCACGGTAAGATAATTATTCTAAAACACGATCACATGGTCAGAATTAAGTAAGGGGTTGCGGCAGTAGGGGGACAGGCTTTTGGGGGTGCGGAAATAGGGGGACAGGCTTGGGGTGGTGGGTAGAAAGCCTGTCCCCTATTCCTGCACACCCCTAACCCCCCCCCCCCAAGCCTGCCCCCCTACTCCCGCACCCCCCCCCCCAAGCCTGCCCCCCTACTCCCGCACCCCCCTTAACCCCCCCCCCCAAGCCTGTCCCCCTATTCCCGCACCCCCCTTAAGGGACCCCGTGGTGTAGTCTGAAAATTGGAGGTTATGGAGTCCTTCAAATATTGCCACGAAACACACACACCTACTGTATACTGAAGAAGCTTGTTTCGTGGCATAGTCAGGAGGAATCGGAAGCCTTCAAGTCTCATACACGATCACAGGGTCCTTAAGGGGAAAGTAGTCAAAGTACAGTGTTGGTGGTAAATCTGGATCAACTAAAATTATTCCTCCAAGCTATTCTAAGCAAGAAGAGCCCACTATTTTATTATTATTATTATTATTATTATTATTATTATTATTTTTTTTTTTTTTTTTTTTTTTTATGTGGTTCTGTTGTTTTCTGGCATAAATTTTTAACCAGCCAACAGATTCACCACCACTAATATATGGTACTTATGTTGTTTTGTGTTGTGTGTCTGTCTGTCTGTTTGGCATGCTTTATCTCCTGACACCCATTCACTCAAATATTCTCTCTCTCTCTTAAATACGTCAGATTAGGAGAAAATGTATGATAATGAATAACAGAAGCCTGAGAAAACATTTGGTGGTCTTCATTGAGGGACTGAATGTAAAATGAGTACTTCTACATGTATTTATTTATTACATATCGAAGGTCTACTATAAAACTCACTTCTCTCTTCTCCTCCTCCTTCCCAGAGCGAAGTTTCTCCAATGTAGGGTTCTCGAGCAACAACCTACCTAACCTGGAGCAAGAGTTGTTGGCACGGGAAGAGGCGAGGCAAAGGCGACAGCAGATCCCACTACACATTCCCCCAGAGCTGATCGAGAGAGTCCGCAGCACCACACACGAGAAGCCCCCTACACGACAACAACAACAACAACAACAACAACAGCACCATCACCACAACAACCACGCCAACAACCACACCAACAGCAAGACCCCACTCCCAGATGTCCTCATTGATAATCACTATACCCACGGGGATACTAAACTTCACGTACCCACTAAGCTTAAGGTCTCGGCACCCACCACCCCACTAGAAGGAAGATCCTGCCAGCGGCGTTGGTAGAGAGGGGGACGTCACCCATCATAGCCCACACTCCTAGTTGTGGGTTCAGTAGCAGTAGTAGCAAGAATCGCGTCCAAAGTCACGCCTGTAGAATACTTTAACACTTGCTGGTGGTCGACAGGCTTGTAGTGTTGTGGTTGTAGTTAGTTCATTGTCAGAGAGAGTGTGTGTGTGTGTGTGTGTGTGTGTTGCCATTGCAGGTCAGTGTGTGCATGAGTATGTGGGTGTACTTTAATGTGTATGTTTGTGTTTGTAGTTCATAGTTGTGGTAGATCCACATGCAAAACTGTAGCATGCTTCAATGCCATATTTTTTTGAGCTGTCTAGTTTCTTGAATAGTTATTTTGTGAACTCATGACAAGTTGCACCACCTCCCCCAGTCCTTAACTTCAGTAGTGATTTGTGTACACTGGAGGAATGTAGCTGTTTGGGACCATATGCAAGGAACCTCAAAACCTATAAGTAGACAATGACCATTAATCAGTGTAATAATGTCTTTGTATAAATGTATTCAGTCAGTGCACTAAACACATATTCATACACATAAATTTCCATCCTTTGCTAGAACTGTAAAGGCATGGCAGGCACTGCATCAAAATAAAAATGTCAAGTTTTGGGATACCAACCACTGCTTTTAAGAGTGATATACTTTGTCAGTGACAGATATACAAGGATGAGAACAGACACAGAGATGCTGTTGTCTCGAGTTTAGACCATAAGTTGTCTTGCATTTGGACCTTTAGTTAGTTGTCTCTGAATGCCTCGTGATTCTGTGTTCCATATGCATATATAAATTTATATATATATAACTATTTATACAAATACTCAAAAATTATTTTCCACATTTGTGACTGAAGTGTAAATATGTATGTGTATGCTTAATATTTGACTAAAGTTAATAAGCTTTGACTCAGTCTCATGGAAATTATAATCTTTGGAGAGATACTTAATCCCTCCAGACATATTCCATGATCCTACAAAGGCACTTAGTTGTATATACAGTACAGTATATGTTACAGTGAGTATTTAATGGAGAAAATAGTACAGTAGTGGAGTGTCAGGTAAACAGATGATATTCTCTGACATCACTTCTACTCTGAAACAACATGTGTGGGCCATAATAGGAATGTCATGTGTTAGACCTTTGGCTCCACTGATTCTACACTTGAGGGATCCATTAAGCTTTGAATTATTATTATTATTATTATTATTATTATTATTATACAGGACAACATCAACTAACCCATGATTTATCTAGCATACACCTTATGATCCACACATCCTCCCCCAAAGACCATAATTATAATGTTTCAGATAGGAATGACAAAAAGAGACATTCCTGTTTGCAAGGCTCTAAAACTCTAAATGATAAACAGTAGAAGCCACAAATTACTTCTCAAACTTCCACCCTTCCAATTTTTCAACCAGTTATAAAATGTAAACATCATTTGATAATTGGTTATATGAAAACTGTATCTGTCAGTCCTTCATCACAGCCCTAATACAGTACATAACTAACCACTCATTATGCTTGTAGTACAATTGCGGGTAGTAATTCTTGATCTTCTTATTTATTAACTATATTAAACCGTAGCCAGATAACACAGGGAAGCAGCGTATCTCAGTCTGTTATCCTATTCATTGGTTTAGGGGGGTTGCGAGAGTAGGGGGACAGGCTTGGGGGAGGGGGGGTTTGAGGGTGCTGGAATAGGGGGACAGGCTTGGGGGGGGGGGGGTAGAAAGCCTGTCCCCTATTCCACACCCCCCTAACCCCCCCAAGCCTGTCCCCCTACTCCTGCACCCCCCAAAAATCCCCCACCCCCCCTAAACCCCCCCAAGCTTGTCCCCCTACTCCCGCACCCCCAAAACCCACAAAAAATCCCCCGCACCCTCCTAAACCCCCCCAAGCCTGTCCCCCTACTCCCACACCCCCCAAAACCCCCAAAAAATCCCCCGCACCCCCCTAAACCCCCCCAAGCCTGTCCCCCTACTCCCGCCACCCCAAAACCCACAAAAAATCCCCCGCACCCCCCTAAACCCCCCCAAGCCTGTCCCCCTACTCCCGCACCCCCCAAAAATCCCCCGCACCCCCCTAAACCCCCCCAAGCCTGTCCCCCTATTCCCACACCCCCTTAATATCTGTTGTGGTAAGACTTGTTGACCATTACTGTACCTCTGCCACATTGGTTGGGTTGGAATGTCTATGAATACTGTATCTTGGCTGTAACTCTCCACACACATTTTTCACAGTGAGGAAATATATGTGTATTTTGTGTGCATACGATATACTGTTATTTCCTATATATTTATTCATCTTTGTACAAATATATGTAGATTTTGAGGTGGAGGGAAGGAATTCAGACAGACAAAATGATGCTATTCAAAAAAAAAAAGTATCCAGTCTTTTGTTAAGCTCTCTGAGTACTGTATTGTGTTGATGGGAATATTGATTTACTGTACAGTGTTGCCATCAATTGGTTGGTAATGAGAGAGCACCATAAGGGCCTGTATTGTTCCAGAAATGTTAATGAATAATGGAAGTTTAAAAATATACTATCCTCTTCACCTTCACGTCTACCTCAAACGAGATGCACCCAAAGTTCTGGCACTGCGGCCTTGTACAGTCACTTACAAAAGTCCCGGGACATCCTCCGTCTGTGTTCTGTACGAAAGTTGGTGTCCGGGGATCTGTTTTGCAAGTGTCTGTACATTATATTATTCTCCACGGTGGTTTTGTAGTTTATTGTCTGTACTTGTGTATTATCTGTCAACTGGATTAGAGGGTGAGCACTTTTGTGGTGGTATAGAGTGAGTGAATAATAATAGGCAACTGATTCCTCTAAACTGTAACTGAAAACAGACTTCTTGTAAATACAGTACACTGCTGATGTAATCTGTTTTCCATCACAAATTTGAGGAATCAGTGGCCTCTAATTCACCTACAAAATGTAAGCCCTGGTAACAAGACACACATATGCACTTGTAGTCATGGAATTAAGTTTAGCTTCCTTCACCCTCTCCTTCCCTTCTGTACTGCAAAGCTGTTTATTAATAACGTCTGCTCAGGAAAGATAGCTGGACATTGTGTTGTTGTAGTGGTAGTGTTCTCACCTACATGAATGAACACAGGGGCAATTATTTTCATATGGGATATATAATATTATCATAGTCTAGACTCTAGATAGTTCATGAATTGAATTCAAGCATCAGATTTAATTCCCAGAAGTGGAAAGGAACAATTTTCTGCAAGTACTGTAGTGTGTGAGGCCTTTATTACCAGTGAATAAGATGTTAGCCAATTGGTGACAACTAATTACTTCAAACTGTGTCATGAAATATATAATATCAGTGTAAGTACTGTATGGTAAAAATGTTAATTTATAAGTGGCACCAGCTCCACCTCAAGTTATCCATCCAGCACAAGTATAATATGAGCACATGATACACTTTATTATGTAAACAGAGACGTCATAAATGAGGAAAGACTGAAATTTCAAGATGTGACTTTTGTTTTATTTTTTATATGTGAATGCAATTAATTGTACACAACTGATGCTGTAAAGTTTGACCATGATTAGTTATTGCCTAATTTTATGATACAAAAATTCAATAATGTAAGAAAAGATAATGATATTGACTGAGGGAAGGACCTGTGTGTCTGTTGCTGTTTGTACTGTATTTCTGAAAACGAACTCTGACTTTATTATTTTGTAAGTACAGTACTGTATATGTAAAGACAAACAAGATTAGACAAGAATACTTTATTTGTATTATATTGTACCATAAGTGATATTATTTTGTATAATTAAGACTTCATTATAGTCAACAATTTCTGTACACTGTATTTTAAATGTGAACCTTTGTTTGGCTTGAGCAAGTCTATGTCATTTTAATCTGTACTCTTATCAAAATATTATAAGTGTATAAACAGTACAGTACTTTGATTTATTTTACGTACTTTACAGCTGGTAAAGCCCATATTCAAGAACAGTGTTAAAGCATTTGGTATGGTATGGTTGTGTATTTGATCATGTGTTGATATGCTGTAAATACGTATCTTTTTTTTGTGTTGGAAGGATTAGCCCTGTGTAACATGTATACCCTGTGAAAGTCTGTCACTCCAAAGGAAGAAGAAAATGTGAGTCCTAGATGGTTCGTTTCATTCAAGATTTCTAGACACACTGCAGTTGAAGAAAGACTGGAGATTATTGACCGAAATTGTTCCAGAATCACTTTAAATATCTTCATCATTATTGTATTTTTTTATATTGCATGAAACAGATATGTGTGAATTTTATTTCAAGCTGTTTCTGTTTTTCACTCACTCCTGACATACCAACAATGTGGTCACCAGCAAGTCTGAATACACGATGACACTGGTCTAGAATATATCTCTAACTAAGGTGTTCAATGGTGCTGGTAAGTAATCTCAGTTTCACAAGGCTTTTTCTGCAATATTCTCAGTCGCTTCCACATCATCTCTTCCCTTTGGGTGGATGGAATCATGGGTGTACAAATACTCAGACTGATGTTGTAGGGTTCTGTAACGTCTAAAAGCATCTGGTTTATGTTTGTAAAAGTTATATAAGCAATGTGTGTGTCGATGGGATATCCTCATCTCTTGGCAGGTCTAGGGTCCATGTATAACAGCTGATATTGAACATACAGTACTCTACCTGTCAACTGAATTAACCCCATTAGAAAAAGGCCTGATTCCCTCATTCTTTACTAAGATACTTAACCTCATATGAAACGAAATTGTAAGGTAATTCAACCACTACTGGGAAACAGACTACCTCAATTAAAGTGCTCTGTTTTGTGTGTCTGTTTGGAGGAATCAGTAGCTACCCTTATTAGACAACTACAGAAATTATAACTCCAGTGATACCAGACTGATGGCCGTATGCAAGAACATTTGTGGTGCATACGATGGTGTAGTACTATTATAGGCACGATGGCTCTGTTGTTTATCTATGGAGTCAATGTTCCGGTACCACGCAGTCGTATGAACCATGAATGTACAGCCACAATCAAATAACCACCGACACTTTCCTTCCATCGTGCAAATAAATCAGTATCATATCAAAATATAATCATACAACAACACCTTATGTCAACTCAAACAACCCCCTCCATTATTATTATGAGGTGCTGCAAAATCATACACGTCTTGTTCTTTATTACCAAGATATTTACTACGATGAAAGGAAAGTGTCGGTGGATATTTGATTGTGACTGTACTTGAATACGGACCTAAGATTAATTGTGGTCGTTGAGTCCAGGGATTTCTCAACCACCTCGGACACAATCCAACCACACTTGGCAGCATAATCAACTTGGTCTGTGTGTCAGTGTTATAATTTAGGACTCTGGTGCTCTATATCCGCATTATGAATCACCCTTTCACCAACGGATAATGCCATTTACGTTTTTCTCCTGCTAGCTTTGTCCAAACTCATTTTTTGTGACGGAGAGAAACTGCCGACATCCGAAAGTTAGCGATTGCACGATATCTTTTATTCCACAAGCACAAATAACACCTTATGTACATTTTAAGTAAGATGATTATTTTTTTTTTTTTCTTTTACACCTGATGATGATTTTACATGACAGAAAAATCCCACGGACTCTTCTTTGGGATTCTCTTCTTACATATAAAAAACTCCTTTGGTGCTAGTCTATCATTATGTCATTAATTTTATCGTGAATATAAAAACCTGTTGCCTGAAATTATTTGGAGGAATCAGTTGCTCCAAATTTATCAACAATCTATTACCCCCTGAATAAAGAGCACTATTTATTCTGTTGCCTGGAATTGTTGGGAGGAATCAGTTGTTCCATTTTTTTTTTTTAATAGTGCGTTGACGGAATTTGGAGATTTCTTATATATAGTTAAATGCATATACATTAATTATATATATATATATATGTATATTATATTTTAGTTGTGCAATACGTAACTAATTGTCACTGTACCAAAGCTATTGTGATAGTTAATAGCAGAATAAACACTTGCGTCACCCACATGCTAATTTTTTTTACTAATCCTCAAAAAACAATGGTGTACAGTCGTGGTACATAGTCCTTGATCATGCAGCTGGGTCAAGGATTATGTGCCGCGAATGTACAAAGTATTATAATTATTTAAAATTGTAAAAATAAAATAAATTCTCAAAGGGATTTTTTCTTTATTAAAATAGTAAAAATAAAATATAATAAGTACTCTAAGGCCGTTGTCACATTATACAGCTCCGCCGCTGCGGCCTCGCCGTAGCGGCGGAGCCGTAAATCCTGTACCATGTCACCTCACAGTGGTTTTGAGCACAATTTGTATTAATATAAGTACAGTACATGGCAAATTACTATATATAAGAGTAAAGAAAAAAAAGATACAAAAGGTTTTCTTGATCGGACAGTGTGACCACGTACTTATAAAACTGTGTGTGTTTTGCCATGATATGCGGCGGTGCGGTGTTGTTCCTCGCATGTGACAACGGCCTTAGTGATCTTTTCTTCATCAAAATAGTAAAAGAGTGTATTAAAAAACTTAAAATGCATAAAACATAAATATGGTTGGTTAATCAAAAAAGTTTTAATTTTATTCCATATTTGTAATTCCCGCCTTTTTCATTTTTCATAAGTTCAGAAAATAATAGATAACGTAAATAAAAATAGGATTCGATGCTTTTTAAATACATTCTAATAATCTATAAGTGATTGAACCTGGGGAAAACTATTATTTGGTTTGTTTGGTTTAGGTACTTATAGCTGTCAAAACTAGAGACAGATACGAGAGAAAGGTGAGTTACATTTTTTTGGGGGTATTTTATCATTTTTTGTGTTTTTTCGAGTTCCATGAGCCTCTAAAACTAAATAAAATTATATATAAGGACGTCAGATTAATGTGGGTCCTGTTTATATAGTGTTTAATACGAGATAAGTAAAAATAAATGCTTAAAATCGAAAGGTAGGCGAGTTACATTTTCTTGGGAGTATTTTATATTTTTTTGTGTTTTCCGAGTTATATGAGCCTCTAAAACTAAATAAAATTATATATAAGTACGTCAGGTTAATGTAGGTCTTGTATATATAGTGTTTAATACAAGATAAGTAAAAACAAATGCTTAAAATAGAGTTGTAGCCATAGATACGAGAGGTAGATGAGTGACATTTTCCGGTATTTATTGAAAGAATTACCGTTTTGCAGCAGTGTTGCCAGATCCGGCTGGGTCCCAATATTTTACCCCAGTCATTTATTGTACTTTATCACGATTATTTCCTGGTAGTTTGCCCAGGTTAGGTCCCGGTGGTTTGCCCAGGTTAGGTTCCGGTAGTCTGATGCGGTCTAGGTTAGGTTAGGTCAGGTCAGGTAAGGTCAGGCTAATTTCAAAATGCCCCATTTGAATATGCCCTATCTTGGAAATCGGGCATTTGCGGAGAAAATGCCATAGAAGAAAATAGTCTTAGAATGGTCTACATAAGTGGGTAATGAAGGTAGAAAAAACGTACCCAATAACGGTAATTCATTCAATATTTACCCATTTTCCTGGCTGGAGTTCAAGTTGTTAATCCCACAATATGCGGGGGGTTGTGTGGGGGATTTAAGTTTCCAGGGGAGGATTAGGAAGGGGGTTAGGATAAGGGTGGATTGGGTAAGGGACAAAATAGGGGTTGGGGATTTGGATTGGGGTTGTCTATGTCAGCAAACGGTAAATATTGAATGAATTACCGTTATTGCATACGGTTTTGCTACCTTCATTACCCACTTATTTAGACCATTTTAAGACTATTTTCTTCTATGGCATTTTCTCCGCAAATGCCCCATTTCCAAAATAGGGCATATTCAAATGGGGCATTTTAAAATTAGCCTGACCTTACCTGACCTGACCTAACCTAACCTAGCCCGCATCAGACTACCGGGACCTAACCTGGGCAGACTACCAGGACCTAACCAGGGCAAACTACCGGGAAATAACCGTGGTAAAGTACAGAAAATGACCCGGGGCAAAGTACTGGGACCTAGCCGGATCTGGCAACACTGCTACAAAACGGTAATTCTTTCAATAAATACCGTTTTATTTTGTATGGACTCTAATTTATTGATATTATTGTAAGTGTGTGGGTTCCAGACGGTGTCGCAGTACTCTAAATGTGGCCGAACGAATGTATTATAAGCAATAATTTTGATGTCTGTGTTACACCTGCTGAGGTTCCTGCACAAGAACCCCAGGACCCTACTAGCTTTGGCCCTGATGCTACGTATGTGTGTGTTCCATCTCATGTCCGCTGAGATTGTATTTTACAATTTTCTTTTTGTGTGCTTTTAAAATTACATGAACCTCTAAAACTAAATATAATGTTATATAAGGACGTCAGGTGAATGTGGGTCCTTTATATGTGGTGTTTAATATGAGTAAAGTAAGTAAAAATAATTACTTACATGATTTTAATAGTTGTCACCCTCACGACATCGTTTCAATAATAATAATAATGGGTTATGGCGAGATTCTCTTGTTTGTTTATTTATTTGTTGGTAAATTTGAAGGCTACTGATTCCTCCAAACTATTTAATAAACCACCAGAAAAAAAAACATCCTCAATGGTACTACTTAATTGTTGATCAGTTTCATGGCATAGTTTGGAGGAATCAAGAGACCTTCAAATTTACCCACAATAGTCTCCCCCCCCTCCCCCCCCTAAATTAAGGTTCTATTACACGAACTGCTTTAGGCTTACTGTCCCACCTCTCAGTCCCCATTTTCCTCTGGCGCCATATGACCTCACTGTTGCGGCTCCTAATATCGATCAATCAATTAATCAATACTGTACTGTATAACTTATAGGGAATTCTCTTTATTTATGGTGAATTATATCTGTGACAATGCTAATTAAAAATGTTTGATTCCCTCCTCCATAAGAGGCTGAAATTTGGTCTGTTTTCATTTTTTTTTCATAATTCTATTCATCTAAAAATAAAATCTTTTAATTTCCTATGAGATCAGTGTTTTACCGAAAAAAAAGTGATGATTTAAGAACTGTAGATTGAACTCTTATTATTTATTTATTTTCCAGGAAAATGACCGGGTTAATAATCGGAGGTGTGGACGATTCGTTGACAATCACCGCTGGCCATGAGTGTATTGCAGAGACCCAGAGGACACGAGGTTTGGTCCCGGAGGAAGCATCGGCACTAGACAAAAACCATTCCATGTCACTTGCTGTTCATCTATTACCAGTGCTCGACATGAATTTCCCCTATAGCCTTTATACCTTCACTTACTTAGGAAATAGAAATGAAACCAATAAATTGACATTATAGTATATTAACATTCCACTGAATAAATTAATTTATATATATTGTGTTATGTTTCAGGAGGTGTGAGATGTATTAGACGGTGACCAGCTAAACTGATTCTAAGATGATTGACAGCTAATCTCATCTGGACTTGAAGTTCATCGCTGGACCCAAGAACATGTTTTTACTCCTTATCATTCTTTGTCTGCCCATACAAGGTAGGTACCAGAATTTCTATCAGTAATAACATAGTATTAAACATAATATATTAGACCACTGAATAACTCGGTCAGATCATGTCAATTTTACACGGCATCTAGTTTATATTCCTAGATGTGTAATTTTTCTGTTATTAAAAAAGGTGAGGACTAAATGAATTGGACATACTATTATAAAGAGCTGAACTAACAATCCCTTCTGTTAAAAAAAAAAAAAAAAAAATAGAAAAAAAATCATATACATTTTCTTACAATTATTAAATTATTACCCCCCCAAAATAAATCATAATATACAGGTTGTGTCAGAAGGGAGGAATTTAAGGAGATTATCTTTATTTACAACTATATGTACAATATGAAAAAAAAATACTTGTTGTTGTGTTTCCATCAGGTCTGCCACAACTTGACTCAACCACTACGCAAGCTCCATCACAACCTGCTGACTGACTTGGTTCACCTTGGCAGCAAGATCCACTTTCCTTAATGGAATGGTAAGCAGAACTCATTTTTTCTTTGTATTTAGTTAGGTTAGTCTTGTTCAGTTACTTAAAGTGCAAGTCTCTGAAGATGTCTCATTAGTGTTCCAGATTACCAACTGTATATATGCTCTTCCATACATCCATACCTTCAATATAGAGTAGGTATCCCTTGTCTTTTCTTATCTTTCCCATTTACTTCTTCTAGTACAGTAGATACTCGATATACAATGAATAAATACTTTTATCCACCATGTCAATTTGCACTCTGCCCTTCATTGAAGACCACCAAATGTTTTCCCAGACTTCTGTTAATCATTACTATACTGACTAAGTAATTTACTGAACCAGTGTTAAAAGGATAGTACTAACTTCAATGATCTTTATCGAGGGCTTACTGTGTGGTGTCTGGTGTCTGGTCAGCCTATGTATGGATCGTATGCAAGAACATCCACGGTGTTGACGATGACGTGGTACTGGTACGATGGCTCTATTATTTTACTATGGAGCCATCATACCGGTACCATGCACCACGACCGTTTTTGAATGTGGCCCCCAATGTCTTACCTCCCCTGTACCGAGTGATAACCTGCCTAACGCTGTTGGATCTTACAATCCTGGTTTCTCTTGGGGCAGTAAAGTAGAAACCACAGACTAGCTGATGGTTGATGTAGCAGCATAAGGTGTGGTCGGGACAGAGAGCAATGTTACAATTTTTTTTATTTATGTTAACCAGTTACCAGTAACCAGTAATGTTTGCATAATCTAGAGGGTTTGGCACCCCTTCGGACCCATGCCACATCCTTTCTTCTGTCTTCCTTAGTTCATAATCACATTTGTGTATCTTCATATATCAAATTATCCTTTGTAGAAATAATGGCAGTGGGAAGTTTTATGTAAAAGATATTTTAGAAATATTTTGAACCAAATACTGTTGTAAGATTCAAGCAAATGGACCATCAACCATCAGTTATCATCTTGGACATTAAAAACAATAATTTGTCTTTTTTCTTATTTTATTTTGCATAACTTCCGATATAATATCAGCCACAATTTAACTGCAAAAATATGAAGTAGTGTAATGTCAGTCATATCAACATTTAACAATAGGATATATGAAAAACATGACTAACATTACTTTTATATTTTTCAACAGCAGATCTGAGAGAGAAGAAAGGGCTTCGACACCAACATGGCAGATGATAGTGCTAGGTGGAGACAGTGCATCAAACATACTAACTCTTTATGAAGAAGAGGAACAACAAGAAGAGGAAAAGAAGGAACAAGATAAATGAGGGGCATATGAAGAAGAGGAAAAGAAGGAACAAGATAAATGAGGGGCATATGAAGAAGAGGAACAACAAGAAGAGGAAAAGAAGGAACAAGATAAATGAGGGGCATATGAAGGGAATAGAAGAGGAACAAGAGGAAAAGAAGGAATGAGAAGAATGGATGGAAAAGTCCTCTTCATTGCTCACTTCCTATGATAAGCATTATCCTCTAAAATATAATAATATAATATAACACAATTTCTCAAGGGGCTGGGAGGCTCTAGTGTCAAAGCAGGACTCCTGACAAGCACAGCTCAGAGGCTATTTGAGCCTTTGGCGGGGTCATGGTTTCATCATTAGAGTGGGGGCTCCAATCCTCACTCCCCCTGGTATCATAGTGGCTACACCTTAAATGTCTCCCTCCAGCAAAGAGGAAGACACATCTTCTCTGTACCCTGCAACAAAAATAAAAGTGTGGGTTATTTTTCACGTTTTCATATCCTTCTCAACCTAGTCATTAACATTCTATATTGAGAGAGAGTACCATACTGTCTATTAAATAATATACAGTAGCCTAGAAAATTAAATAATGGTATACTCTGAAATAAACAAAATCAAATGCTCCTGGAAGTCTTGTGACACTTTACTGGCTCTGCATACCAATTATACTTACTTGGCTATTAGAAGATGACAGTGAATAGAACAATCAGCATAGCCATGAATCTCCTGGTGAAAACACTGACTTTAGATTTAAAAAGCTAGAGCTAAGCTGTACAATATCATTTTTTTGTGCATTATAGTGAACTAAATATAATTCTGAGCCAAGGAAAAATTTGTAACAATATGAGACCTTCAGAGGCTTGCACTGTAAGTAAGTGAACAATATTAATATACTGTAACCTAATTATATACAACTGAAGAATGTTATACTTATCAAGGAAAGTGGATCTTGCTGCCTAGGTGAACCAAGTTAGTCAGCAGGTTATAATGGACTGGGATGGAACTTGTGTAGTGGTTTGGTTGAGTTGTGGCAGACCTCAGATGAACTGGAAGGTACAAGTTGGGACATCCTGGTGTGTCAGACCTGATGGAAACAACAATTATTAGTCTCACTTATAGGAAAAAATCTTTTCTGACTGATGCTCTAACAGTTGCCACTAGAATGACTGGCAGCTACAGTAAACAAAGTCACAGACACACACAGTATCCAAAATGGCACCTATTAATCTGTCTCTTAATTCAGCAGGCAGGCAATTTTGGAAAGACATCTTTTGCCAAATGGACATAACTACTATTTCCATACAGTACACATAGTTGTTAATAACGGAAACGTCCTTAAAGGGTGGTTAAATTTGACAAAATTCTACGGTAATAAGAAGTCAACTTTGGAAAATCAACTGTTAGCTTACTAAATTGTGTAAAAACTCGCGTGTCAGGATCTTTTCCAAAGTGAAAATTGATAGGTCCTTATTCCACTTGGAGTTGGTGGAACAGTTTATTGTTGAGAACCCAGTAATCCCCATTTCAGTCACAAATTCAACTTCAGCAAACTAAAAAAATTTAAAACCTCCCACCAATCCTGTATAAATAAAGGCACCAGCTGTTAGTGATTCCTATTCACCGGTAAGTGGCTCTGCTGTACCATGACGACCAAAACTCCCATAACAGTGACCTATACTTCTCCCAATACTGTACTACAATCCTTGCTACAATTTAGGTTCCTTCAAATATAGTATAGTTTGTCTGGGCTTTTCAAATGGAACTAGACATTATTTTGGACCTTTCACACTCTGGTATCACTCTACAGGTGAGGACAAGAAGGCGTCTTGCCTTTACTACTCACCTTAATTAAAATATCTACATATAGAAACTAGATGCCGTTTAAAATTAACATGATCTGACTTAGTTATTCAGTGGTCTAATACATTCTGGTAAATACTATGTTATTACTGATAGAGATTCTGGTACCTACCTTGTATGGGCAGACAAAGAATGATAAGGAGTAAAAACATGTTCTTGGGTCCAGCGATGAACTTCAAGTCCATATGAGATTAGCTGTCAATCATCTTAGAATCAGTTTAGCTGGTGTCACCGTCTAATTCATCTCACACCTCCTGAAACATAACACAATATAAATTAATATATATAAAAATTAAATTATTCAATGGCATATTATATAATGGCAATAAAATGTTCACATTTCTATTTCCTAACAGACCATACAGATTAAGTGATCTATGGAGCATGTGTTAAAAGGATTGATTGATAAATTTTTTGATATTAATACAATGGTGTGGTACTGTATGATGACTATGTTGTTTGTCTATGGAGCCATCGTACAGTACAGTACTACACCATCGTATACACCACAAATGTTCTTGCATACGCCCCTACCTCTCTTCAATAACAACCCGATATTTATCTAGACTATTGCTGTTTTGTAGCAGTGTTGCCAGATCCAGCTAGATCCCAGTCTTTTGCCCTGGTCAGGTTCTGGTACTTTACCACGGTTAGTTCCCGGTAGTTTGCCCATGTCTAGGTTAAGGTTAGGTAAGGTCAGGCTAATTTCAAAATGCCCCATTTGAATATGCCCAATCTTGGAAATGGGGCATTTCCAAAGAAAATGTCATAGAAGAAAATTGTCTTAGAATTGTAAAAATTAGAAGGTAAAAACATCGTAATAGAAAACGGCAATAGTATAGATAATTACCAACAACCCAAACCTGAAAACATATGAAAGCCAATTATCATTATTATTATTAAAGGACAATGAAGGAATTAATATGAAAGTATATATATCTATCCATAACATAACGATGACGCTATGTTGGGTTAAAGGGCCATATGCAAGAACATTCACGGTGCATACGATGGTGTGGTACCAGTACGATGGCTCCATAGAGAAACAATTGAGCCATCGTATACACCATCAATGTTCTTGAACATGACCCGTGATCACAGGATTCATAATTAAGAGCCTATCACACTGGCACCAACTTTCCTCCAATCTAGAGCTATATTTTCCTCCGTTTTTTCTCCATCGTCCTCCAATCTAATGTTAGATATATTTATTCACCATTTTCCTCCATCCTCCTCCAAGCTAGAGCTTTATTTACCTCCCATTTTCCTCTGTATCTTCCACTATCGTCCTCGGTATTATTACAGATGTACTGTGTTCTTGGCTAGGGCTGCGCAGTTTTACCACATCCGGCTAGGTCCCGGAAATTTGCCCCGGTCACTTTATGATAGTTTATACCGGTTATATCCATGTAGTTTGCCCAGGTTAGGTCCCAGTAGTCTGCTGTGGTCTAGGTCAGGTTAGGTCAGACTAATTTCCAAATTATGTTTGTAAAACGGTGCATCTCCGAGAGAAACACCATAGATGAAAAGTGTCATAGAATGGTCCAAAGTAGTGGGTAATGATACTAAAATATACAATATAGTGAATGAACTACTTCTGTACATTTACCGTTTCTTCCTCCATCATCCTTCAATCTAACGTTAGAGATATATTTACCTATCATTTTCCTCCATCGTCCTCCAATCTAGAGCTAAATTTACCTGGATTATATTCCCCGTTGTCCTCTACACCTCTTCAAATGGGTTGGAGGACGTAGGAAGCCTCAGATTTGACCACAGGACGAAGGAAAATACTAATAGGAGGACCCTGAGATACCTTCCTGCAGGACGCCATGATGTAATGTTTAGGATCGTGACGTCACTACTCTCTACAGTGTTACCAGATTTCTCCAACTTTTAACATCGGTATTTCCTTGTTTTTTACCTCAATAATTCCCTGTTTACTCTTGAACATTGATGGTCTTTTTGGTATTTCATCTGGTAGAAATTTCCCTGTTTACTCTTGAACGAACTATATATTATTTCCCTGTGTGGACTCCAAAATTACCTAAAACAGAGAAATTTCCCTGCACCTGGCAACACTGGTCTGATTCACCAAATTTCCCCTACTTTTAACATTAGTATTTCCTTTTTTTTTTTTTACCTCAATAATTCCCTGTTTACTCTCGATTCCTACTGATTTTTTCCGTGCAGAAATAATCAACACACTAAAATTATGTATAAACAGAAAAAAGAAAAATGGACACCGGCTAATGACTCTGCCACATGACAAAAAAAATATATACCAAATAAAATATTAAGTCAAATTACGATGGACTAATTACTTCACAGATACTTCAAAATTAATGCACTCAGATATATTATTATTTATGTAAATCTATAAAGGGGGCGAAAAATACAAGAGTACAATTATTGTTATATATTTGTGTAGAAATAACATCTGACATATCATTGATCTTGTTTATAAAAGCTAATTAAGAGTTTCATGCTATCATCAATAATGGTGCTTTCTTCATAGTTATATCACAAGCAGTCTTCTCAACTGTGACAATCGATCTGCACCACAAACGTAAAGCAGGGGGGGTTCTGTCGGAGAGAGTTAGTTAGTTAGTTAATTATGGTGGCATTATTAAATTACTTCTTCGAGGAAAAGTTCTCTCCGTCGCTCGGTTCCTTTTAGTTTGCGATGCGAGTTGAGCGACGAGGCGTCTTTTCCTCGGAGAGTAAATTTGATAATACCACCCTTAAAGTTCCCATGGTCTATACTGTATGTAAGAAGAGGCATGAGCTGGCTGGGGATGACAATGATCGAAATAAAATAAAGGGTCATTCCATCAGCCACAGTCATCACCAAAAAATTCATGACTTTTCTCGCACGTGGTCATTGATCGAGTGCTACACCCAACCACGGAAGTGAACCCCATCCGTGTGAGACCCGTACATTTTGAACCCCCAAATAGATGGTCGTTCCATTATCCAATACAATGTTATGTAATGGGTTAGGATAGGATGAGGGCCCTTTATTTCAACTCTAAATACAAGGTCACATACGAGGTGCGACATATTCTTGGGTGGGTATGGCACTCGGATATTTTTTTTTTTTTCTCCAACTGTGATGCCCTGCCCAGAATTTCCTTCACTCACACTTGACCCGCCACAACTTCCTTCACAACCTCCTTAAGGATCGTGTATGAGAATTGGAGGCTTCTGATTCCTCCTGACTATGCCACAAAACAAGATCCTTCCATGTAGGTGTGTGTGTGTTTTGTGGCAATATTTGAATGACTCATTTACCTCCAATTTTCTGACTACATCACAGGGTCCCTTAAGCATGTAGTGGGGCAGGTCGAAGCTGGCAAGAAGAGACAGGAAACATTTGGGCAAGACTGTACACAAATAATACAGTGAGAGAGAACAGGGCAAGGGACAGCAAAACAAGTGGCCTAAAATCCATTATACTTGAGAATCACATGGCTAACCATTCCTATAATATTATCTTCTCCCCAAGTACGTACTGTAGCGTCCCTTATCCTCCCTCGTCTCCCACTACACTACTCAATAATAAACATAAAGAACTTACTCTGAAAAACGAACAAATACAAACTCATTTCCTTAAAGCAGTACAAAAATGTTGAATGAAATTATGCATGAAGTAATACAATGGGCTCGACACACACACACACACACACACACACCAGAGATTCACAATGAAGGGTGCGATGGTAGTACTTTTATCTGTGGTACTGTATAACTGGGAGAAGGAAAGATAAAAGAATGACAAATTAGCTCCTCATCATCCAGTCAATAACGTTTCTTACACTTCTTTCTCGACCGATATTGTTGGTGAAGTGGGAGCTACTGTACGATTCTTCCAAACTACCGCAACTCACTTAAACAGACTTTCCTCAGTACAGGTGGTGGTGTTTTTTAAGGCATAGTTTGGAGTAATCGGTAGCCTACAATAATTTCCTATCAAATTCATGGTTCCTTTAATGGGGTAGGCTATATAGTAAAATAATGATGTTGGTAAATCTGAAGCAAATGATTTATTCTCCAAAATATTTCAGGCAACAGGATACCATTATATTTATTCATTGGTCCTGTTACCAGACATACTTTGGAGGAATCAAGGCACTCCAAAGTACCAAAAGAGTATTGCTTCTGGGTCTGTTTCCTGGCATACTTAATTGGAGGAATCGAGGCACTCCAATCTATTAAAAGTATACTATCCCCTTAAACAATACCACAGCAAAAGTACCGACAGAGAGCTTCATAAGTTTGGCATCATAACGTAACGAAATTATATGAAATGAAAATGATATGAATTACTTATCTTACCTCCTATAATTCCAGACTTATGCACCACTCTGTATATCGCTATGTATGTATGTACAGTATATGTGTATATATGTGTGTATGTATATATGTATGTGTATATGTGTGTGTGTGTATTTATGTATGTACAGTATGTATGTATGTATGGGCAACTATCATGGGTGACGAAACCACTGGTGCTGCGAGAAAAAAAATAAAAAATACAGTTCACGTTCATATACACGGAAAATATCACGTTACACATCACCCACTTGTCTATTGGTAACACACTCTTTATAATTATTATATGTTATAACTTTTTTCTGATTATTATTGTACCTTAATAATTTTGACCATATTAAAATTACACTTGGTTAACACTCTTGTAGATGATGATCAAAATTATATTTTCATCACACCAATCTAGACGAAATACTTAAGTAAATTATACACTAATACCAACGTAAAATTGTTACTTGTGAGTACTGTACTGTATCAACAAAATGTTAAGAAGGATTATTAAGTTTTTGTCTTTCTGAGGTTAATAATTAGTATAAAAACAATATAATAAAATATACTTACCTAAGACAAAAAATTACTATAAACAAGTTTGATCCTCTTTTTTTCCAAGTAATAAAAAACGTACATACTGTATACACAATTATTACACATGCTTTCATCCTTGGTGTGACACTCTTTGGTAAAAACCTTAAGTACAAAATGCGTGAAAGGAGTATTGGTATTGCACAGACGTACACAAGGTAAAAAAAACTATGGAGCAGGAGAGTTCTGTTGGCTCTGTAAATGATCGGCACAGTTCATAATGTCCCGGGAATAAACAATCTATTTTTCAGTACCCATGCATTGTCTGAGGTGTTAGAATGAGAACTACACTCATAGTTTTTTTTACCTTGTGTACCTTTAAATACAATGCAACATTACACCACAATACTGTAGTAAAATGCTCAATGTGTATATATACAGAGGGTTTTCACAAATACTGAAGAACAGGAAGCATCACTAGACATTAAGGCATTTTGGAGCATTTTGATACAAGACACATGGATGATGATAAAAACCTAATCCATCCATGTGTGATTTTTTTTTGTTTTTTTTGAGGGGTGGGTGGGAGAGAAAATCGTACATAACTCATTTTGGAGTGTCTTGATCAAAGTATTGTTACGTTTCACCCCGATGTCTGTCTGGCCAGAGCTTGTGTGTGTGTATTCAGTGCAGCAAACATGTAAAATTTAATATCATCAGGTCAAATCGCTATAACTCAAACCTGGAACAATGGCTCAGAGAATTGCAATAAAGTAAAGTGAATGTGATGATCGAGGCAGAACAATGGCTCAGAGAATTGCAATAAAGTAAAGTGAATGCAATGATCGAGTAAGAACAATGGCTCAGAGAATTGCAATAACGTAAAGTGAATGCGATGGTGGAGGCAGTCTTTACATATTTCACATTATGTCCAGATTTATTCAGATACTTTTAATTCCCAGACACTAGTACTGAACTAGATTCTACCAGGCTCTTGTACTGGAGTGGATACCGGATGATCATTTGTACAATATGGGCACTTGTGTAAGTTGAAGCCCCACAACACTATACAGTACATATATATACCTAAATATGTTCAGAAACTGTAAAATTTTTTATGCACTCAGCACATTTATAATATTTTGTGCATAATTAATCAGTCCTCTAAATGCTTGATGCAGCCTGGCTCTGGGTGTATTGAAAATGTACATACATTGTTCACTCATATCAGTCACTGAGAACTGGTAACAATTCCAAGTTCTGAGAGTGTTTAGTGATGATACCTTAGCACTGATTGGCTACACACAGACATCAGGAGAAAGTACTGTACTGTAGTCAGGTAGAGGCAAGGATAAGTCAAGATAATTCAGATTTGTCTTCATGGGTTATCTTTGGCAATGGGTTTACTATTTTACAATTTACATCAGAATTAAAAATGTAAGTTGAGAGTTAGTCAATCCAGGCTTAGGTTTCTGTAGTGTCAATTCAGTTTCAATTCAATATTGTGCTTTGTTGCTGCTTGTTGATGTTAACATTTTCAAGGAAACTTCTTCCTCCTATAAATGCAGCACCATCAAATAATAATAAATATAGTATGATGTACCAAAAAAATTTAAGCTCTCCATTTTGCATAGTATGCAGTACAGCATAGTATAATTCAATACAATACAATTACACAGATTATAAATTTTTAAACAGTTTTAGAGAGGACTACAACATCAGTAGCATATGATTAGGGACACTTGGCTGTACAGTAGTGCAATTGTATTGATATTAAATGAAAAATAATAAAGCAAGAGACTGACTGCTATATATTAATAGTCACAATAAGTATCACCATTAGGGGATTTGTCTTTGTCAATTAATGAATGTGGGTAGGCTTAGTTTTTGTATACATACTCTTCAGATCAATAAACAACGACCAAGATTTTCATACACTATATACATATTCTTTCTATTGGGGGGTGGGAGGACAACATGCACAACTTTGATCATGGGTCTCACCTACTTCAACATTCACAGTTACATGTATGGTCAGGATCCATAGTTCTTTACCCTCCAGGCCAAAAGGAAGTAAACAAAAGAAGAAAAGCCATAAAAATGTGACTACTGTATACACATTTCCCACCAGCTCCGATTTTTTTTTACCAAGAAAGTGCAAAATTAAGGAAGCCTCTTATACCGTATTGTATCTGGCAACTCGACCCGTAATAAGAAATCATTTAAAACTTTACATCTATTTTATGCTTGTATTTCTAACACCGCCAAAATGTTTAATACTGTACTGTACTGATTTTCAAACATTAATTCAAAGAAGTGGTGGGTGGGTTTTTGGTCTTTCCATGAATAAAAAATATTTACAAACAACAATTTTGTGTTTAGGAATGAACGTTTACATTCATAATCGTAAACTCTTAATAATCCTTTCTATAATTGCCCTTTCTTTAATCTTGCCTTTCATTTCCCTCAAGCTTGAGAAAAAGAAAGTAAATGAACTACAAACCGCGACGGCACACGGGACGAGAGAATAGCCGAGCCTGGAATCATTGTGCATCAAACCAAACCTAAACTTACTATGTATGACTTAAGCTATAAATATCTTCCAACTGAGGGTCAATAATAATAATATAACGACTAGCATGAACTGGGTTGTAACTTTTGTCGGGATCTCATCTTAATTGCTTCTTGCCATCAACAATAATATTTACCTGAATCAGAAGTAGGCCCTTGATATAAGATGAATAAATTTAACTCATCTATCCTTTTAACGCAGGCTCAGTAAATCACTTTGTCTGTATGGTAATGAATAAACAGAAACCTGGGAAAACAATGGGTGGTCTTCAATGAGGGACTGAGTGTATAATGATGTGGTTGGTAATGAATAACATAAGCCTGGGAAAACAATGGGTGGTCTTCAATGAGGGACTGAGTGTACAATGAAGTGGTTGGTAATGAATAACAGAAGCCTGGGAAAACAATGGGTGGTCTTCAATGAGGGACTGAGTGTATAATGAAGTGGTTGGTAATGAATAACACAAGCCTGGAAAAACATTGGGTAGTCTTCAATGAGGGATCGAGTGTATAATGAAGTGGTTGGTAATGAATAACAGAAGCCTGGGAAGACAATGGGTGGTCTTCAATGAGGGACTGAGTGTATAATGAAGTAGTTGGTAATGAATAACAGAAACCTGGGAAAACAATGGGTAGTCTTCAATGAGGGACTGAGTGTATAATGAAGTGGTGGGTAATGAATAACACAAGCCTGGGAAAACAATGGGTGGTCTTCAATGAGGGACTGAGTGTATAATGATGTGGTTGGTAATGAATAACACAAGCCTGGGAAAACAATGGGTGGTCTTCAATGAGGGATCGAGTGTAATATGAAATGGTTAGATACACTTAATTATTCACTGTATATCAAGGGTCTACAGCACATCGGAAACGTATTTACATTTTGATAGGCAGTAAAGGCAGAGTGACCTTTACCTACTATATAAGTTCTACCTTTCCTGGGGAGAGTGGGGGGGGCACATTTTTGTTCGGGCAATGTGACTGTCTGCTATTCAAAACTGCTATTGCATATTTTCATACATAATTATTTACAATCCTATGCTATGCTTCTTGATTGCCATTATCAAACGCAGAACTAAGCTTCCATTTGTTTTGATCAGCTAACAGATCTATGTCATCATTTGTCCAGATCAGCTACAACTCTATGGTCATGTTTGCCTTGATTATCTACATATCTATTCTCACATTGGCCTTGATCAGCAGTACAGTAAACTTATTATCTCACTTATCAGACAATCACCTGCCACTTACCCGTACAAAATGCGCTTTAAGGTAAGTCAACAAAGCTGGAATCATTGCCACGAGTTTGTTCTTACGCACAAGGGAACATGCAGACCTGAAAAACTCAAAACTTCACAACAACAGCTCATTTTGCAGACACACATCATCAAAATAGTATCACACATAATGGAACTGATGATGTCCTAAATGATCACTACAGCTGGTGATGCATAGGGAAGGTTGGTACAAGTTAAGGGGCATTGATCAGCATCCACCATATCGGTCAAACAGTTTCCTGCTAATCACGCATGGATAATATTTTGATTATGTGGATGCAACTTGTATGACAGCAAAAATACTCACTGATGAGAAAAGTTATATGTCATTAGATCTGCAAGCTTTTGTAAATCAATAATAAAATGAAATGATCTGATGAAGAACATCCTACATAACATGTAGAGAACAGCTAACAAACATGTAGCACCAGAAATATCTAAAATGTTACATAGGCCAAAAGATTATACACAAATAAGTCCTCAAAAGACACAAGAAAACAATACAGTAAGGAAGGAGCAAATAGGATTCTTGGTAATATACAACACTCTAAAACGTTTCAAGGCAATTTTATAGCGGGTTCGTTCCTTGCCATGGCTAATAATAAGCTTTTAAAGTACATCTCTATATAATACAAAAGTATACTTTACGAATTCAATAATTCAATAATAACAGAAATGATTTGTACAAGGATTAAATACTGCGACTGAACCTCAGGATACACTGTATAACTGTTCTGGTAAAGTCCATTTAGTTCGACACACATTCACACAGAGAAGCATTCGTTTTAACATTAGAGAGAGCCGAGCGCTTGGCACAACACACTAAAGGTGCCGTTATTTATTAAGAGGATAGTATATATTTTTGGTACATTGGAGCGCCTCGATTCAGCCAAAAGTGGAACAGTCTGGCAGAATCAATTACTCCAGATTTACCAGCACTATATTACCCCCATAATTAATACAAGAGGGGACACTGCAACACTTTCCTTTCACTGCACTTATCTATCATCCATAATCTTAAAACATTAGGAAGGAAGGTCAACTGTTTACATCTGTATGTTCGTATTTTCATTTCTCATACATGTAGCATTATCTTCTCAAATTTTAACCTGTCTCACATGGGTATTATTTTAGGCTGCATACAATCATCTAATATTAGCCTCTTGCTGCATACAATCATTTAATGTAATTCCTATTCATTTTCATTATAAAGGATATGTGCAGTGTAATACCTCCTCTTGTTTTAAGGGAGAACCTCTTTTTGTTGAAATGTAAGGTCACTGATTCCTCCAAACTATGCCAGGAAACAGATGACCCTAAAGTTACTAATGAGGGTTCTGTATCTTGGCACAGTTTGGAGAATTCAGTAACTCTTCATTTTAACAACAAAAGAATCTCCCGTTAAATAACAGCACAGTAAGATGCGGCTCTGTGTGTGGTCCCGTAGGACTGATCACAAGCATTATGTTTGCCTGTTAAGTTAAGCTCTTGAGCAAGTTTATAAATGGAAGTGAAGGATCTGGTGATGTTAAATTCAATGTGGGATATATTACTGCACCTTTACCTCCTCCTCAGTCCTCATATATTACTTGAGGAACTGTACACAGATTAATTTACTACAGGACTTAATACTCCTTTTCACATTATAATCTGGTAAATATATATCTGTTGTACAAATATCCACACTGAAAAGTGAGAATCATTAATTGCTTCTTTCACGTCCTATAGTCATAAACATTTTGGATAATGTATCCAGAGAAATTACAGTAGTATTGAGTACTGCTGCATATGTTAAAATCACTTTTCTCAACAGACTGTCTGCCTGTTGTTTTGGATAGTATTTTCATAACCTATACATATAATAAAAAACTGTATATAATCTTACTTTTTTCTGGCACAACTTATTTCTGCCTGGAGTTAACTCTTACACAAATCTTGCCAGTTGTCTACATCTGCTGATATATTGACAAAGAGAGAGAACATACAGGAAATAATACCTGGAACATTCACATATCTACACAGATATATCATACCCAAGATATTGTAAGAGTCAGTCCAAGCAGACCTTTCAATGTTACCCCACAAGTTAATCCTTCCATACACTCACTCAAAACAGTCAGTATAGTCAGTCCTTCATTTTTGTGAATTTATGGGGCAAATAAGTTAATACTATTTGAGAATCCATTAATGAGTATTTTCACTACTGCTTCTTGAGATCATAACCCTGAAAATGCAGTAAATATTGTCAAAAATGGCTCCTTTCCATACAGTGTTTTGATTTTCATTGTCTCATTATATTACACTCCATCCCAGAGAAAATCAACTTTTGGTTCCAAAATGCAGAAAACCGATTTAGCAAATAGGTAAGTTGACAAAATTTAGATGAATAATGCATACAAGAATCAGGAAATGTAAGAGGCAACGGTGAGAGTGAAATAGCTTACATCAACTTGGAGGCTCATTCTGTCATGGTCACTTCCTGCTGACAATTTTTATGAAGAAGAAATGTGCCACAAATACTGATCAACCATCTGAGGAATTTGTTAAGTCAATAGCCATACTGTACTTCTAGAGAGCTGTGGGAATCGAGAATCAACATCCAATTCAATTCAGTCTGGGCAATTACTAGTTTGTAACAGTGTATTTAATTACACCCCTAATCACACACTTTTATGACGACTGACAACTCTGACTGTACTAGTTGGAAGTGTGTACAACTGGCTGATTGTTTCATTACAAGTCTTTGGCTGTGTTGGATTATATCAGCCTCTTCACTGGGTCACCATCTCCTCTGTGAGTGTGGGTGGTGGTCGGGCCATAATGCTTGGTGGTCGGGAGTGGCGTGGGCGGGGAGGGGGTACGTCCTCGGGGGGAATGGCATGTGGAGGGGGCTGGGGGGCCATCAGACCAGCAGGTGGGGGACCCATCGACCCCCGGCCGTTACTCAGAGTCTCCCGCAGAACCTCGGTGTAGTCCTTTATCAATGTCGCTATCATGAAGGCCTGAAGAGCAAAAGAAAACATTTATAACACACTCGTAATTGGTGATATTTATTCTATGCCTCTGTCTAATGACCTACAGTACCATAGTTCAATGCCTTATCAATCATGAAGGCCTGATAAGCAGAAGATTTTGTGACAACAGGTTATGGGATGCAAAAGGTTAAGGAAGGTACGGTATATAATAAAAAATAACATCATACTCTCTTACCTGTGTGGTGTTGAGAATTATCTTGCTCTGCTTGCGTGTTGAGCCGGTGATGATCATGAGTGCGGTGATGGAAGCAGAGTAGTTGAGGATGTAGTCGTACTCATAGGTACAGAGGACATTGCGGGACCTGTGCTCCAAGAGGTGTACTCCACTCTCGTCTATTGCCAACCACAGAACCTTGGGCCAGTTGGATGTGAAGGATTGCTGTGTGGGGAGTCAGAGGAGAATTACAATGTGAAATGAAAAAAATATTATACAGAAAGTGATATGAAAGAATGCTATACAGAATGTGAAAAATTGCTGCATGGATAGTTAGAAGAGAATTAGAATGTGAAATAAAAGAATGCTATATAGAAAGTGAAATGAAAGAACAAAAGCAGCGTGAGCACAAATATTTAGTTATCTCTGTTTAATGTACAGGTTCTTAATTGAAAAAGTTTAGTCACAGCACGCACACACACACACAAATACACACACACACACACACACACACACACACACACACACACACACACACACAAAACACACACACACACACACACACACACAAACAAACACACACAAACACACACACACACACACACATGTACAAATATGCACACCATTCAATGACTTATGGCTGTCTTTTTACTTTATATTCACTGCTGATGACGGATAGAGAAGAGAAAAGGTTAAGACCATAATGCAAAGTAAGTCATCGTGACCCACACAATGACGATAACTTATACAATTATTCCGTTTATATTGTATAGGGAATAATCAGCCACTGTGTAGTCAAGAACTGTACTTGTATATGGGTCTGTAGTGTTAGTAAAACCAGAAGGGGTGATGGGATTTGAGTGAAGGGTACAAAATAAAACCAAAATAAACAGCAACAATGATATGCACAATATTATACTGAGATACATGAAGGAGGTCTTACAAAAAAATGTGATGCAGAGGTACAGTTTCATCATGAGCCAATATTTCTGTTCATTTTTTTTATGTAAATGTGGAGTTTGTTTAGAGATGTTGGTAGAAATTATGACTCACGACTGCACACTGGCAATCCACATTATTTATCTGGGTCTCAAAGTTTTCAATTATCTTGCATAGCATTGAATTAGTTCCAGTAATGTTGGCAGGAAAACCTTTTGGAATTAATTCACTGCCATGTTATGCAATCTGAAACTTTAACAACCCTGGATAAATATTCTGGATTATTTATTTAGTGTGCTGTTTTTCATGCTATTAGTGCAAAAGATAATACTGTACAGTAATTATGTTGAAGTGTTCTTTCTATCAATATACTTACTACCAGTATTATTACTATAGAAACAGTTTTATTTTATTATTATCATAATATATTAAATTCATATTCCCACTCTTGAAATGGTCTTTAAGTCAGTCGTTAAGGTCCAGGTCACCATATTACCATCAACAGATGTTAGTATCACACATGCACACACAACACACTCACACACACACACACATACAATATTATACACAAAAGTATGCGCGTGTGTCAAACCAATGCGCGCTGCAGCTCAGTACAGTCATTATATACTGTACACACACACAGGAAGAAAAGGACGGGTTATTATGGTAATCTCCTAAAATCTACAACTGCAACGGCAACAATAAAGGGATTATTTTATGATGCTCAGTGGACTTTATGATGACACACGGCTGAACCACCACATAATTATACTACCGAATAATTCCTACACCATCCCTTGGCCATGGCGTGGTTCTGTACTCTGGTCCACTGGGTTGCCGAGCCAGCGCACTGACCACACACACAATGTAAGGGAGAAGGGGAGCAGATATCATGATGGATGCTAGTCTGAGAAATGAACTGCAGTCTGTTTTGTCTGAGTTGATGGTACCTGAACACCCCATCTGGATTAAATAATATTAACCCTTCAATAATTGTTGTTGATTTTAGCACCTTTTCAGACTCATGTCAAATTATTCTCCTGAAGTTTAAAAAAAATTGAATTTCACTGACAGGCATGGGACTACATTTACTATCAAGCAGAGGACAACTAGGCCCTGCTCAGTTTGGTGTGGGTTTGACTCCAATCTGTCAGTGATGCTCCCTTATATAATAATGCTGACAGTATCAAATTAATTTTTGCATTCATCTTGACGAAAATTAAAGAGGTCAGACTCACAGTAACGTCGAATATGGTGGCTCTGTGGAGTGGCCAGGACTTGATTAGATTAAGGAATGCTTGTTTGGCCTCTTGTGGGTCCATGTTGAAGAGTCCCTGGTGATGCATGGCCACCGCGTCATGTGTCACGTTGTTTAGGAGGCGTGGGGAGAGGGTGTGTGCTATCACCTCACCATAGTCCATATGGGCACCGGTGAAGTTACCCAGTTCTATCTGTGCTCTCAGTGAACACAACATTACCTGTACGAGTGGAAGGGAAATTATTTTCATAAGTTTCTTCAGGACAATGAGGAGTGGAAGGGACAATTTTCATAGGTTCCTTCAGGACAGTGATGAATGCTGTTCAATACTAGTATCATTGTGTAGAAATTGGAACAAAAGCTATATGAAAATATTGTGTAATTCTAAGACCATTTATGAGAAGGTAAATCCTGCTCAAAAACAAAAAAACTTAAATAAATAATTAAAATATAGTGACTCACGGCTTCCATCTGTGTGACAGGGAACTTGTCTGCCCTGAGAGTATACAGGACCTGGAAGTAAAGCAGCTCCTTCTCCACGTTGTCTGTCAGGTCCAGCCATGACTTCAGCAGCAGGTGTTTCTGGTCAAGGAAAGTGAATATTTGACAAGGTTTATGTACAGCTGAGAGAAAGTGAATATTTGATGAGGTAAGTAAGTATCCATACACTTCTTTACTTGGGATATAAACAAAACTTATAGGACTGTCACCCAAGCAACCAAACCAACCTTGAAGAGGAAGATATGATGGTTATGGTGTTGTGTGGCTGCAGCAGATTGTCTGTAACGCTCCCACCGAGACATTACATCAGCCAACACTTCTTCTCCTATTATACACCTCTCCGTCGTACCCAGCATCTCGTAGATTGCATAACCTGTGAGGAGATGGGTTACAGTTAGGCTTTGTAACTTGAAGAAACAGTGACAATATGGAATAACTTCATGCTCCTTTGTAAATTATGTTTATTTAGGACAATCTCTCTCTGCACTTCTATATGACAATGGATCTAACTCATAATTTATCTGTTATATGATAATCTTTTCAAATATCATAACTGAATGACTGATAAATTATCGCATACCAAATTATGTTGCTCATCACAAACACCAAGCTCTGTACAGATACCTTTTGCTGTGTTCTTGAGACCAATCTTATGTTTGATGAGTTCGACCACATCGCTGGCAGTGGCCGAGGCGTCAAACTCTAAGGAGTGGAACTGGCCATCCATGAAGTGGAAGCGTGCGTAGATGGGCCGGCGGTTGATGGTGCACAGAATCTCTTGTTTTGATGGCGCCCATTGACGACGTCGGTTGTTAAGCGCTTTTACTAGACACTGTAGAACAGGACAATAATCATCATCACACATTCGGAGAAGGAACAATTGGGAATCAATATTGACAGAGAATGCCTCAGTAACCTTATTACAAATTGGGAATGGGAACAATCGGGAATCAATATTGACAGAGAATGCCTCAGTAACCTTGCATTCTTGGATAATATTGTTCTGTCAAGCAATTATTATTATTAATATTATTACAAACAAACAGCAGGCAACATGAGTAAAATTAGTGGGAGCATTCATGAGATGAGTTAGGGCAAAATTAATGAGGAACTACACAGAGATAATTATCCAGAAGGTGGGATTAAAGATGAACACAAAAAAAGAGAAGCCTCCAATCAAATCAAGTTAATCTAACCTTCTCTGCATAGCGAGCATATTTTCCCTCCTCAGAGACATAGTCAGTGGCACAACGTTGGAGGTGCGCCCGCAGGTACTTTCTCACACCTTTGTCCGTGGGGGGGATCACTGAACAGAAGAGTGTCAACAGAGACCAGTGGCGCAGGTTCACTCGAGAGTTGGGATCTGAAAGGCAAGGAATGACAGGGTTACGAAAAGGTACTGGTGTTATAGATGTAGTTATTGGTGGTGTTGTGCACTGAATAAAAAAATCAAGTTAATTATGTGAGCAGGGATGTGATGATATTTTAATACTTTGACTCCTATTACCTCAAAAAAAAAAAAAAAAAAAAAAAAAAAAAAAAAAAAAAAAAAAAAAAAAAAAAAAAATTACATACTGTATAATTATATAAAATAAGTTAATGATTCATCCACCACATCACTTCTGTTTTCAGAATATTTGCAAAGGTATATTTTTTTCCCACTATACAAGGCGGTACTGTATTATCCTCACCAAGTGTAATTCAAAAGAAATAATCATGAGTGGGCTGTTGGAGCTCTGGGTGGTAACATATGCAAAAACAATAAATGACTGAATTATGGGTGGTATGCAAAATGACTGAATTATGGGTGGTATGCAAAAACAATAAATGACTGAATTATGGGTGGTATGCAAAATGACTGAAATATGGGTGGTATGCAAAAACAATAAATGACTGAATTATTTAAGGAAAAGAGCTGTGTCACACCTGGATGGTCTGTAGTTTGTTTGATGAGTTGAAGGTAAGTCTCAGTGAGGAGAGTATCACGCTTCATTCCTTGTTCCACGGCTCCCTGTACCATCCCCAGCTGTTGGTCGTCACTTGTTGCCGCTGTTTCCGCTGTTGTTAGCAATATCCGCATTAAATAACATACAGTAGGATCTCGTTATAAGATGGTTAAATTTAGCACATATATCATTTTAACACAAGCTCATTAAATATATAAATATAAACTTATATATACAGCAGGCACTTGATATAAGAGAACATAAATATCACAGTAACAAATAATCTTACTGTTGGGATTGAGGCCAGCATAAGTAAGAATGGCCATGGATATCTGTAGGGCCTGTTGTTCTACTTCAGGTGTTGTGATCTTGGTCAAGGGTTGAGTGAGGGGAGTCTTGCAGAACGCCCAGAACAGATGATGGTACCCCTTGTATGTCTCGGCATTTTCACCATAGTCTTGCCTTAACTTGTCTAGCTTCTGTTTGTTTAATCTGTGATGGGAAATAGTAGCAAATTATACTGATCAATCTCAAGACAGTAAACTATTAAATACACAGCATAATTCAGTCAAACGGCAGGACAGGACAGTGGCAATTTATGTATACTGTATATTGAGTTGTGGCCATAGGCAAAATAATATTAAGAGGGTCGAGTATACTTTTGTCACATTGGAGTGCCTTGATTCCAGCAAAGTACGTCAGGAAACAGAGCCTATGAATAAATATAATGGTATCATGTTTCTTGGAATACTATAGAGGACTCAGTTACTCCACATTTACCACCACCACCAACAACACAGTACTATATACCCACTTCAGATAATAATATTGTACAGTCGTGGCACATAGTCCTTGACCAGGGTGTAGGGGGAAGTCTGGTCAAGGACTATGTGGTGTGACTGTACAAGTGTTGCTCACCTCCTGAGTGTGCTGACAATGAAGTTACCACCTTGTTCTTGTGGCTTCCTGAGCACGTTAGCATCAATGATTTGTCGTCGGGCATGAACCAAGTTATAATAAAGTCTTACTCGGTCCTCCCCGGTGATCTGCTTCACCTGTAAATTTATAAGAGTATAAATTAATAGTAAACTTCCTTTGTTTCCTTAACTTTTGCTTCACCTGTTAATATATAAGAGTATATTTTAATAGTACACTTCCTTTGTTTCCTTAACTTTTGCTTCACCTGTTAATATATAAGAGTATATTTTAATAGTACACTTTCTTTGTTTCCTTAAACTTTTGCTTCACCTGTAAATTTATAAGAGTATAAACTAATAGTACACTTCTTTTATTTACTCAAATATTTATTTTTAAAGTTTTCACAAATGTTTAAGTTGCAGAATGACAGGAAAAAAAAAGGCATTAATTAGGCCGCAGATTATAAGTCTAAGATCGCCAAGTTAAAAAATTTCATAAGAACGAAATGAACGAAAATATTTAAAATAATCTATTACCTTTTTATTGGAGTCCATATCTTTGATCCACGAGGCTAAAAGCGGAGAGTAACTTGCTATAAGGAAACCTATCTCTTGCTTCTCCTTGGTTTCAAATACAAAACACTTGTGAGGGTCTGGGAGTGTGCGTAGAAGGTTAATGGTGATGAAGTTGTCGCTGAAATAAATAAATAAATAAATAAATAATAATGGTGTGTTAATAATAAATAAATAATAATGGTGTGTTAATAATAAATAAATAATAATGGTGTGTTAATAATAGATATATAATAATTAGAGTGTCACAAAGGATATCAATTACTTAGAAAACAAGTAAAACAGAACAGCTACCCAAGCAATAATTCACACAAATAAAATACAAAATTCAATTCAAACATTATTGTCACTCTATTACAGCAGTACAGTACAATAGCCTAACAATAGTGTGCAGTACAGAACTAGTTAAACGTTCCCGCTTTCTTCTACTTTATTCACCAGTACAAATTCATATTGTAGTGAATTCTGAGATACTGTATGTTAGTAAAATTCATCTAATGTACAGTACTTAACTATCTTAAGGGGGTGCGGGGGGTTTTGGGGGGTGCGGGAGTAGTGGGACAGGCTAGGGGGGGTTAAGGGGGTGCGGGAGAAGGGGGACAGGCTGGGGGGGGGGGGTTAAGGGGGTGTGGGAGAAGGGGGACAGGCTGGGGGGGGGGGGTTAAGGGGGTGCGGGAATAGGGGACAGGCTTTCAACCCACCCCAAGCCTGTCCCCCTATTCCTGCACTCCCCCAGTCCACCCCCAAGCCTGTCTCTTACTTCCGCACCCCCCAGTCCACCCCCAACCCTGTCCCTTACTCCGGCACCCCCTTAATTCTAATTCTTTATCCTTCAAGTAGGTAGCAAAACACTCACCTAGGGTCAAGGAAGATGGACTCAATATCACAGTATCGGTATTCGTACAGGATAAACTTGTCGTCGGGCTTGATCATTGCTATACCATCACAGTTGACGCCCAAGATGAGGGAGTTGCCGTAGGACCAGTAGCCGCGGTAGGAAACGTTGAACATGGTGGTACCATAGAGAGGGAACTGCATCACACACGTCAGGTACCACACTTTGGCCACGATGTCTGTCTTGCCGGTTCCGTACTGGCGGTGAGCTTGGGCGAGGATGGGCACCTGTTGAAGAGAAGTATAAAAAAAAATTCTCATTAGACACTTTTCATATCCAATATCTTGCAAGTTCTCATATTAATTTATAGATAGATTCATAAAAAGAAAAAGAAATATCCTGATGAAGAGAAACACAAAAAATTCTCATTAGACATTTTTTTTTCCAATATCCACCGAGTTCTCATATTAATTCATAAGTAGATTCATAAAAAGAAAAAGAAATATAACAACAACAACATACATATTATTCGGTGAAGACCTTACCCATTCAGCCTGTTTCTTGGTTTGTGCAATACGGCTCGGGAGGTAAGACTGTATGTCGGAATAGAACTCGGTCTTGCCGTCCTGCGGGTCACCGAGAGCTACTTGTGCCTGCAACCCGGCCAACTGCAGAGCAACTTTCTCATTGATAGGGAAGTCATCAGTCTGTGGGACAAACAAGAGTACAGTAGTTCAAACATTGATACCAGACTGGAAAGGAAACTTACTTAGGGACATTATGGAGCAAAAAACATTCTATCATTCTCTCTCTCTCTTGAAACACACACATATATACACACACAAGTACCAAATCTTTGCATGTCGACAAACTTATACTCACTCTTTTGTATTTTATTTTATGTATCTATTTACATAAAACTAAATTATGTATCTTACCCTGACCACACTGTAGACAGCTTGGGCATAGAGTAGGTTGACTTGCACAGGGTCACTGGGGATCTCTCTGGGGGTACGAAAGAGACGTTTCCGAAAGACGAATCTATTCTCACCGGCGTTTACAGTCTGGGAAGCTCTCTTGTTGCTAGTTCCATGTTGACTGCCAGACGCTCCTGCCTTTTGTTGTTTCCTGGTTGGTGTAAGGATTTGTTGTGTTTATGAGAGTTGTTAAGACAATGGATGAGATATAATATAAAGTTCTAAGGTATGATTGGTAAATGAGAGGTAAAATATAATGCTCTGATGTAAAGGGGAACTGTATACAACACTCACGTTTCCCATGAGGATATGACGTCATACAGGTACTCGTGACTCTTGACGTGTTTGTCGCCCTCGCCGCCAGACTCGTATATGGCCCAGCCCTCCAAACTGGCCAGCCCCAGCCGGTCCGCCAGCTTCTGCATGGCGTCCCCGGCCGTGTCTCGGGGGTGAACGTCAATGGCTTTCGTGCGTCCGTCCAGGAAGAAGAATCTGATGGGGAGATGTGGATGAAATGGTGGGAATTCTTAAATGTTGACAAGGTATTGATTCACAAGGCCATTTTTTTTATGTTGACGAGGTATTTTTATATTTATTTTATATTAATGAGGTGTTGATTCACGAGGTTATAATTTGCAAGTGTGTCATGGTGTCCATTGTGATGAGGTTGGGGGTCATCTTCTAGCACATGTTTTTTTCTTGTATATCGGTATTGTTGTACAGTAACTTAATTATAGAAATACATACTCAAATATAAGTACCGTACCTGCATACTATGGTTCCCAGTTTCTTCATGGCTGCAATTTCCACAGATGATGGAGGCAATTGTCTACTGGAGACTTTAGTGTTCTTGCAGTTCTCTAGACACCATTGTACATATTGTTGCAGCTTGCCTTCCAGACTTAAGTTCTTTTGTAGGAAGCTTATAAAGTACTGAAGGGGAAATATGAACATTATTGTCAGAGATGCTTTACATAATCAATATTATTTACACACAGTCCAAGTTATCACCAAGTATATTATGACATTTCATCAAGACCTTCTATACAGTTATAAGTACAAATAACTCCACTAAAAATCAAGATACATTACATACCAGTACATCTTAATATATAAAGGAACATCTAAATATATGTAAGATAATGTTACAGTATACCAAATGTGTGTCACCTTGACCAGATACTGTGAACTCTGAATACAGTACTAACCTTGTGGAGAATTTTTCCCGGCTGGAAGGCAACCACACACAGACACAGCATCAGCCAGAGTCGCTCCAGGCTCTCAGCGTTGGGATTGTTGGTCACTTGTCTCATGCACTGTACATAAATCTCACTCCGCAGTTCCTCCCGCTCCAGTCCGTGTCCGATGATTGACTGGAGAGTGGTTATCTCCTGCTCTGCCTTCAGTTCTCCTCGACAATATTTGCACAGGTCCTTGGGGTACATAGTGGGCAAAATTAAAATCTTCTTCAAGTATTCATATAGTAAACACTGATTAACACCTTGATATTCCTGTATAGAGTAATACTGCACTAATAAAATTACAGTATGTATAGTATCACAATCCTATCAATCACACAATTACAGTACTTCAAATCTGTAATTACAAAATCTATCACTTATCTGAAAATATCATGTCTATACAAATACAACAAACAAACAACAACAACAACAACAACGAACCCTGAAAATAGTGCATGCGAGGTTGATGTTCTCCGGATCATAGAGGTGGACATGGGAGGTGGGGATGATGGAGGAGCGAGAGTATGTTATCAACTCATACTTGGGCAGGAACTCCGCTGTTGAACGCTTTCGAGTCAGTGTCGACATGATGGTACCTAGAATATGAATGTTAAGTTGTCATTGGTAATCATCTCAACAAGAAACAAATTAAAAGCTGTACATTACTCTGTATTAACCAGAAGGCCAGCAAGGACACACTGAAGTCACTGGGTATAAGAAAAGAACAAAATCAAATCATAGTAATATATGTGGATTAGTTTATTTGTTTGGTGACCTACCTTCTGGTGACCTCTCGTGGTTATTGAAGAACTTCTCGGCGAATTCGATCATGTCAAAGTAGTTCTGTGCTTCGTTCTCTTTGTTCTCTTCCAGTTCTTCCAGTTCGTGTAGTTTTCGTTCCACACGTTGCTTCCTCCGTTCCACTCTCTCTGGGTCTTCAATCAAGTTGTTGTTTCGACTACCAGACCGAGGCTGAAAACACATTACAATAAGGCAGGTTGCAAAATACTGTACACTGGGTAGAAAGAGTGAACACAATTTACACTATATTAGAACTTTAGGAGGAACCTTTATTGACAATGTTAACTCAATGAACTGGAGAAGTAATAACAATATACTGTTCTTGACGGCTTCTCAAATAATTTATTATATGTAGAAAAACAAAAACATAAAATGAAATTTCCAAGGAGTCCTTAGATGAAGAAAAATATGCTCATGTGATTCCTGCTTTATTGTACTCACAGCAGGGCTCTTGGTGATGGGTCGTGATGGTGCTGGGCTACGAGCAGATGGTGATCGTGCTGGTCTCTTCTGTCCCGATGGTCGTCTCCGCCGCTCACTGGATGTATCACGGTTTAGGCTGCCCTCACGCCCTCGACGCAGCTCCACAACTTCTTCTGGAGGAGGTGCAGGGGGAGGACCTGATAAGAAAAAAAAATCAAGTTTCCTCTTCCTGAATACAGCAGAAATGAACAATTAACTGCCAAACCATCTGCTTCTTAGACAATGATGAGATGATCAATGCGACTCATATTCACCTACATCCTCATTACATTACAGTATAAACAAAGGTAGTGAAGATGCCTTGAAGATTGACAGTCAGAAGTTGTTGTTGTTGAAGTTCCTCAAGCTGTCTGGCCGAGCAGCCCCGTCAGAAGTTAATCAGAAGTTAATCTATATAACTACAAAGGATAATATTTAACATTATAATTTTAGGTTAGTGTCTTCCTATTGTTTGTACTGTGTGACTGACCTGCTGGTGGTGGACCGGACACATAGTTGGGTTCCCGTCGAGCCTGAGAGCCGGTCAGACCAACGGGGATGGTCTCGTATATTGGCTCCTTTGTCTTCACTTCCTCGTGGAACCCGTTCATCTGGGGTGGGAACATAAGGCGTTGGATTTGATTCAGTACGCAAGAGTTAATGAGTACCACAATTTCCTTTGAAAATTTCCATAATTAAACCAAAATTTAGTTGTAACCATTGTAATGATACACAGCAATAACAACACAAGAAACAGATGTAAAAAAAAAATATATATATATAATAATAATCTTAAATTGATCCAATAGAGAAAATTTAATATATAAGTTAAGGTTTGGTTGATGAAGGTTGTCATGTCATAAACACTGTACTGTACTATACCTGTGGAGGAGGTGGAAGTGGAGCCTCCTCACCGTCTCCACTCTCTCTTGACGTTTGCTGTGGCTTAACCTCCATGTCTATGTCTTCTGGAGGTAGAGGTAATACAGTAGGTGGTGGGGGTAGAGGCAGGTTCATGTCTGTATGTGGTGGTGGTGGTGGAGGCAGCTGGGAGAGGTCTAGAGTTTCAGATGGTGGTGGTGGAGGAAGATAGTCGTTCTTCTCATCCTCGTCTCCTCGGTTCAGAGCCTCAATCTGAGAAAATGGAAACAATTACTCCAAGAATTACATAATACAGTAGGAACAACAATATGGGAAATTAGAAATAAATGCCATAATCTGGGGTGATTAAAAAAATAAAATGTATATGCTTCACCCCTCACTCCTCTCACCTCTTCATCCACATTATCAACCAGTTCATTCATCTGGCGGGAGATCTCATCCAGTACGTTCGGCTCCGACTCCATGTTTGAGAGGAAGGAGAAGAGGTTGTCAAGGTCGACCCCCTCGCGGCTACCCTGAGAGGCGTCGTCTGGGTGAGCCGCCCCGGAGCAAGCCAGACGGGTGTTGACTGTCTCCGCCATGTTGGAAAGTGTTGCCATCTCTTCTTCCACTTTCCTGCAGTACCATTAGGAATACATTTATTAATAAGTTTGGAATATTTTTTTTTTTTATTTTTACAGTGATATATAATTTTGGTGGTTTGATATTTTATATAAAAAGAAACATCATGATTATAGCAAAACAATAATTCTAATATGAAAAAAATCCAAAGAGATGGTCCCAATTTTTTTAAGTGCCGTGCAAAAATAGTGTAATAGAGGTTTCTGTAAGATGAGTTAAGGATAAATGGGAATACAGGATGAAATAGACTGTCCAAAAATTCTGTAGTGATATGGAAAAAGAGAATTATCCTGAGAGACATTCGACAACAACAAGAGATACTATATTGCATCAATGTAAAAGCAGTAGCGTGAATACCCTGGAATGGCTCTCAGAATAGTGTGTGCAATAATAAGAAAGGGTTTATATAGTGCAAAGATATCCTCAAACACCAAAGTCTTATTCTCTCATCCATCTAAGGGTTCTTCATGAAACAGTTAATTCAGGATTGGTAAGCAGAAGAGATGTCTATTTCTCAGTCAATACATTATGTATTATGGTGCATTAAAGTTCATTAGTAGACAAGCATCTTGAAGGAAATTAATAACATTTGACAATCATTGAACAGAAAAGTATTGCAACTGTTAAGGGGAGATTCTTTTGAGGGTAATTTGGTGGGCTACTGATTCCTCCAAACTATGCCACGAAACAAATCACCTCGTTGTTATTAATAAAGGATGTGTTTCCTGGCATAGCTTGGAGGAATCACAGACCTTCCAATTCACCAACAATAGAATCTTCCCTTAAGGACCCAGTGATCGTGTATGAAAATTGGAGGCTTCTGATTCCTCCTGAACACGCCATGAAACAAGCTCCTTCCATATAGGTGGTGTTTCGCAGCAGGAATTGGAGGACTCATTTACCTCCAATTTTCTAACTACATCACAAAAAGGTCCTTAAGGAGAATGAGAGAGACTACTGTACTGTATTTAGGTGGTAGTAGTAAAGAGACAAACAGAGCCATACAGTACTCACCCTTCACCCACTGCTGCTAGACCATCATATTGTTGGCTTGAAAGGGAAGCATAAAGCAGATCAAGCAAAAAAACAGGACTAAAGATTCCACAAATAATATAACTAGATAAAAATACCTACTGAGCTTTAGGCTTTGAAATGCAAACAAGTACAGTAATACAAATGTCAAGGAAAATGCACAGAACTCCAAAGAACACTCCTTTAAATCCACATTGCATACTTTCCTAAGAAAAAAAACACAATACTGTACTCTATAAATTCCCAAGTGACGTGAATGGTGAACCCTCTCATGCACAGATGTACACACGGTCAAAAAACTATCGGTGCAATTCTCGTATGAAGCACTTTGACACCTCGGACGATGGGTACTGAAAAATAGCTTGTTTATTCCCGGGGCATCATGAGCTGTGCCGATCATTTACAGACAGAGCCTTTAGACCTCTCCTGCTTGATAGTTTTTTTTACCGAGTGTACTAAGCATAGGGTAAAATTTCATAGTTGTAATTTCATAGTTGTGCAGTCCCTACACTTGAATTTATCTCCCTTTACCTGAAGAGACACCAGTACAATATTTAGTTTGCTAAGGATGTAAACACAAAGCACTCGCACTAACTGGTAGCGGGAAAACAGTGTAAATAATGGTGCTCTATAACCATAATTCATAAGTTTAGGGTTAGTCTTCAACAACCAAAACTGTTCATAGCAACCAAAGTAAATTCATTATAATTACATCATCATGCTGAAGGGGTTAAGCATGTATGTAGCACAGCACTGGAAAAATGAAATCCTATACAGTACTGAAACACTTTGCAAAAATGAAACACCCACACACTCGGGCTGACTAAAGATGTGACGATTCGTATGAGTTGATCTTGCATGAGAGGGTTAAAGCAGCAATAATATAAGCATTCACGAACAAGATGCTCCACGACACAAAGTATTTATTACGAAGCAGCATAGGGGGGGGGCAGTGGGGGGGGGGGGGGGGGACAAGCCAGGAGACTATAAACAAAAGCTGCAGAAAAGGTAGTAGAGGAGTCCAGTTATTTCCCAAACATCAACAGTAGCAGTTCCCAGCCAGGAGCAACAGAATTATTAGGGGAGGTCTGAATTAACTGTAAATAAGCTGAGGAACTCCTAGCAAATATACCAGTGGTCAAACCGGGATATTGTACCGTACTTGAAAATTCTACCTGACTTTATTAGGTGAAGGAAAGCTTTATGGAACTGGCACTAAAAAATAAAAATAGTAACTAACCAGTGCATCTCATGACTTGTAACATAAATAACCTCAAAGATAAACTACACCACAATGCAATAAATTATTACAGCACTTGCCACTGAAGCTGCACAACAACAAACCTGTCTTTCCTAGTCTCTTAACCTACTCATGCTGTACGACTCACATGAATATCACACTAACACTCTTATATGCAGTTACTTCCAAATTTCTCAAGATTAGGACAACTGATTTACTCATACTAAAGAGTAGCAGTGGCAGTGGGGGTGGTGGGTGAGATACAGAACATCCAAGTCAAATATTTTCACAATAAAAAGCAGTTCTCCAATTGCATTACTGTATAAACATCCCACCTATTCTATAACCATCCTTTTCCAACCCTCTCTAATCAAGTATGTGGAGGGTATTCATGGTATTAAAATGCCTTGGTAAAAAACAGTATATCCTCCATTTTACAGTATATGGAGGATATTCATGGTGTTAAAATGCCTTAGTATTAGATTAAATTTTTTAGTATATGGATGGATTTCACGGTATTAAATCATTTTAGTAAAAAGATTGAATTTTTCAGTAGACTTTGTAAGACTGTAGTGAAGGATGCACATGTGAGTCAATCATACAAACATGAGGAGTTAACCTTGTTGTCTGATAACATTCTCATCTACACAACAATGGAATATGTACCGCTGAGCTTCCTCCAACTCCTGCTTCTTTTCCTCATCCACGGCCAGTTTGAGTGCCTCTTCCTCGCATTGCCTCCGCTCCTCCTCCAGCCTCTCACGCCGCCTCTGCTCCTCCTCGATGCGCTTCATCTCCCTCAGAGCATTGGCAACCTGGGACACAACACAGTGGGTTATAAATGTTCTCCATTACAGTACAACCAACAACAATTCACTCTTTAATTAAGCTTCTAGGGCACTGTGGGAGAGCCCAGTTCAGGCCATGGCCTTCCTCAAGAGTTAGGGGCTGCTCAGCCAGACAGCTTGAGGAACTTCAACAACAATTAACAAGAGAGATATAACGTGTTTTAGATTTAACGAAGGTTGTAAAATAATGTCCATACAGACACTTACACAAATTGTAATGGGGAACTACATGATAAATCTACAAATTAGTTGACATCCCCACTCATAAGAATATATATTGAGAACTTTATATGGAGGTGGTGTATGAAGGTTGTTGTGGATGCAATGTACTGTACATCTAATTGGAAGAAACAATAGGGAAATTATGTATATAAAGACATAGCACCAAATTGTGGCAGAACTCTATGTTGCATGCTGTTCATCTTTAATTACGAGTGAAAGAAACAGATTTATGTGAATAACTGAAATGCAAAGTTGCTGGATTGAGAAACAGAGGGTGAAACACTAAACACTAAAAAAAAAAAGAATACAGACCTCTTCTCTGTAGATATACAACAATATCTAATGTCTAGTAACTGCATCAGAAAGACCCTTGTTAAAAATGAGATAGAAAATCATCATTCATTCATATAGGCCTAAATGGATAACCGATGAAGCATTGAAACATGAGCTCTTTTTCTTGAACTAACAAATGTTTACAAATGTTTACAAATGTTTACAAAAAGTGTCTCAAGTATATAAAGAGGCAAGTGTAATACATACCAGATAACATTGGAAGCAAGGCCAGGGTGATTACCTCATTACCATGCACTTATGCTACTTTGGGTTTGTACAGTATAAAAAAAAGCAGGAATGTTACAAAAATGTGTCATATGCAAGAAAAAGTATGGATTATGATATGGAGATGACCGGTATTGTATAACTGTTCAGTGTATTAAATTGTTCTTGTACTAGTCACTGCCATGATCTACCCTATCAATTTTCTTACTTATAGCCAAGTGAGGGAAAGGAGAAGAGAAAACAACAGCTGAAATAACATCACATCAAGCAAAAGCATAGAATTAGCAATGACTAGAACTGCAAACAAATTACAATGCAAAAGAGGGAAGCAGATAAAGAAAAGTCAGAGTAAGAGCCATGTGCGAGAAAACTTGGGCTCGGTGATGTTGTGTGTCCTGTAAACTTATATACTGTACGGTACTGTAAAATAACTGTACAGACCATCATAACATTCAAAGCATCTCCTTGCCCATGACACTTTTTACATGCACCCTAATGCAGGCAGTGATAAAAGAGTGTAATATTGTACTGTACACTGGAATGAAGATCTCACAAGATATATAGTAAACTGAAACAGAACAAAAAATGAAGTTATTGTGGTCGTATACCTAAGTCTATGAATCACAGATCTTCCTTGGTGGTAATGCTGAAAAAATCTTATGGTACATGGTACAGTAAATATAAAAGCTTTAAGAAATGAACCTTAATCTAATAACGAAAACAACTATGTGACAGACATATAAAAGACCAATTCTAGCATTGCAAAAATAATGATAATCTAAATATAATAATACTGCACTAAATTAACAAGAAAGGAAAAATTTAAATAAATTGAAAGAGATACACTTCTTGCAACAGAAAAAAAAATATAAACAACACAAAGAATATATACAGTAAACATTGCAATAAATCCCAAATGTGGGACAGAGACAGAGAGAGATTGCTCACACTTGATGCAGGAATAGTAAGGGCAGGGGGACCACCACAACAGAATAACAGCTTAGTGATGAAGCGAGGAGCAGAGGTATACAGAGAGGAGCCAGCTGGTGGAGAGGTAGGCTTGGTAAATTTGCCGTAGAGGGTTCGGGCTCCCTTTACAGCGGCCCGACTGACAGGGGTAAAGTGCAACATGCCTTTCTCCTGCAGTGGATTAATCAAGGAAGGTGAAGGAATGCTCGATAATATAGTAAAAAGAAATAAAATAAGCAAAACAGTGCACAGCATTAGTTTCGTATTTTCTTACCTGTACTTTATTATTATGAAAATGTAAACTCACATCCATGATTTGTATCTATGTTTTGTATAATATTTGAACTGTCTAACTCAGCAGTAACTCAGTTCCAGTAATCATGGCTGGAGATTGTTGGAACTCATTTAGCAGCCAGTCAGACATTTCAAAAGTAAAAAAAACATCCCAGATACAAAGTTTGGACCATGAGAGTACAGTACTACAGCAAACCTACTACATAATAAGAGCAGTACAGTACTGTACTTGAAGAAAAGCTTTATATACAGAAAATCAAAGCCTTCAATCAATCAAACTACTCGTGCTTAAGATCCAAATGGAAAATTCTGAGTGAGGAAAAGCAAATTATTACAGGAAAAAGTAAAAGTGCAATGGCAAAAAATTGTCCAGAATACCATACATGCTATATACAAAATTATTTGAAGGTACAGTATCATATTATTTACATTATATACACTGGAGTTGAGAAGTTCAGTAATGACATTTGTACAGTTATAAGCAACAGTAAAGTGACACTCCCAGCCAAGTCATAATCTTTATTATTCTAACACTAGCCTAATTTTGGTTAACTATTCTTCCACTTTTTGTGATGCAGAATAGATTTGGTTATATGTGTATGACATGGCTTTACACTTTATCAAAAATATCCATATACAATGTAATGGTAAACTGCTAAAATGGTTTAAGGCAAAGATGTAGGAAATAAGAATGGAAGGATACTAAATAATATCACATGACTGAAACAAAACACAGGACGGGAGTATCAGTAAACTTTTCCAACTGACTTTACAATACAATACAATACAACCTCTCCACATGCTACAATTAATTAAGTGCTTCATATTTGACATGCTGACTTAATTAATCAACCACAAGATACAGATGGTGATGGTGAATTAATAAAAACAGTCAATGAACGTTCCAAGAATTAGTTGTCGGTTCTTAAAAAAGGCTTACCTCTCGTGCAAACATTCCTCGCACATTGGACTGTATGATGATGATGGCTCGCCTCTTCCTGATAAACTGGAGTCTGAGCTTCCAGCCTCGGTAATGGTTCTGGACGGTAAGGCAGGCACCACGTATCCTGTTGTACTCTGAGGACAAATTTAAACATCAATTCTCTTCCTGTGCATGAACAATTTAATAATAAACTACTGTACTGATAATATAATAATTCCGTGAAAAATATAAACATTCGTAAAAACTACTTCTCCAAAACAGTAAGTCTTTCATTGAAGACACTGTACATATTTTGATTTAGGTAACAGTACAAAATAGAGACAAGGGTAAACATACAGTATGTATGTTCTGAACAAGCACTATCAAAGCAGTTTTTCTTTGCATATATTTTTCTTATGAACCCAATACTGTAATGTTATATAATATATTTTACAAAGAAACATTTCCTAAATAATAACAAATATTGATTAAAGAATGTACCTTTCCTGTGCCTGTGCATACGGTAATGTGCCTGTATTTTTATTGCAGCGCCGTGAATTGAAGTGAGGCGTCTGTCCTCCAGAGGTTCATACACCTTCTGTCTGATAAACACCTTTGTCTTCCCCACCTGCCACTCCTTTGCTGGCAGGTTCATGATCTTCAGGATGTCACTAAAGAAAATAATGAGAACATTTAATGAAAGCAGTTTTTTTTTGTATCATTGTGGAAAAGAGATTGGGGTTATCTACAATCTTTTTCGGGCACTTAAAAATAATTTTTCCGCTCACAACACGATACTATAACAAAAACAATAACATCAACAACTAAAAAAATAATTCTTTCATTAACAACACAATACTATAACAACTCAAAAAATCATTCTTTCACTCACAAATATAATACAGTACTATAACAACAACATCAATAACAACTCACCAGACGTGTTGCTTGGTATCTGGGTACCGTCTCCTCTTGTTGAGACAGAAGTAGCGGGCGATGAAATCTTCGAAGGTCATATGAATGGGGAAGCCCTCTTTACGGATCCTGATGATGTCGTTCATACCAAGGTAACGCAGTTGGTCCAGCACCATAGATTCATCATAGGAGTCGGACGCCTTGTTTTTGTTGGGTTTGATGCATCTTACATACCTGTTTGTGTACCATCAAAATGTAGTCAACTTTCTGGATATAACTTTATATGTGTTATGATAATACCTGCACCTTCTGTCCAAAGGTAAGTTTGTGTACTGTAAGCATCAAAAAAGAACAAGATGGTAGGACATGGAACTCAATACACAATACAATTGGCTTTTGTGAGTTACTGGGATAATAAAAACATGAGTTAGGAATAAACCAAGGGTTCTTAAAAACATGAGCTAGGGATAAACCAATCAAATAAACAAACAGATGGACTCACCATGGGTTAGTGGCTTGTAAGACGTCAACCAGGGCCTGCAGTTGGTTACGGAAAGCATCAGAGACTGTGGGTTTGCCTTTGGATGTCCCCCGAGAGATGGTGCTGTGTATGGAACCCATCCTGGCTATCGTACACCCCAGCAAGTCCTGAGAGCGGCAAAATTATGGTAAGGTGTTTTGAAAAGTGGATCATATAAGCAAAATATTTAATAAATCTACTACTGTACTGCATAAAGAAAATGGAAATGGTATCCTGTTTAACAAATATTACTGTACTGTTACTTGATTTTACACACAGTCCCTCATTGAAGACCAACAAATATTTTCCTAGGCTTCTGTTATTCATTACTATACAGACTAAGGGATTTACTAGGCCTGTTTTAAAAAAGATAGTGCTAAATTTAATCATCTTGTATATAGTGCTAAATTTAATCATCTTGTATTAAGGCCCTACTGTACACTTATATATATTCAGCTAACATTAAATAAATAAATTACCTGAAACCTTGTGATATCAGCAATAAACTTGTTGGTAGACTTGTTCATCAAATCAAAGAAGACGTCTTGCTGGGCGTCGCGATTCTTGTCCACAAACCCTTGAACGGTGTAGATCACTTTGCCTGTAGGAATATCATTAAGCTTCAATATATGTACAGCTTAACACAACACTGATTAATCGGGGCTGCTCGGCCAGACAGCTTGAGGAACTTCAGCAAAAACAACAACAACACTGATTAATTTATATCATACACGGCCAGACAGCTTGAGGAACTTCAACAACAACAACAACACTGATTAATTTATATCATACACGGCCAGACAGCTTGAGAAACTTCAGCAACAACAACACTGATTAATTTATATCATACACGGCCAGACAGCTTGAGGAACTTCAGCAAAAACAACAACAACACTGATTAATTTATATCATACACGGCCAGACAGCTTGAGGAACTTCAGCAACAACAACACTGATTAATTTATATCATACAGCTTATATAATTATACAGTATACAGCTATTATGGGACTAAACAGTATTGGTGGTATACCTGCGTAGTGGTTGATGCCAAACTCCACCTCCCAGCGGCGGCGGTCGTCACCCTTGATGTAGTTCGGATGTGCCTCAAACTCTTGGTGTAGCTTGGTCAGGTAGGTCTTGTCTGCACCCTGACAAACAATGTATACAGCACACGGTTAGTTGATATTTGATTATTGGATTTTGTTTATATTTCCTCTCATGTCCTTTGGTTTTGTTTACTTAGTTTTGTGTGTGTGTGTCTGTGTGTGTCTGAGTCTGTGTCTGTCTGTCTGTGTGTGTGTGTGTGTGTGTGTGTGTGTGTGTGTGTGTGTGTGTGTGTGTGTGTGTGTGTGTGTGTGTGTGTGTGTGTGTGTGTGTGTGTGTGTGTGTGTGTGTGTTTGTGTGTGTGTGTGTGTGTTTCCATATATTTAAGGATATATTTAAACCCTGACTAACCTTTGGCATGCGACACTCCTCCGAGAGAAGCTTGAGGATGCATCGAGGTGGCTTCTCCAGCAACTCAAGGCACTCAGTGTTGTCCGTGAAGGTGATGTGTGAGAACTTTATCTCCTCCTGACGATACTGTATAGAAAAAAATGGGTTTGCTTGTTAAGGGAGTGAGGCCAAGATGAATTCCGCTAACAGACACATAAACCAAACCAATATCATCACTTCCTGGCAGAGGTAATTGCTGTATTCATTTCTTATTGATAAATACTTAACACTGTCATGATATCTCTAAAACTCCATTCCAATTGAACAGATCAGGCCAAATACACAACATTAACTAGTAACCTGACTGGTGGTATTGAAATAAGCTATAATCACAACCTATTCTTTCTCACTACTGTACTGTATATTGGAATTTGTTATTTCTGTAAAGATATCATATTGTACTTATAAATAACATACAACAATACGAAAAGTACTTACGATTTCTTGTTCTAGAGCAAAAACATAATGGTTGAAGAATTTGTGGAGTTTTTCATTGGTGTAGTTGATACACAGTTGCTCAAAAGAATTTACCGCAAAATTCTCAAAGCCAAATATGTCCAGCACTCCCAGGAACCTGTTGATAAATAAAGAAGGGAAAATAAACATCACTGCTCTTAAGGTCTTTACAAAATATACTCAAACTATTGTACCTGGTAATATCACATGATTTTATTTGTTGCAGGAAAACCCATCATGAAAACACTGAAGAACGAAGAAGAAAGATCCAGTCCAAGTTTTTTTTACTTGTTGCCGGAAAACCCATATCAAAACACAGAAAGAATACAAACAAAATAAACTCACCTGGTCTGATCTATCCACACCATTTATATATTCATTGTCGAAAAACCCATATCAACACACAGAAAGAATACAAACAAAATAAACTCACCTTGTCTGATCTATCCACACCATTTATATATTTATTGTAAAAAAACCCAATCATCAAAACAGAATACAAACAAAATAAACTCACCTGGTCTGATCTATCCACACCTTTTTTTATTTATTGCAGAAAAACTCAATCATCAAAACAGAATACAAACAAAATAAACTCACCTGGTCTGATCTATCCACATCATTTATATATTTGTTGCCGGAAAACCCATATCAAAACACAGAAAGAATACAAACAAAATAAACTCACCTGGTCTGATCTATCCACACCATTTATATATTCATTGTCGAAAAACTCATATCAATACACAGAAAGAATACAAACAAAATAAACGCACCTGGTCTGATCTATCCACATCTTTTTTTTATCTATTGCAGAAAACCCAATCATCAAAACAGAATACAAACAAAATAAACTCAACTCACCTGGTCTGATCTATCCACACCATTTATATATTTATTGCAGAAAAACTCAATCATCAAAATACTAAAAGAAGTCAAGAATCAGTACTATAAACAAACTCAACCCACCTGGTCTGATCCTGTCCGGGGTTTGTGCACTTGTTGATGTGGTCCACGAGCCAGGCGAATGTCCGTGAGTAGAGGGCTTTGGCCATGGCGTGTCTGTTCTCCTTGGCTTCTGCGTGCTTGAGAGGGATGTGAGTGATGTTGCCCCGGATGTTGATCTGCCGCTGGAGGAGGATGGTTTGTAGGTCCTCTTCCGTCAGACCCAGCAAGCCGGACAGGATCTTGAGCACCTCCTGGTCGCTGGTTGTCAGTTCACAGTTCTCCCCGTCGATGTCTGCAAACTGTTGATATGATATTGTGTAACGGACCATAGTAGTACTGTTGACCCTTTATATACAGTGAATAAATACTTGTATCCACCTCTTCATTTTTACCCAGTCCCTCATTGAAGACCACTAAATGTTTTCCCAGGCTTCTGTTATTCATTACCATACAGACTAAGTATTTACTGAGCCTGTGTTAAAAATATATATGTGCTAAATTTAATAATCTTATATCAACGGTATACTGTATATATAAGTGATTTACTGAGCCTGCGTTAAAAGGATATAATGTATTAAATTTTATAATCTTATACTGTATCGTGGGCGTATTGTATATAAAAATGATTTACTGAACCTGTGTTAAAAAGACAGTGCTAAATTTTAATCATTTTATATTGACAGACTTGACTTTCTATTGACTTTTATACTGACGACATACTGTATGTACTCTATTCACAGCTAAATAATTTCTCACCTCCAAATTGCCAAGCCAGAGGATGGCAGCTAAGGTGCCGTAGATACCATCACAAATTTCCGGCGGTACGTGAAGGACATTGAAAGCCAAGCGTAACCCGTCGAACTTAACCCCGTCGTCTATACCGTCTATGGTGGTGCAGCCCGACTGGTTGAGGTATGTGTAGAACTTGGCCGGTCGAAGGTGGAATTGGTCGGCCAGCTCCTTGTTGTTCTGGGAGGGAATAGTGTTAGTAGATTAATGTCGATTTTTATTGAATCACCCCACGGACACATACATACATACATACAGTAGCTCCCATATTACTGAATCACCCCCACAGACACTTACACACACACACACACACATACATACATACAGTAGCTCCCATATTACTGAATAACCTAAATGGACACTTTACAAACATACATATCGTACATACATATATACAGTAGCTCTCATATTAAAAATCCATTACAGTTAGTTAACTATAATTCGTAGTTGTGCGAAGGTACAATAGAGTACTGTAAGTTTTAGCTTTGGATAAGGTGATGATAGTTAATGATGATGGGTGCTCTGACTGCATTTACTACTCATATTGTACAAGTGTGTGTGTGTGTCATAAAGCGAGAGTGTGTGTGTGTGTGTCAAGAGAGTGAATGTGTATGTGCTCTTGTTATAGAGAGAGAGAGAATGTGTATGTGTTCTTGTCATAGAGAGAGAATTTGTGTGTGTGTCATAGAGAGAGTGTGTGTGTGTGTGTCAGAGAGTGAATGTATCTGTGTTCGTGTCATAGAGAGAGAATTTGTGTATGTGTCATAGAGAGAGAGTGTGTGTGTGTGTGTGTGTGTGTCAGAGAGTGAATGTGTATGTGTTCTTGTCAGAGAGTGAATGTGTGTGTGTGTCAGAGTGAATGTGTATGTGTTCTTGTCATAGAGAAAGAATTTGTGTGTGTGTCATAGAGACAGTGTGTGTGTGTGTGTCATAGAGAGAGAGTGCGTGTGTGTGTCAAAGTGAATGCGTATGTGTTCTTGTCATAGAGAGTGAATGTGTGTGTGTTCTCGTCATAGAGAGAGAATGTATGTGTTCTTGTCATAGAGAAAATTTGTGTGTGTGGGTCAGAGAGAGAGAGTGTATGTGTGTGTGTCAGAGAGAAAATGTGTATGTGTTCTTGTCATAGAGAGAGAATTTGTGTGTGTGTCATAGAGAGAGAATTTGTGTGTGTGGGTCAGAGAGAGAGTATGTGTTCTTGTCATAGAGAGAGTGTGTGTGTGTGTGTGTCAGAGAGTGAATGTGTACCGGTCTGTGTTTGTGTCCTAGAGGTGTGACTAACCTGTGCAGCGACCACCAACTGATAGAACACATGGTAGTTGCGTTCCTGCGGGCCCTGGAAGGTTATCCGAGACTGCTCCAGAAGGTAGTCCTGCATCACACACCCTTTGATGTGCCAAGACGTGTCAAAACAAACTTGCATGAACTTCCCAAACCGACTAGAGTTATCGTTCCTAACTGTTTTGGCATTACCTGAAAAGAGAAAAGAAAGTCCTGTTAATACCGATAAAAACTTGCATGAACTTTCCAAACCGATTAGAGTTATCGTTCCTAACTGTTTTGGCATTACCTGAAAAGAGAAAAGAAAGTCCTGTTAATACCGATAAAAACTTGCATTAACTTCCCAAACTGACTAGAGTTATCGTTCCTATTTGTTTTGGCATTACCTGAAAAGAGAACAGAAATTCATATTGATCCTGATAAAAACTTGCATTAAACTTCCCAAATTGACTAGAGATATCGTTCCTAACTGTTTTGGCATTACCTGAAAACAGAAATTCATATTGATCCTGATAAACCCTTCATGAACTTTCCAAACGAACTAGAGTTATCGTTCCTAAATGTTTTGGCATTGTCTGGAAAGAGAAAAGAGAATTATGAATGAGGTCACCACTATTTTTGTTGATATGGTCATATTTCCTGGCATACTTTGGAGGAATCAAGGCGTTCTAATGTACAGTCATGGCCAATAGTCCTGCAAGAACTTTGAATGAAACGGCCTCACGAAAAAGGTGCAAAACTACATAGCTTTTGTTGTTCTCTGTAATATTGGTTCGTAAAATTCACTCTCATGACTCCCTTTCATTTACCCGTTGCAGGACTTTTGACCATGACTGTACCAAGGTTGTACAGTCACGAGCACTAATAAGTATTCAGGTGTGCTTGCTTCGAATACCTATAGACAGTAAATAAAGGCACCATATATAAGATCTCCATTGGAATGACTTCGTTGGTGAATTGGTGGACTGTTCAACCAAAGCTTCAACCAAACATGTATACTTATTAGTGCTCGTGACTGTACACTTACAATCCAAAATTCGTATGCAGGTCTTGTTGTAGTTTCGAATCAATTACAACGCTTATCCTGTTTCATGTTTGCTTGAGCTCGCTTAATACTTGATCAGGCTATTCGAAGTAAGCCTGGATACATATTTTGGATTGCGAGTGTATTGTGCAGTTGGACACAGGAATGGGTGGTACAGCCCAGGTGAAAGATACTTGTCCATTTGAGTAACCAGTGTCTAATATCAGGTACTTGCTTTTTATTACCATCCTCAATACTGACTTCTGCCCCTTCTAATTACCAACCTAACCTAACCTAACCTAACCAATGTCTATTATCAGGTACTTGCTTTTTATTACCATCCTCAATACTGACTTCTGCCCCTCCTATTTACCAACCTATCCCAACCTAACCAAACCTAACCCAACCCACCTAACCTAACCTAACCTAACCAGTGTCTATTATCAGGTACTTGCTTTTTATTACCATCCTCAATACTGACTTCTGCCCCTGATGTCTCCTATTTGGCACTAATAAGGAACTTGATATTGGGAGAAATTGACCATCTTTCACTTGGGCTGTACCACGAATTCCTGTGTCCAACTGTACATACATCACTATATCCTAAACTGACTCACCAAATGTCTCAAGTATGGTATTAGCCTCGATGATTTGTTGTTCCACCCACGTCGACACTCCTGAGGTGACTGAACACAGGTACTGGAGGATAAACTTGGTGGTCTCTGTCTTGCCTGCCCCCGACTCCCCTGAGATGACGCACGACTGGTTCTGGTCGAGTCGCTGGAGGGCCACGAAGGACGACTCTGAGATGGCGAAGACGTGGGGTTCCTCCTCCAGTAGCTTCTTGCCCTGGTACCGCATAATGGCCTCCTGAAGGGGGTTGGTAATAAATGGTGTTAGATTTGGTGTGTGTGTGTGTGTGTGTGTGTGTGTGTGTGAGAGAGAGAGAGAGAGAGAGAGAGAGAGAGGAGAGAGAGAGAGAGAGAGAGAGAGAGAGAGAGAGTGTGTGTGTAATTTTAGGGGTGTATGAGTGTAATTTTAGAGAGAGAGAGAGAGAGAGAGAGAGAGAGAGAGAGAGAGGAGAGAGAGAGAGAGAGAGAGAGAGAGAGAGAGAGAGAGAGAGAGAGAGAGAGGAGAGAGAGAGTGTGTGTGTGTAATTTTAGGGGTGTATGAGTGTAATTTTAGAGAGAGAGAGAGAGAGAGAGAGAGAAGAGAGAGAGAGAGAGAGAGCTATAACACAAATCAGCAACCATCCAATTCACCAATATGAGAACCCCCCCCATTCCCCCCCCCAAGTCCCCTAATGACGTAATAAGCCCCCTTAATGAGGTAATTAACGAAGAGTGACGGCTATGATTATTAACTACTGCTCTCCAAGGGATTAGCCAATTGGGGTGGGAAAATACAACACGATAACGAAAGATAATAAACACGGTAATTTTTAAACGATGGGTAAGCGGAGTGTATGATAGATAAAAGGCCTAGGAAGTTATTTTTGTTTAATTAAATTTTATAAGCTGTAATGATAAATGAGAAGTTAATTGATTTATAATAACAATAACTGTATATATATAACAATATAATATTAGGTATAATAAATATAAATGATGGGTAACAATATTAATTAATGTTACAGAGTACTACAGACACACACACACATATAAGGTATAATTATAAACAACACACACATACACACACACACACACACACACACAATACTACAGACACAAACATGAGTTATAATTATAAACAACACACACATATACACACACACACACACACACACACACACAATACTACAGACACAAACATGAGTTATAATTATAAACCACACACACACACACACACACACACACACACACACACACACATGAGGTATAATTATAAACAACACACACACACACACACACACACACACACACAATGTACTTACGGGTCCATATATTTCGAGTTCCTTGTATGGGTTGACGGCTATGAGGATACTGCCTGTGTAAGTCTGAACACGTGTAGTTAAGGAAAGTACACACATATAATTATAAAGTACACACACATACACATAATTATAAACACACACATACACATAATTATAAACACACACATACGCACATATATATAAACACACACATACACGCACATATATATAAACACACACATACTCACACATATATATAAACACACACATACACACACATATATATATATAAACACACACATACACGCACATATATATAAACACACACATACACACATATAATATACACACACAATACACACATATATATAAACACACACATACACACACATATATATAAACACACACATAAACACACATATATATATAAACACACACATACACACACATATAATATAAACACACACATACACGCACATATATATAAACACACACATACGCACATATATATAAACAAATAAAGTAGCAGGTTAGGTATTTAAGGAAAGTAATAATAATAATAATAATAATAATAATAATAAAAATAATAATAATGATAATAATAATGTCTCCTCAAAATAAACTCTACGGAATCACACCTACATTTTCACTATCTACTGGGAAATTCTATTATACCTTTTTCAATATGTATGGATTCGGTGGGTGTGATTCAGTAATAACAGCAATAATAATTACTCTATCAACACTACTCCCTTCCAAAACACGTCGTTTATTTATACCTCATAATTATTACCGAAGGGGAATAATAATCAGTGAGAGTTGATAGATAGATAGATAGATAGATAGATAGATAGATAGATAGATAGATTGATTTTAGAGAGGGGGAATAATCAGTGAGAGTTGATAGATAGATAGAGTGATTGATTTTACAGAGGGGGAATAATCAGTGAGAGTTGATAGATAGTTAGATAGATAGATCGATTTTAGGTACCGCAACAGTGAGGTCATATAGCGCCAGAAGAAGAGAAAAACTAAGGGCACAGAGAAAAGGAATAGGGTGTAATTTTAGTGTGTAATATATATGTATGTAAACTTTATGAATACATACACATAGGGTTAGTTTACATAATTATTCTAAGATACTCTGCGACCTTTACACCACACACACACACACACACACACACGGTTGGCTAGGCGAGGTGATCGACCTATATGTACACTGCCACGCCCCCCGTCTCTCTCTCTCTCTCTCTTTCCTCTCTCTTTCCCTCACTCTCTTTCTTTCTTTCGTCCCTCTCTCTTTCTTTCTTTACCCCCCCCTCTCTCTTTTCTTTCTTTCCCGTCTCTCTCTTTCTTTCTTTCCCGTCTCCTCTCTTTCCCTCTCTTTCTTTTCCTCCCTCTCTCTCTTTCTTTCTTTCCCTCACTCTCTCTTTCCCTCACTCCCTCCCTCTCTCTCTTTCTTTCTTTCTTTCCCTCTCTCTCTCTCTCTCTCTCTCTCTCTAACGTATTTTTTATTATTGCTATGTATATATTTATGAATGTCGTTACCTCTCTATCTTTCCTATTACCTATCAGTCTGTCTAATTATTTATTCATGTATATATATTCAATGTCTATAAAATCATAATATACACAACGTTTCAGGGTTTTGAATTTCCCGCGCTTTTACATTTCCCGCGCTTTTACATTTCCCGCGCTTTTTTATTTCCCGCGCTTTTATTTTCCCGCGTTTTTACATTTCCCGCGCTTTTTTTATTTTCCCGCGCTTTTTTATTCCCGCGTATTTATATTTCCCGCTCATTTACAGCTCTTGCAACTTGAGAAACAGAAGAAGATCACGATGCGCAATGGGCGGGGCGGATTAGAGAGAGAGAGAGAGAGAGAGAGAGAGAGAGAGAGAGAGAGAGAGAGAGAGAGAGAGAGAGAGAGAGAGAGAGAGTGTGTGTGTGTGTGTGTGTGTGTGTGTGTGTGAGAGAGTGTATTTGTGTGTGAGCAAGAGAGTATTTGTGTGTGAACAAGAGAGAGAGAGAGAGAGAGAGTATTAGTGTGTGAGAAAGAGAGAGAGATTGGTTTTCCATGTTATGTAAGAAAATAGTTAGGTAAACCCCTCACGCCTGTTTGACGCCACGGTATTTCCCGCTAAAAGATATAAATATATATTTAAATTGATTCGTATTGTCATTTGGTATAAGAGGAGAAGAGTACATTATTGGTGTATCTGGAGCAAATGATTCCTCCTGACTGACTGGTCCAAAATATGAAGAATGAAGAATACATAAAATAAATAATTAAAAAATACATAAATAAAGGATAAATAAATAAATAAATAAGAATAAATATATTAATAAGAAAAATAAATAATAAAAAATAATGAAAAAATACATAAATAAAGGATAAATAAATAAATAAATAAGAATAAATATATTATTAAGAAAAATAAATAATAAAGAATAATTAAATACAGAATAAATAAATAAATAAATAAGAACAAATAAATAAATAAGAATAAATTAGATTTAAGAAAAATAAATAAATAATAAAGAATAAATAAAGAAGAACAAATAAATAAATAATAAATAGATTAATAAGAAAAATAAATAATAAATAATAAAGAATTAATAAATAAATAAATCAATAAGAATAAATAGATAAATAAGAGAAATAATATTTGAATGATATAAACAAAATAATACTAATAAAATAAATTAATGTACCGTAATGTAATAAAGAAAAGAATGTCAGTAAAAATATAAATAAAATAAATACGAAATAGAATGTCTGTATAAAATAAATAAAATAATAAAAAAAAATTAATATACCGTACTGTAAAAAAGAAAACAAACAAACATACAAACAAGCAAACAAGAGAGCATTACCCCCAAAGGAATGCGTTGCTTCTTGTTGGAATAAATTGCCAACTGATAGAAAGTAATTGGAGAGTTGGCAGAGAGTGAAGGGATAGGGTTCTGCTGGAAAGGGAGAGGAGGGGGAGAGGATGATGATGATGATGGGGAGAGGGGTATAGGAATAGAGGAGGAAGAGGGATTGGGGGATGGGAGGAGGAGGAAGGGAGAGGAGGAGGAGGAAAGGGAGAGAAAATGGAAGGGAGGAGAGGATGGAGGAGGAAAGGAGGAGGAGGAGGAAGGGAAGGAGAAGAAAGGGAGAGAAAGTGGAAGATTTGGGAAAAGGGGAGAGGAGGGGTAGGGGGGAGAGGGGGGAGGCTACATGGTGCTGGAAAGGGAGAGAAGGGTAGAGGGTGAAAGAATGAATGAGTCACCCTTCTCTCCCTACCTCCCTCTCACTCTCCCTTCCTCCCTCCATCCATCTCCCTTCCTCCTTCCTCATTCCAGTTCGTCTCCCTTCCTCTCCCTCCCTCCTTCCAGTTTTTCTCCCTGTCTCCCTCCCTCCCTCCTTCCATCTCCCTTCCCTCCCCTCCCTACACTCCTTCCTTCCATCTCCCTTCTCTCCCTCCCTTCCTCCTTCCAGTTCGTCTCCCTACCTCCCTCTCACTCTCCCTCCCTTCCTCCTTCCAGTTCGTCTCCCTTCTCTCCCCTCCCTCCTCCTTCAATCTCCCCTCCCAGTTTGTCTCCCTTCTCTCACTCCCTCCTTCCATCTCCTTCTCTCCCTCCGTCCCCACCTTCCTTCCATCTCCCTTCTCTCCCTCCCTACCCTACTTCCATCTCCCTCCCTACCCTCCTTCCATCTCCCTTCTCTCCCTCCCTACCCTCCTTCCTTCCATCTCCCTTCTCTCCCTCCCCTCCTTCAATCCCCCCCTACCCACCCTCCTTCCATCTCCCTTCCCTCCCTTCCCCACCCTCCTTCCATCTCCCTTCTCTCCCTCCCTACCCACCCTCCTTCCATCTCCCTCCCTACCCTCCCTCCTTCCATCTCCCTTCTCTTCCCCCCTCCCTAACCCTCCTTCTTTCCATCTCCCTTCTCTCCCTCCCTCCTACCCTCTTTCCATCTCCCTTCCCTCCCCTCCCCTACCCTCCCTTCCTTCCATCTCCCTTCTCTCCCTCCCTTCCTCATTCCAGTTCGTCTCCTTTCTCTCCCTCCCTTCCTCCTTCCTTCCATCTCCCTTTTCTCCCTCCCCTACCCTCCTTCCTTCCATCTCCCTTCTCTCCCTACCCTCCTTCCTTCCATCTCCCTTCTCTCCCTCCCTCCCCTCCTTCCTTCCATCTCCCTTCCCTCCCCTCCCTACCCTCCTTCCTTCCATCTCCCTTCCCTCCCCTCCCTCCTTCCATCTCCCTTCTCTCCCTCCCGACCCTCCTTCCATCTCCCTCTCTCCCTACCCTCCCTTCTTTCCATCTCCCTTCCCTTCCCCCCCCTGCCCACCGTCCTTCCATCTCCCTTCTCTCTCTCCCTCCCTCCCTACCCTCTTTCCAGTTTGTGTCTCTGTCTCGTTTCCTCGTTGGCAAAAGTCTCGTGGCGCCAGAAGATCTAGACACCGACCACACCCTCACTACTTCAACTTATAAACAAATACTGGAATGCGCGCCAAACTACTCCAACTTATAAATAAACACTGGAATGCGCGCCAAAACAACTTCTGGAATGCGCGCCAAACTACTCTAATAACTTGTAAACAAAGACTGGAATGCGCCGCCAAATTTGTATAATATCAGCCTCATAAGGTCATAATAATGTAAAAGGGAACCAGTGCATTTTCACCTGGATTAGCACTCACACACACACACACTCACACTCACTCACTCAACACTCACTCACTCACTCTTCTCTCTCTCTCTCTCTCTCTCTCTCTCTCTCTCCACAAAGAAGTCTACGGAACTCACTACAACGATTTCAACAAGAATACCTCCAAAGAAAACCATTACACTTTATTATTGCCTAACTAATAAGGACTAAATAATACAAACTGATAATAATAATGATAACACCCATACACACCCACTAAATAATAATAATAATAATAATAATAATATACGCAGAATATGTGATAGCAATATATTTTTTTCAGAAAGTTTTCCACTATTCTCTCTCTCTCTCTCCCTCTCTCTCTCTCTCTCTCTCTCTTTCTCTCTCTCTCTCTCCCCCTTTCTCTCTCTCTCTCTCTCTCCCCTCCCCCTTTCTCTTTCTCTCTCTCTCTCCCTCCCCCTTTCTCTTTTTTTCCTCTCTCCCCCCCCCTCTCTCTCCTCTCTCTCTCTCTTTCTCTCTCTCTCTCCCTCCCCCCTTTCTCTTTCTCTCTCTCTCTCCCTCCCCCTTTCTCTCTCTCTCTCTCTCTCTCTCTCTCTCTCTCTCTCTCTCTCTCTCTCTCACCTGGGAAAGAGGATGGAAAAACGTGGGTGCAGTGTCAGATTTCATACTTACTACTTGTGCGTGTTTGATAATTGTGTTTGGAAGAGAATTCGGCAAACGTAAAAGAGAGAGAGAGAGAGAGAGAGAGAGAGAGAGAGAGAGAGAGAGAGAGAGAGAGAGAGGAAGCAGGAACACAGAGGAAGAAAAAAATGAGAGAGAGAGAGAGAGAGAGAGAGGGACGCAGGAACGTAGAGGTAAAAAAAAATGAGAGAGAGAGAGAGAGAGAGAAAAAAAAAAACGATAATAATGCAAGAGATATTATATAAGGAAAATAAAGAGAGAGGAATTACTGAAGTTAGGTTATACGAGAATAAAGTGTATAGGGGATTAAGTTAAGTGGTCTCAAGACACTCATTATTTCCTTACGTGAGTGTGGGAGGAATGGAAAGGAGGGGGGAGGAATGGATGGGGGGAGGAGGGAAGGGGGGGAAGGGGAGATGGAATGGAAGGAGAGGTGAAAGGAGGGGAAGGGGAGGAGGAATGGAAGGAGAGAGTGAAAGGAAGGAGGGGGAAAGGGAGAAGGTAAGATGGAGGAGGGGGAGAAAAGTGAAAGGAGGGAGGGGGAAGGGGAGATGGAATGGAAGGAAAGAGGTGAAATGGAAGGAGAGAGGTGAAGGAAAGGGGAAGGGAAGGAGAGATGAAGGTAGGGAAAGGGGAGATGAAACGAAAGGAAGGGAGAAAAGAAATGGAAGAAGTGAAATGAAGAAAGGGGAGAAGTAAAGGAGGGTAAGAGGGAGTGGGTGGGGGGGGAGATAAAGGTGGGGGTAAGAGGGGGGGGGGAGATAAGGTGGGGGTAAGAGGGGGGGGAGATAAAGGTGGGGGTAAGAGGGGGGGGGGAGAGTAAAGGTGGGGGTAAGAGGGGGGGGGAGATAAAGGTGGGGGTAAGAGGGAGAGGTTGGGAGGGGTAAAGGGGGAGAGGTTGGGAGGGGTAAAGGGGGAGGGGTTGGGAGGGGTAAAGGGGGAGGGGTTGGGAGGGGTAAAGGGGGAGGGGTTGGGAGGGGTAAAGGGGGAGGGGTTGGGTGGTAGGTTAAAGGTGGGGGAGGGGTTGGGTGGTAGGTAAAGGTGGGGGTGGGGGGGAGGGGTAGGAGCGAGGTAAAGGGGAGGGGTTGTGGGGATGGGTTGGGAGGGAGGTAAAGGGGAGGGGTTGGGAGAGAGGTAAAGGGGAGGGGTTGGGAGAGAGGTAAGGTGGGGGTTGAGAGAGGTAAAGGTGGGGGGTTGGGAGGGAGGTAAAGGGGAGGGGTTGGGGGGAGGGGTGGGGTCAAAGGGTCAGTCACGATATCAAAGGGGGAGGGGTGGGGGAGAGGGTGATCAATGGGTGGGGGTGAGGGGGAGGGGGTAGAATAAGAGGGACAGAGAGGAGAAAAAATACACGGGGATGAAGATGAGAGGGTGGAGTGGGGTGGGTGGAATAGGTGGAGTGGAGTGGAGTGGATATATATATATATATATATATATATATATATGTTGTGTGTGTGTGTTGTGGTACTATGGATGTGTAGTGTGTGTGTGTGTGTGTGTGTGTGTGTGTGTGTGTGTGTGTGTGTGTGTGTGTGTGTGTTTATATGGTGTCATTGTATGTTTGTTTTGTATGTATGTTATGTATGTATGTGTGTGTGTGTGTTTATATGGTGTCAATAATATGCATGTATGCATGCATATTATGTATGTATGCTATGTATGTATGTTATGTTGTATGTATGTATTCCTAGTATAGTTGGGTATGGGTAGGTCAGACCTTTGACCTTCACATCTTCTAGTAGCCATAATATTGACCTCTGACCTTTGATTTGTCAGGTGCAGTGTGGTGTTATATAGTTTGTGTTGTGGTGTGTTGAAGAGAAGTGTTATGGTGAGGTGTAGTGAAGAGGAGTGTAGTGTAATGTAGTGAAGAGGAGTGTAGTATAACGTAGTGAAGAGTAGTGTAGTGAAGTGAAGAGAAGTGGTGTAGTGAAGTGAAGAGTAGTGTAGTGAAGAGAAGTGTAGTGAAGAGAAGTGTAATGTAGTGAAGAAAAGTATAGTGTAATTCAATGTGGTGTTGTTGTTGTTGTGTAGTGTAATTCAATGTGTGGTGTAGTGGTGGTATTTTGTAGTGTAATGTGTAGTGCAGTACAGTGAAGATCAGTAACACATACATAATACAGAGAGATAACCCTACACACACACACACACACACACACACACACACACACACACCTGATACTTAAACTGGGTGAAGCTTCCTGTTGATAATGAGAAAGTGAGCTGTTTTGTTTGGGAGTTGAGGAGGGTGAGGGGAGGGGGGGTTGAGGAGGGTGAGGGGAGAGGAAATGGGGGGAGGAGGAGAGGGGGAGAGGAAAGGGGGGTTGGAGAAGGGGGGGGAGGAGAAGGGGATGGGTGAGGGGGAGAGGAAAGGGGGATGGAGGAGGAAGGTGGGTTTTGGATGAGGAGGATGGGGGTGAGGGTGAGAGGAAAGGGGATGGAGGAGGAAGGGTTGGTTTTGGAGTAGGAGGAGGGGGTGAGGGGGAGAGGAAAGGGGGAGGTGGAGGAGGAAGGGTGGGTTTTGGAGGAGGAGGGGGGTGAGGGGGAAGAGGAAAGGGGGGGAGGTGGAGAGGGGGTTGGAGGAGGAGGGGAAAGGGGGTGGGTGGGTTTAGTAGAGGAGTAGGGGTACTTTGGTGAACCGAGATGACCTGAGTAGGGACGTGTTTGTGTTGTGCTTTGAGTTTGTTATGTTGTGTTGTGTTGCTATGTTACGTTTGTGTTGCTATGTTATGTTACGTTTGTATTGTGGTGTTGTGTTGTGCTTTGTTATGTGTGTTTGCTATGTTTGTTGTGTTTGTGTTATGTTATGTTGAAGTGCTATGTTACGGTTTGTGTTGTGATGCAATGGTATGTTGTGTTACTATGTTGTGTTGTGGTGCTATGTAGTGCTATGTTGTGTTGTGGTGCTATGTAGTGCTATGTTGTGTTGTGTCGTAGTGCTATAATTACGTTTGCATTGCTATATATTGCGTTAGTGGTACATAGCATACATTAGAG